>BSAI01000012.1:43198648-43255800 GCA_036245035.1 Adrianichthys oophorus | reverse complement strand
ATCCATCCATCCATCCATCCATCCATCCATCCATCCATCTTCTAATCTTGCATAATCCCTTTTTTGGGGTCATGGGGTTGCCAGCCACTGATGGTGATCATACACAAAGTAGGGCATTTAGAAGATAGGCTACTAACCAACTTTTTATACAACCTTAATTACAGGATTTAATACAATATCAGATTTAGTATATTATCAGACAATGTTAACAACGTATAAGGTATTTAGCTTGCTGTTACCAGACAATATTCATAAATTACTTATAATGAAAGAAAATACCTGTAAACTATAGGAATTGAAAACTTTTAACTACCAGTAGCATGAACCAATCACTGAAGATTTTCTTTCTCCATCTGCGGACCAAAGATCTGGAACAGCTTAGATCCAGAACAAAAACAATGCAAAAACATCCAAAAGTTCAAATATACTTCTAAACAAATTATATGGGGAAAATACAAAAATATAGGAACATGCATTGTAGTACTAGTTGTGTAACATGGCTAAGACTATTAAACTATAATAATATTATTTTGTACGCTGTCTGTATTACTTTTGTTGTTATTGTTATTTTTGTTATTATTATTACTATCCACTTTGCGTGGCATGTTGAATGCAGTGTACTATAAATTCTGAACTATAATGTGTTCCATCTGCAGAACCAAGACTCTCTGCCTAAACTTCTTTTTATGCTGCTTCTCAAACACGAGAAACATCCTGAGGTGTTGCGTGTCTTTTGGGGCTTCAGTGTTGGACAGCAGTGACGATTACAAGTTAAAATAAATATTTTTATATTTACCTCTGAATTAGAACAACACTGATTTATACGCACGTATATCATGAATTTTAAAACATTTCTGGAAAAAAAATGCAAAAAGTTTCTTGAAACAGTGTTTCAAAAAAGACACTGTGATCATTATGATGATAATCTTACCTCCCTTTTTCTTGGTGTTGTTTTTTTTTTTTTTCTTGCAGGAGCTCAGGAGGACAAATGGAGAGTCAGCTGCACCTGAGAGGCGGCAGTGGCAAAAACAAGAAGAGCCAGCTTGTGCAGCTCTCTGTCTCATTGTGTGTTTTTAAAATGCATTTAATGGCTCGGCTGAAGCTGTTAAAGTGTCTTTAGTTAGAAGAGGTGGAATTCAGAAAGTGTCTATGCTGTAATGAAGGAGCAGTGTTCAAATTCTGTTTATAAACTAGTCCATGCAGTTATACCATTCTTCATACATCTGTCTTGTATCATGGATGGTCTTAAAAACTGCCAGAATTTGTCCATTAATGTTTTATTTGTGGCTCTACATTAACACTTTATTTAGATAATTGAAGCAGATCAATTCAATCTTGTCCTTTTCACCTCTTAGAGTAATTATAGCTTTAGAGACAGGAGATAGTGGATTTTACCCAATTAAAGTCAGTCATATTTTTTGATAGATAACATCTTTTTGTGTTTCAAGTGTTTTGCTGTTTTTTTTATTTGAAAAGTTTGCCCAGACCTCAAAAAATGTTGGAGAACTTTTGAAGTTTGCTCCCTTGACATGTCAGTTTCAAACACACACACTTACACATGTCAAGGTGCGACCTCTGGGCCCTCATGTCTGTTTCCTGGAGCTTTCTCCACAAACTCTTACCAACCTTCTTCCCTCAAGTGCAGTTTGTGTTTAATTTTAATGCTGGCAGCTGCATCTTTTCTTTTTCTTTGCCATTTTTCTCCCTTCCTTTTTCTTTTTAAGACATTTTGAGATTGGCTCACATGTGGGAGGCAAAGCAAACATTCCTCTCCTTTTATTTGCTTTTTCCTTTATCCAACAGCCAAAGGGAAAAAAAGAATCAATCAGCCCTACTTGGTGTGGGTCAGTTTCACTTCTTGTGACCAACATGCAAGTGTACAGCAGACCATGAGAGGACCACGAAGCAGCACTCTCAGGTGTGACTGCCGCACAATGATCCAGCTGCCATAGGAACATGAAAAAGAGGTGAAAAAAGGTGAAAAGAACAACTTTCCTTATAGATATAGTTGCACAGACAGATTTTCCCTTATGGCAGTAAACTTGTTCTGATAATGGATATCAGTTTATTCAGCAAGCAGGAGAAAAAGTTACCTGATACTTTTGCCAGAAGCAGAAAAATGATGCTTGCAGAGCGCTCAGTGGGCAAAATCTTTACAATAAAGAAGAACCATGTAGCTCAAGCTGGCTGATTCTGTCTTTAAATGGTTTCCCCGGGAGCAGAAATATGATTTTCTTTATTATAAGTGAAGCTCTACATAAGAAACAGATTATTACATGAACAGTGTATTTCTTCCTGTTCTACTATAATTCTGTTTCAGGCACTTATCACAAATTAAGAAATCTTCCTTAACATTGCAGTCAGTGAAGTTTATATTAATAAAGAAAAAACAAAATATAAAACTCACAGGCAATTTGAGCAATAGCAAAAAAAAAAAAGCAAAGTTTTCCTCATTCTGTGTGAGTGTGGACCACATGAAAGTGTAATTCACTGTGGTGGAGGCATGAAAAAAGCATGTTTCATTTCTTTAATTTGCCCAACTATTCTATTCCATTAGACATGTAATTTCTGCTCATCAGACAGCAGCTGCAATTAGTGCCCCAAAGGAAAGCTTTTCTCATTAAAACTAATAAATCCTGAAGAACACGGAGGAGTACACGGAGGACTGAGTCTGCAAGAGGCTTTTCTATACCTGCAGGAAGATAAGGACAGGGGGAGGACAGGAGAGGCTGCAGTGAGGTGGTTTTCTTGGTTAATGATAGATTTTTATATCAATTTGGTGCATCGCCTTTAAAAATGTTCATAAAGACAAAATGTCTCCATAATAGCATTAACCTTTCCAAAAATACCTGTAGACCACCACACCGCTGACATTACAATCTCTCACAGGTTTCTCCAAAACCCTTCAGCTCAGTAATTCTGGCAAAAGGCTTTGGAGGGAAAAAGGCTAAATAAAAATAGGATTATTTATTTAAAAGCAAAACAAAACATGATTTTAATTTCACTGTAAACACCTTTTTTTTGTGAGTCATCTACCATACAGTAGTTTGAACAAAGTATTACCCAAAAAATGCTTTCTCTGTTCCACAGACCTAATGGAGCCAACTTTTTTAATGACGGAAATAACGTGGATAAGGATGGCATTCTTCTTATGACCAACAAGATATTCAAAATTAGTTTTTTTATCACATGGTCAAAAAGGTAAGAAATTGCTTAATCTTTAATAGTCCGGGGTCTTTTTGAGCAATTTTGCTCCATTAATTTTTGTATATATATATATATATATATATATATATGCAATGCTTAATTTTCACCATTTGATAAAAAAGCAAGTTTTTTTTTGTAAAGAACTTTTTTCTTTATATAACACAATATTTTAACAATTTATCTAAAACTGCAAAAATCAAAATTTCAAGTAGTATATTTTGTGATTTTTCTATTGAGAAAATTGAGAAGAAAAAGTTTTTATCCTTTAAAGCAAAGACTAAAAGTGTACAGATTCAATAAAGATGTATAAATCCAAAAAAACAAAGAAAAGACAAGGTCAAAACAATGTGAAAATATATGTGTTCATAGAAAGTTATTTTTCATAACTCATTTTTTGTTAGTTTTAAACCAAACCTTCCAAAGCTCATTGCTTTTTTAAACATTGACACAAAATCTTGAAGGCTAATCATAAAAATGGCATGTATGTAAATGTCATTGTAAACAACAGAATGCACTGGTGAAGGAAGAGACGTTCATGAACAATATTCCTGTAATCAAAACCATCTATTTTCATTATGGGGGATCTTTAAAACTGAACATGGCTCTGTTTATTGAACTTTTACCAGTCACACGTATCAACATTTAAAGAAGGATGCAGACAAAACAGCACTGAAGAATTCTGAAAGTTTGTTTCCGTTTGTCCTTCCTTTCATTTTCTAAAGTTACTTAATCTTTTTCAGGGTCATGAGGTTGTTTGAGCCTATCCCAGCCTCAGTTGGGTGAAGCTGGGATACACCCTGGATGGTTAACCACGACTATACAAAGGCAGACAACCACACATACTCACAGTCACACCTTAGGAGCACTTTAAGAATGACCAATTAACCTTTGAAGCATGTTTCTGGACTGTGGGAGGAAGCTGGAGTGCCTGGAGAAAACCCATGCATGAACGTGAAGAACATGCAAATTCCACACATAAAGAATAGTTAAAAACATGTTCTTAAAAGACTTTGATTTTGTGGATTAAATCGAGCAGGAAAAAAAATAAAAATAAAATAAAAAGGACAAAAATCCCACAAACTTTATTCACAAAGAATAATTTTTTTTAAATCTAAAAAAAAAAAAAAAAAAAAAACAGTCACGAAGTGAAGGTTCGTGCTAATGCATTAGTGCTTTTTGCAATTGGCAATATTCTAGTTGTTGTATATAAAATAAAAGTGAACCTTTAAAAAATCCTTTTTAACCAAGGACATTCACTTATGATTATGTAAACACATCATCTCCAAACAAATGTGTGCAGTCTTTCCAAATGATGACAGCATAAAAGCAAAAAACAGCTTAAGAAAAAGAAGTCCAAATCAATATGACTTTTTTTCTTTATTTTATGTCTTTTTTCCTCACAGTGTCACTTTTCCCTGTTTTATAAAAGCACTTGATTATGGAGTCAAAGATGTACTATAATTTTCTTGGTGCATATTTGAGCCCGCCGCGGTGACCCCGTTGCTGCTTTGCTACTTACAAATCTTATTAAAGTGACTCACCGAGTGGATGAGTGCACTCATGCTCATTTATCCAAAGGTCATCCAGGCAGGGTTACCATGGTGGGTGACAGAGAGCTCATTCTCTTCTTTGTACTCATCCCACCGGTCCTGGCTCTGACGGGAACAATTGAGCTGGACTCTGTAGAATGGTTGATCGGGCGTTCAAGGTTACAGGAAGCTAACTGGCCGACCTAGGAGATCACTTAAGTCGGTAAAAAAGTTTCATTTAAAAGGGAAAAAAAAAAAGAGTTGCTAAAAAGGACCTTAAAACTTCAACTGTGTTTTTCTCAATGTCAAAAAAGCTTTATGGAGCAACAAATGCTTTTCGAGGGCAGATTTTTAGAGCATTAAACAAAGTTTAAGAGGCTTAGTTATCACAAAATAGTTATCAGGTGATGACCGGCAGCTAAAGAAATATAAAATACCCGCCCTTTAAAACAAACAATCAATAAAACATACCAAAAAAATACTGAATAAATTAAATCCAAATACATTCAAAGACAAGAAAAAAGTAAGCATGGACAGACACAGACAGAAATAGACAAACAGAAAAAAAAAAAGATAAATGCAGCCTCAACTGGGCACAAACCGGTGTCCTGCCCGGTAAGAGGTGCCCGGTAAATAGGGTAGTGACATAAACCATTTTCAATCCAATTAAGATCGGCCGACATGTACTAAGATTGTTTTCTCATTTTGTTTACATTTTGTTCTAAAATGAGTCATTTCCACTTATTACACACATTTTTTTGTCATTTTAATTTCAAATGAACTACAATTAGGTTAATAAAAAAAACAAACCATTTGCTTAAAACTTGCAAAAAGTAATTTTGGGGCTGTATAACATTCAATTTGAAGTTTAACAACCAGCTATTGTTTACTTTTACATGATTGATTTCTTCGTTGTTTCTTGCAATATTCTGATATCAGTCCAATGAGATGGCTGTGGCTGTGATATTGGGCTATATAAATAAAAGTGAATTGAATTGATTCTATCTAACACTTAACTTTTTTAACCTTATTTTTCCCTTTCTGAATGCTTGTGCGAAACTCCTTGTTTCTAGACTTTTATATTTTACAATAAGATTTGTAAAAAATGACTTGATGCATGAACAGATCAATTTGCAACTTTCTAATAATTTTCTTCTTGAGATTCGTGTTCTTTCGCTATTTTTAGGCCTCCTCTCTTTGCAGTGTACTTATATGTCTCTATTTTTTACTTTTTTTATGGCATAGTGACATTTTTGCAAGTTTCACTCTTAAATATGTATTAGACACCAAAACACTTAAATTGATGCTGAACAGTAAATTTAAAATCCATAGTCAGTAAGTTCTTTTTTGTGATATTGTGACAAGGTGACACTTGGTGCTTCTGGGTAAAATTGTAAACAGTTTGAGGTTGCACTGTGGTTGCTAGAAAAGTACAAATGTCAGCGTCTTCTTTAAGGCAGACATAGTTGTGAATTAATAAGTGTATTGTTTAGTTTTACAAAAACTGAGCTTTGTCACTAATTTGATGGAGAGAGTTTCACTGCAAATTTCCACAATTTATTGTTGGCTTGACTTCTCACGCTAACAAGAAAAACTTACTCTTATGTTAAGTGTGCACATTGTACTGCCTCAAACTCACTATTTGGAGCCAAATCCTCATCAAAGTCTTGGCTGGTTTATAGCGCCAAACATGACAGGGTGTTTTCTATCCCACAATTATTAGTTGTCAGACTTCAAACACCTACAAGCCAACACTTTAAAAAAACTCCCACTGAAAAAGCATTCCCACACACACTCTTTTGTTAATAAAAAGCCTCTTTTACATCAAAGGCGTTATTTCTTGATTGGCAGGACAAACTGACTCTAGCAATTAGTGAATTAGGAAAGCTGAAGCATTTACTGACATGCCACATTTATGATAGAGAAATTTTTTTTAAGAATTGTTTTCCTCAACCTTGTCTTGTTTTCCTTGGAATAGTGAATGCTTTTGGGCCTACAGAGGGACTACCAAAGACAAATGTGCCGTTCTGTCAAGACGCTCTCTTTTTCCCCACAGCCTGTTTTCACCTGCCAGCATTCGGCTTCACAGGAAGCCAGCAAAGAGGTTAATGTTATCGCCGTGCTCTGGAACAACAAGGACGCCCACTCGCAAATATGGTCAAATGCTTTCATTTGAACACACAAGATGCCATCGGCGCTGCCAAGAGGAGTCTTGTCTTTTTAAATTAAAGTGCTCAAGCAGTAAATTATTCCCACTTAGTGCTTTAAGACAAATTGCACAGATGTGATCTGCTCCATGTATGAAATTTAGCCACGATGAACAAAGACGATAATGTAAAAGGGAATCGATGCATTTTGGGAAAACAGGAAGCAAAATCTTTATCATATGGAGATTTATTGAAAAATAAGACATCACCGTTTTAGCAAAAAGAAGAGCAGCTGTAAAGTGCAATGTGCTCAAGTAACACTTTCTGTCAGCACAGGCCATCCTGCCAGTTTGATTAAACTTTGTACATCAACAGGCCCGCTCCCCAGAGGCCCTGGGTAACACCAGGGCACGGCCTGTCAGACTGGGTCAAGGAAGTTCACTGCTGCCTTTTACCATCACTTTTCAGATTGGGTTTGTGACAGAAAAAAATAAATAAATACAAACACAGGTACTCATAAGTGTGAAATATCCAGTACCATTGATAGCTGTGTGAACATCCAGGAAAACCTGTGAACGCTTTTCAACCTAATGGACGTCTGAAGAATGTCTGCTCAGCTGCAAACCAGGAAGGAATGTTCACTCACCCATCCTCACCTGATAAGCAAGATCCATTTTTCAACTTCATGCTGGTGTTAAAGATACACTCCAATCATCTTTTGACTCATTTCACTGCAAAATGGAATCTTCAGAAAGTAAAAAGATACTTTAGTTTTTCTTGCAAGAAAAATAATCTTACCCAGAATGCTTTTCAATAGCTAAATAATCTTATTTTGAGAAAGCATACAAGCGGACAGTTTGTGATCTTATTTAGCTTTAATAATGCCAATACTAGCCAAAAAAAAAAAAAAAAAAACGTAGTCGTTTTCTGGGATATAGTTACTGCAGAGAGGCAGCAGTTCATTAAAAATTCCCTTCTGAGTTGTGGGCAGGACTGTGCTAATAACTCAGAGAAGGGAACTTGTAAGTTCTTTTTAAACAGCATTATATCCTCACACAGATTTTAAAGAAATACCCAGAAATGCAATTCTAAACTCAATTTTCTTAATATATGTCCTCCAACATGAGAAAAATGCTGCAAGAACATGTTAAAATATGATTTTTGTCAGAGGGAGTCTTTAGGGAGTGCTCTCTGCAGGACCCCACAGGTACTTCTGAACCACATTGGGAGACCTGACCCAGATGTGACATCCTAGTGTCACCAGGAGCAGCCAGTAAGCCTAACATTTCTCCAGTACATACATACAATGTCTATTTTTCTATTTCATCTGTCTAAAACACTAAATAAACAGAAAAAAGCGATACAAAGGGGTAAAGTTAGCAGAAAGTTTTCTGTGCAAGTGTGCAAAAAACACAGAGGCAGTGAAACCACCACTCCAAAAAAATTAAAATGTGTTCTTTTTCTACTGCGTGTAATTATGGTAATTATAGTGATGCTCTGGAAAACTGTTGGGAGAAAAATAGTGCTCATTTACTTCAGTGACAATGCTTTAAAGACTTAAAGTCTCTAAGGTAAAAATTAACAGCTTGAATTTTCCACTTTTAATGCAGTAATACTTTTTTTTTTTTTACTTATAATATTTCAAAATGGTTGCTCGCCAAATTGCTGCAATTAATTATTAAAAAAACAAAAAAAGAATAATTTACATACAGTGTTTTGGGTGATCCAAGCAAGGAACAATATTATTTAGTTTTCTAAATACAAACAGCCTACTCCTATGCAGAAACTGCTCTCCAGTGAGGTTTTTGGAGAGTGCCCTTGAACTACACTGAATTACACTGAAATAATCTTCTTTTGCCCTTGTACCATAACCAAAGAAGAAGAAAGATACTGTGAAGTATATCCAACTAGACTGCTCAGAATGAGAAATGGGTGAGAACCAGCTCATTTATCAGCATTAAGTCAAATAAGGAAGAGATAAAAAGAAGTCTGGCTTGTGTAGAGTTGGGGTGAGATATTGCGGGTTGAGTACATATCAGTGGAGAGAAGTACTTAAAAGATGCATCGGAAGAACCCAGACCCACCCCCACCACACGGACCTTTATCTTGACTCAAGTCCCTAATTTATTAACTCAAAAAGGAGATTAAACTCCAGCAGATTTACTGTGTGCCTCTCTATTCCTCTTCATACAGACACACAGATAAATACATAATCAGGCGTGTTTTCTGACATTGAAACGCACCTGCTCACCCACTGCGGCAAAAGGGAAGATCACTGATACTGACTGACAGATATGTCATTGAGGAGGGGATGTGAGTGGATGTGAAGGGTTATGTGAGAGGGCATGATTTACTTTGAACCAAAGCTTGAAACAATAAAATGTTAAAATGTTTAGGTAAATTCACTATTTTTTATCCCCACCTCCTATTAGGTGTTAAATGAACTAAATAATCTGACAAATACCAGTTTGAGTTGATGATCTACAGATATCAATAAATCCTTCATTTTCTTGGGTTGGCTTTTATTTTGTTAAAAATGTTGACAAATGTATTAGACAGCATCTTATGTCAAGTAAAAAAAATATTACAATGAAGCAAAGTTTCCTCATCTTATCTCTAACTTAAAGTCAGTGGTTTCTAAAATTTGTCATTTCCAATGTCATCTTACATTTTTGGTCTTCATGTTAAAAGAAGGAGAAGGATATGAAAAAAATCTTGTTGATAGTGTTAGTGCACTCCACTTGCCTCTGAATTGAGAATGCTTTGAAGTGCACCATAGTAACAAAGCATTAGGTTTGACACAGAAGATACCCTGTCTAATGAAAATTGTGGTTTTAGTGTTTTTAACATGTTCTTCTGGCATTTTGCTCAAGATAGAGGACATATTTACTAAGAAAATTAAGAATAAAATTTGCTTTTTGGAGTATTTCGTTATGCAAATTGTTGTGAATCAAGAACAGGCGAAAACATGCAATTGGAAAAAGTTTGTATTGGTGACATAGGTGGTCGAATGAGTGGGCCACAAGCTCTGCTCTGCTCCATTCTGATTCATTCACTTTTAGGCGACTAAATCCAAGTATGCCTTCGTTTTTCTTGCCTGAGAAGGTATCTGGCTCTAAACTGTACCGCTGGATAGCTCCAACATTGTTCGCCATTTTTGTTACACTGATAAGGTTGGGGTTGTGAGCGGGCTGTAAGCTGGTGGGAGAGAGTGTAAACAAATGTTTGGGGAGGTTTTTATAGCGCCAGCAGTCCCGCTCACAACTCAGAGGCAAATTTCTAATGAACTACTACCACTTTTGATCTACAGGCTCACAGAGCGGTCTACAACGTTACTTTTTTTTTCCTCCTGCAGGCCACATGCGTGCCCTGAACAAGTGTACTCTTTTTTTTGTTTGCAGATGGTTCGTATCCATCTGTAAGGACAGTTGACTTGGCAATGTTTGTCTCTTTCTGTTTGTCTCTTTCTGTAACTTTTCAGGACATTTTCCAACATCCTTAAATTTATTAATATTTACAACCACCTTTCAAGCTTTACTCAATCAATAATGCGTCTGCATTTTTGGTATACAAAGGAGTTCATGGCTAATTTACCAACTTCAGGACGCACACGTCCTGTGACTGCACAAGTTCAAGTCATCACCCTTCGCCTCAGTGCTCCACAGCTTGTATATTTGTGCTCATTTTCTGTGTTTGGTTTTTGCCAGATGTGACCATCTTGGTCACACATGTCACTGTGTTCCTCTCTGACATTGTTCTGTAAATGCAATGGTTTGTTGAGAAAAACACGGCAAACATCCGACATTTTCTCTTTTAAAGGCAAAGCGACCTCAGAGCACACAAGTGCGGATGACTCGTGTTTGTTTATGAAAGTGACTGAACATCACATTTGACATGAAACCAGTGAGACTTCCATTCACAAACTTTGAGGAGGTATTTATTTTTCCTCACTGCTTCCACTTTTTGCTTTACTTTACATCAAATAGAGTAATTACAATGTGTCAGTGTTACGTGTGCTGTTTATCTGAGACTGTCTTTACAAGAAGACTTGCTAAGTGGCAGACGATTGTTTATACTCGTGCAATTTGACTTCTAGAATCTTTGTTTCTTGTCGTGACATTTCTCATTTTCATATTTTGTCTTAATCTGTAGAACATGTTATTTATTCATGTATAAAGAAAAATGGGAATTTAAGGGAGGCTTAGCAGATGTTTGCTTGTGAAAAAAGAGACAAAAAAACCCCAAAGAAATTAATTGAAAACAAGAAATGGATAAGTCTTAGGAGTTTTCCATTTCTTAGATGTGCTTGGTGGAGTGAAAAGGAGTTTTTACAAAAAAACAAGAGCAAAAAATCCCAATAAACAATATAATAATAATAAATAGTTTTTTTTTTTTGAGAAATGGCCCTAAATGCCAACACATTCTCAAAAATACGACAGTTTGATCTTTCCCTTGTCGTCGGTTACCAGCATTTGGCAATGCCTTATCATACTTTTATTTAAATTATCTAAAGGTAAAACATCCTTTTTCTTCATGACAATAGGACACAAATATGACTTTTAGAGACATTTGATATTCTAACAAGGGGAACTGTTCTCGAGGTTTGATTTTTTTTACTTATTCTTTTTAGTTAAACTTTTGTATTGTAATAATATTGAGCAACAATCTTAAACATCAAAATCAACCAAAAAATAATAAAAAAATAAACAACAACACAAAGTCAAATAAAATACAAAGGGTTATGATATTAAATATCATCAACAAAAGTGGAAAAAATTATTATATTTTTTATTGTGATGAGGGGGGAGCTTGCTTCTGTAGAGGGCAAGGGGGGCAGCTTTCCCCTCCAGCAAAAAGCTTTACCCCCCCACCCCAACCCCAGATGGAAGTGGGAAAAAAGGGAAAATGAATCACACTGCACCAAAAACGGCACGATGAACTGAATAAAATGTAGTTCTGGGTAAATGATAAAGAATAGAGGAGATAAATAATAGAGGACAGAACACCAGTGCACCACACTTTCCACAGCTTCTAACTTCCAGTAGCCTGCTAGCCACTAATTGGTATTGAAATTTGATTCAACATGTTAATAGTAAAAGCATGACACAGCATGGCACAGATAACGGACAGTAATAATAATAACAGTAACAGAATCTGTAACTTTAGCATGTCAAAATAAATATATTTTTAATCTAATCTAAGCCAGCATAAGCCCACAAAGCAGATGGAATAGGCTGCCATGGCCCGGTTTATCAAACCATCTTCCCTCTTAGCCTGGCAGTAGGTCTGTCCAAAGAAAATATGGTTTGATTCACTCCTCTGTCCTTCCAGCTCAATTTGACCATTAAATTCCGCCGTTACACAATGGCTTAAAAGCCTTTACAGGTTTCCGAGCAACAATAATCGCTGTCTGTTTATTTAAAAGCATCGCTCCCCATCAGTGTTCCGAGCATTTTTTTTACAGTATTCCAGTAAAACATGAAAAGGAGGAAAAACTTTGAACCCAAAGCTATTATTTCAGTCATTATTTTGTAATTAAAGTGGTCCACAGACTAATTCCCTGCCTGTTTTGACACAACGCATCTTTCCCATTGTTTAAAACCGAGATAAATATTTTTAGGAAATATTACTTTCTCTGAGTTTAAATGAGTTTGACAGTAAGAGATAATTACTAAAGCTTTTTATCCTCCACATAAAGCACATCTTTAGTGGCTATTAGATTGAAATGAATGAACAATTAGCCTGTTAAAAGTTTGAGCTCCGATGGTGTCACAGCAGGTGGAGACACATTTATTTAAAAAGTGCTTTAATGAAAACATAACCTACATCTATTTAAAAAAAAAGGCTGCACAAAGTTTTGACATGAAAAAAAAACAAAACAAACTGTAACCAAATATATAGACTACTGAAAAAACTTGGAAAGGGCTGAAAGATGCTGGCACCGTCAGGCTGAACTTGCTAGCCTTAAAGCTAATCCAGCCCTCGTAGCACTAAACCCTCAAAAACTTTGGAACAAACCACAAGGCAAATCGATTTGTGTTAACCTCGGGCTTAAGCGCCTGTGTTGGGAGATTTCAGCTCTTACAGTTTAACTGCCCTCCAGTGTTCATAGGATTTCACATGGAAGTGCTCCTTGTTAGTTTTCATAATTATTGCAAGAAGGTGGATTTTTAGCTGCAGCCAGAAGAGAAAAAAAATAAAGAAATAAAGTTGCTGGCAGTCTGCTCTCTGGTGACTTTGAGATGTTGAGTCAAACTTTATATCTTGAAGTCAAAAACGTTTTTATTGAGTTCTTTCATTTGAGACATAAAGTGCTGGTTCTACCCTTTAATGCTTTTCCTGTTTTCTCTGGCTCCTCTGGTTAAATTTTGTCATAAATAACAACAATCACAGTCTACCATGAGTTAGTTGTAGTGACCCTTTTAATTGTTGTTCCGTTTGTTGTCTTGTGATATTTAATGCTACCAACACAACTCAACATAAATCACATAAAAAACGAAATTTGTTTATTTAATCAACTGAAAAGCACATAGTGATATACAATATTATTCTTGGGAAGCAGTTCACTTGTCATTTCCCTTTTATTCTGTGTCCAACTTATTTTATAATTAACATTTTTGTGATGAATTCTCTGAAAAACACTTCTAAAGTTGAATAAATATAATAAAATGTGAACTTCAACTGTAAGCTACTTTGGTCTTTTTTTAGCTTCACCATCTCACCTTTTGTCTACTAAGTTACTATTCGTTCTTTTCACCCATTTCCTGTTCCTTCTTCTTCCTAATCAGGATCTCAGGGGTCTGCTGGAGCCAATCACAGCTGTCTACGGACGAAGGCGGGCACCTGTTAGACAGGTTGCCAGTTCCACTTGACCAATTTGGGGAAATTCTTTAAAGATATGCAGTATAGTTTGACACAATATTGAACATTTTTGCCTATATATGCTCTGTGTTCAGGGACAAAAAAAAAATAATCAAAACACAGCAAAATACATCTCATGGCCAAACTATAAATTTTTTTTAGATATCAAAGTAGTTGCTTTAGGTTATTTGAGTTTACGGCAGACTGCCTTAAAGTATTTAGTAATGTAATGTAAAATTCTGTCTACTACGTTTTTTTTTTTTTTGGTTGTAAAAAAACACTACCACGAGTTGGGGACCTTCTTTGACAAATAACAAGTAAAAGTTAACCATTTTAAGAAAGGAAAACAAGCGTAAACAATTATATAATAAAATCATTGGTTCTCAGCTGTTAATAAAAGTCCCTGAAATGACAAAAAGCAGGCACAAATAAAAAAAAACAAAAAATCATCAAATAAAATCCAAGATTGCTTTTTATTTGTCATTGAAAAGTTTCATAAAAAAAAAAAAAACAAGGAGTGGAGAATAATGATGTCCATAGTCTGAAAATAATGTCTTTGCCCACACTGAACATGGAATGCAACTGAGCGTTCTCTGGAGATCAACATGAAAAGGATAGACAGATAAAAGCAGTGGACCATCTCCAAGCAGTTTGATCTTTCGGTGACCACAGCTGCACACATAATTCAGAAGTTGAAGGTCCACGGGACTGTAGACAACCTCCCTGTATCTGCAGGAGAAAACTTAATGAAAAGCTGCAGACCCTGTAACCAAAGAGCTCAGGAAAAAAAAAAACATTCAAAGTGAACTCTAAGGTTAAGGGACAGTCCTTTTTTGGGTCAAAGTGGATCTCTTGGGAGGCTAGAATGCAGGATGGCACAACTAAAAGAAAATTATAAAAAAATTATTATATACAAAATCCCGTGGCAAAGTAGTCCCAGACCATTAATAATCCCCCTTCATGTTTGACAGTAAGGACAGTCGTCCTTTCTATTGAACTATTGTTCACAGATGAAAAAATGAAGCATATTGAGAAAAGATGAACATGGAGTCAAGTCAAACATGGAGGGGGCTCAATTATGGTCTGGGCTGCTTTGCCACACCTGGGGCAGGGTCTTCAAAAAAACTTTCCAGGTTTGATAAAATCTCCAGACTATCAAGGCATTTTTGCATCACCTAACTTCAGAAAGTTTGGTCTCAGCTAAAGAGACTAAGACACATGATAACGACCCCAAACACAAACAAATCAAAAACATCAAGAATAAAAACTTCAAGAAGTGTCCTTCAATAAGCCCTGCTCAACCCCTTCCCTCTCGTGATCCCAAATAGAAAGTACCTGCTGGTTTCAAGAAGGTCAAGATCCCATAGACTTCTATTGAGAAATAGAGAGTTTTTGCACAGTCATTGTATTTGTCAGAATAACCATTCTTGCTCTGACGCATTTTTCTTAAAATCTTCTTTCTAATACAAAGATTTTTTAAAGATATTTTTTCTTTGTCAAAAATTATTCAAGTTATAAACTGATCAGTCAGATGCCTCAGTAAAAGCATTTGGTGCCCACTGGCCCCCACCTCAAACGTTTGATTGACAGCTTCTCCTGAGCCCACTTTCAATGAAAGGGGTTTGGACTCACTGTAGTTCCCCTAAAAACGTGACTCAGACTGACTCAAACCAGTCACCGTTGACTGGTTTCATATCAGGAAACAATGGTGACGGATTGGGTTTCGCTTCGCGAGAGCCGGAGGTAAGGCATTTTCTATGTGTGATGTCACACCTCAATTCTTCCATTGTTTAAATACGGTCTATGACCCTGATCCAAATCCTTTCAAACATCTGTAGTAGAAGACAACCTGGAGAAGAAACCCATGAATTATAAGACAATTGGAGAAGTTTGTTTGGCGCAGAAGTCTCATTGACTGCTAAAAAAGTTGTTCAATTGGAGGTATTGACTCAAAAAGATTGTTTGACAAAATATATAACAAAGAGATTCATAATTTAGTTTCATTAGTTCATGTTGTATAAATGATTTTGTTAAAACAATTCAAAACTGAAGACTGATTTTGACTAATCTTCAGTAATCTCGGTTTTAAAAGATTTCAGTGACCATTGCAGGTTCATCTTTTATGTACCAAGTGGTACCAACAATTCCATGAGTGAGGTTAGGAATGTTCAGTCTCGTGGAATAAAATGAATTAAAGAAAAGCAGAAAGACCTTCAGAAAGTTTGGAGAACTGTTTTTTAAAAGCACTTCAATAGATTACAAGAAGATTTTGCTCCTTGGAAGGAGAAAAAAAAGAAAAAAAAAGAATGGTTGGAGGTTCAAGAATTTTGAACAGAAATGTGTCTCATCAAGTACTATAACAAAATTTTGAATTGCATGAAATTCATAAAGGACTTGTGCTTTTCAGCAAAAAAACTGCAGGACAAGAATTTCAAATAGTGAAGTCTTGAATAATAAATGAAAGAGACTCTTGAAGCTGCTGGATTTTTTCTGGATGATGTCGGAGAAGGAGATGGTGAATTCTATTCAATGTACTTCTTTGAAATTGGACCCATTTAAAAAAGCTGTTGTTACTCCGTAAACAGAAGTTACAGATGCCAGACTAACTTCACTGGGTATGATCTTTAGATAAATGTTTTTGAGTTCATTCCATGTTTTTATGTGTTTCTATAAACCCACTCTGCCAATGTTGTTTTGTGTGTTTGTTACATGTTCTTGTGGCATTTTGTTGATGATATAGAACATATATAAGGGAAATTAAGCTCAAAATTGCATTTCTGAGTGTTTCTTTATTAAAATGGTTGTGAATCAGGAGCAGATGAAAAGATGCTTTCAGAAACAGAACTTATTTGTGACTAAGAAAACACGGGCGGGCCACAAGCTCCCAGTTCAGTTCCATTCTGATGCATCCACGTGCAGACATATAAACAAATAGCTTTTACAATATCTCAAAAGATGATTGCAGTGCGACTTTTAAGATAGCTGCAAATCAAAATCAAGAGTTATCTTTTTAACCAATTCAATGTAAAAGAGAATAATCTTTGTCATGTTTTTTTGTCATTCTGTGCTGCACAAACCTTTTTATGAGGGCTTTTAGATTGTGATAAATATAACACCAAAGCTATGTATTAATATATGTCTACTGATTTAAACATATTTGAGATCAATGGCACAGGTCGGGAAGCAGGTCAGCAAAGCAGCATTCATGCAGGAGACATGAAGTGTGGTTGATCCACGTTATCCTGAAGTCCATTTGATATTCTGGAAAATTCTCCGCAGATTTGATCATTGTGATACCAAAAAAAGCTCCAATGTAAAACACTACAAGAAGGCCAAATAAAAAATAAAATTTTCTAAGAACCACAGTGTAAGGGAAGTAAAAACTGCCATTAAAAGTCTGTTGGAAACTAATCCTTTTTTTTTTGTAACTTTAGGAAAAGATCCCTTCATTTCAATTCATTGCAACATGAAGTTTTTTTTTTGGCAAAAGTATTTATATAAGTGCTGATAATGACTCCTCATAAATAATCAGAGGGGCCCGCAACATGTTTTCCACAATAGCTACACTATCCAATTATCTACAGATGTTAGCTTGACAGACTCCCGGTTCACCACATCTGTTTGTTGGTGGGAGATCTCATTACAACGTGCCTGTTTTAAAGCCCACCATCAAGCACTGCTTGGCACATTTAACTGCAGCATGTTGGGCGCTTACAACAAACATTTGTGACTGCCGTAAAAGTCTGCAAGTTAGACTTGACAAATTCCAACAGTCAGTAAAATTCTCATGTTTCCATGTCAACATTTACTCTATTGTCTCATTAGATGGTAGTAAAAGTAAATGCATGCACATCAATAAAAAGTCATTTGGGGAAAAAAAAAAGTAATTTCATACTGGTAACAGGTTTGAAAAAATATTGTAACTTTAAACAAAGAAAATGTGAATAAAATAAAAATAAATCAATGTCGGATTAAATAAAAATTAAAAGTCAAAGTTTAAGAAAAACAAGTAGACAAGAGCCACATTTCTAAATGAACCAACACGTTATATACATATACAATAAATTACCATTTTAATCAGTTTATTCCTGTAGTTAAACACAAGCTTGGGTACGTTTGCAACAGAATTATGTATGATTCCAAAGATTGAGGTAGTAGATAAAGCAACTCTTTACATGAAGAAGTTTCCAAATAAAGAATTCTTTGCGTCCTGAACAGAAGACGGGCGGCATATCTCTCATGAACAATGCTCGAATATTGGACCTGGTGAAAATGGAGGAAAAAAAAAATGAGGAAACAAAGCACACCTCTCACCCAAATTACAAAATCTGCAAAGTAGACATTTCCCACAGACAAGGACACAGTAGGAGCATGTGTGTGAAACCTCTTTTATTTCATTACACCTTCAGGACCTGCGGTGTCAAGCGGAGGTCTCACGCTGATAATATAATTGGCTCCTTGTATGGGAGAAGCAAAAGCGTGACATGGTGCTCCCTGCAAAAAAGATGAGGGAAAAGCAGCAAAAGCAGCCTTGTTGACGAGCACACTTCTACAGGTTTGTGACAAGTTAGCAAGTAATTGTTTTGTGTTGACAATAAAAAAAAAAGAATGAGTCAAGACTGCAGATTGAACTCATCAGACAGTGTGATCCAGCAGCACAAACAGGGCCTTGGAGATGCTATTCTGCATTTTACCTTCTCATTCCGGACACTCAGGCCCCTTGCTGAGGTGTCAGATCATAAATAACACTTGAAATGGAGGTGTGTGAGGGATTTACATACTCGCTTTGCAAACAGTGCCCTCCATTAGGATCTTGTAGGCATGGCAGCAGTGAAAACATGACCTTTAAAAGCTGCTTTGTTGAGCAATCCATTCTTGCGCACACTGCAGTACCCCAGCCTTCGTGTCCCCTGTAGAATTAAGTTGATTGAGCATAGCCTAAATTGGATCAACCACATCTTGCATGCTGGAGCCCAGAGCCGGTTAAATCAGCTATAATGTCATGCAGCCAAAAAAAAAAAAAAACACATGGCAATTTAGTTGGAGAGAAACTTTCCGATCCAGTGCCTGTGAGATTCATAACCCCCTGGGTACCGGAGTGGCTGCTGTCACACTGCGCTGATTATTCAGCACGCAAACTATCTTTTTTTCTGTCTATTACGAAGTTAAAGATTTGGGTATTAAAGCACAACTTATTTATTTCAAAGATCAATTTATAAGATTTGCCCACATTAGAAACTATTTGTGCCTTTTTCTGCAGTTTACAAAACTGCTGATCTAATTTATGTTTGATGGGGAGGTATAGATGGACAGCAGCGGGTTATCAAAAGCTCTCAACCTAACAACCCTCAAGAGTAACACAAAATGAAAGAGGCAAATTTACAGCTTTTGCGTTGCCGCACTAGCATCTGTCTGCACCAATAAAAAAAAAGCCTCTTACCCTATGTGAATGTAAGTGCTGTCTGAGCTATTAGTATCACTTAGATCTCTGTGGAGAAGGCCATTTGAGGCAAAATGAAGCTCAAATCAGCTCTGCAAAACAAAATTGATGTGAAATATGAAGATTTATTGCTGTTCCTCAACATTGGCCCCTCCCTTCCTTCTCCTCCTTCCAGTGGCTTTCTTGTTACTTTCTCCCACCTCGGCTTCTGCTCTCCCAAGTGAGCCTGTGCGCGCCGTGCGACGGGCTCGGGTTGGACCGGCGTGCTGCACAGCTGGGGGCTAATGCAGAGAGGGATGGCTGATGATGCAGCCTGCAGATGGAGATGAGCCATGGGAGATTAATCCCACAGCACAGTCAGAGTACTCCTGAGATTTTAATTATCCCCCAAAAAAGAAGAAAAAGCAAGAAAAAGCAAGAAAATAAGTGGGAAAAAATCTGTCACATTAAGAATTTATGTTCAGCAAGAGAGTAAAAATAGGTTTTAGTATGATTACTGTTATTTCAGCTGAGAGGCTGTCATTTACCTGGAACTTCTGTCAAACCTGTCCTCCCTGTGGTGCCTGACTGCTGAAAAGAAGGTGCAATTGTGGCATTCAGTTTGTCAGTTGGGGACACTATCGTTATCCAAAAAACGACCCTCTGAGAAAACCTTTCAATGGCTGCACGTGTTTGTCCTTTTATTTTTCCAACACTGGAGCCTTTAGTTTCGGCGCATTCCCACTTCATCCCTCACTGATGAAGACTGAAGCCGAATTCAGTAGATGGTTTACTGCTGGTCACTCTGCTTCATCTGTTGGCTCATTGGGGAACCATTAGGTGTAGGAGAAGGAAGATGTTCAGTTCACTAGGTACTAATAACTGCTTCCGTTAGAACATTTACTCTTAAACTTTTGAAGTTTTTGATGAAAACAGAACAAAAGAGGAAGTATTTTTATTACTCTAATCTGAAATATTGGAAAGTTTGTAATTTAGAAGCAGGCTATAAGCTGTTTTTGTTAAAAAAAATTAAAACTACAGCTCGGAGGTTTAATTAAGGCCACAAGCGACGTTGCATGGCCCCCAGGTGCTACCTTGCTGCCCCGTTTTGACCTTCCCTCACTGACTTGAGCAGCTGCTACATGTCCGCCACTCCCTTTCTCCCTGCCACCATGGTCAGTGCTGCATGTGACGAAATCGTGAAAAATAAAAACTTTTGAAAATGGCTGCTTTTCTGTTGGTTTTATCTTCATTGCAACTATTTTATTTTTTGTTGGCCAGGAGGTGTTTCAGGTGTAATTTTTAGAAGAATCTCCAAAAGTAAACTTTTATTTTTTTTAGCAACACCACTTTTTGTTAACCACGCCAACTTATAGTCATGCTGTATATTATGCTGTTGCATTCAGCTTGAGCCAAGGATTCATGTATAACATTTTCAAGGTATTCCAGTACAAAATGTGTGAGCAACAGGGAAATTGCTTTTTATGAGCTCGCCAGTCTAACCCTGTTAAAAATCTTAGATTTCTAACATTTTTTCCCAAATAGCATCCCAACGATGCTCGAGGAGTGAGGAGGTGATGGATCACAACCCTTAGAAGGAGTTAAAATTTGCAGCTGGTACCAAAAAGTTTTTTTGAAAACAAAGATGAAAGCCTCTTCACGAGGTCAAAGGTCAACTAAACTTTAATTGTGACTGTGGACTGATGCTGGTGGCATGTGTGTTGAATTTTGTAGAAGTTTTTTGAACAAAATGTTTCTAGTCATATTGCGCAAAGCTGTGAAAGTCGCCAACTTTCACATTTTGCCACAAAACGGCAACCAATCCGTAGATCCTCTATATCCCAAGGTTTGGGATTTCGTTTGTGGCTTTAGACTATTTTTTTTATTTTGGCAAATACAAGACTTATTTATTATAGTTATTTATTTATTTTTTGATGGTTTCACCCACTGAGATGTCATCTTTTTTTGGGAGGTTGTTTACTGTATTAAAAATTCAATTTTCAGCGAAAAACTAGGGTTGTCCAAATTTTGGTAAGTTTTTTTTAACCACATGGCAACATTTTTACCAAAAGGCAGTGCAATAAAAAAAATTGTGAAAACAATCTAGTCCCTGCAGTCCAAACTCTTACATAAGAACAGCCTGCATTGTGAAGCCATTTGAATCAGAATAGCTTGCATCCTTGCAATCAATTACCAATAATTATTATCTCTGTTGTGTTAATAAAGCATCAAAATTTGGTCAATCTGTATTGGATACATCCCTCATTGTACAGTATTTTGCTGAACTGCTGAGCAGCCTTCTGCATGATTTATTCTAAAGTCCAATAATGGCAATAATGCTGTAATGGGCTGGAGACAAATAGACAAATAATGAGACAGAGAAATCAATAAATAAGAAACGGGTGTGAAATGAGTGCATAAGCACACAATTAGGGACACACACACACACACACACAGAGACAAACACACACATACAAGCAGGTTTAAGAAAAAATCCGGAGGTGAAGCTGGAGCTCTGGGATCGGCTCAGTGATTCATGAAGCTCCACATCTCTGCCTAATGGTGAGCCATCATCAGTCCATACAAAGAGAAGGATGAGACATAAAGAGTAGTTCCAAATAACCCATTGAACAGTCAGCCTCATCAACAAAGGAGACGGTGTTGGCTCATGAGCTGTCACAGACTTCTAGGGAAACTTCCCAGAATGCTTCAGTAAGGACAAATAAGGTTGATTTCAAACTTCAATTGAAAGTTTTTCTCACACGGTGTTAGAATGATTTACTCTATAAAATCAAAATACAATGCATATTGTTGTTTCAGTTGAAACTTTAAATGAATGTGAACATTTTACTCAAATAGTTTATGGAAATGTGACTTCACCCGACAATCTGTTTTTTGCTTAAAGACCCACTGCTATGAAAATCCTGTTTTTTGGTATTTTTAACATCTTGTTGTAAACATTTTTTTCATGATGGAGGAAATATATAAAGAAAATAAAGCTCAAAACTGGATTTCTTAGTATTTATTTATTCATATTGTTGTGAATCAGGAGCAGATAAAAAAAAAAGGCCATTTGAAAAAGCTTGTAGTTGTAACGTAAAATCTATAATCGAGGGCCACAAGCTCTCTGCTCCGCTCCATTCTGATGGATCTACTTGAAGACCAAAAATTCAATGTACGTCATTGTTTTCCTCGACTGAGTTGGAATCAGGATCAAAACTCTTTTTGTTGCACCAAAAAAGTTAGGTTGTGGGTGTGAGGGGCTGTAAGCTAGTGGGAAAACACCTAAAGTCAAATTTCAAATGAATTTCCTAGAAATTGAAAGGTTTTTTTTGGGTGAAAACCGGCATAATCATAATTAAAAGAGCACAGGGAACGCTTTGAACAAAGATCACAAGATGATAGGAGTAGGACTTTAAAACGGGCAAAGGGGAACAGAAGAAAAAGCCCAACTGTTTTCCCAGGAACAAGTGCCATGACTTGTTTGCATTCAAATATTTGAGCAAAGCTGCAGGAAGCAAGTCTTTGTTCATGTTGCCTGCCAGATTCTGAATGTAAAGCAGTGCCCATTAATTTGACTGTATGGGTGTGATAAAAGTGCAGAGGACTCTGGCTGTTGAACATGACGCTTCAGAATTTAAATTGACTGAGAGGATGGGATCAAGAGCGGCCGGATTGGCTGGAGAGATAAGGTGAAGAACCACTAGATTGGATGGAATGAAGAGTCGGCAGTTCCGGCTGGCAGAGGTGATAGAGTGAGGTGCTTCGTACGATGGGTTGGGGGGGATATGTTACCAGCCCCAGTCCGTTCTCCGCAGAGAAAAACCATTACTGTGATCGATTTGTCCTTGGTATCGGCTCCTTTGTTTTTGCGTCTCTGGAGGAAGGGTTCTGATAGGTTGGCAGGTGGTAAACAAAGACGTGCTTGTTGCTTGAACATTGCCCCCCCCCCACCGAAAGCTGCTGCTTAGCACACGTTCGCCATGAAGACAGCAGTGGGACTATAGGAACATCTGCACTTCATCTTTATAGACAGCAGTGCTGTCATGATTATAATAATTACCCTCTCCATCATTACATTCAAACTTTCCTTCAGCTCATTTTGTAATGTCACAGTTGAAACAGATTGTTTTGGCCTAATCTCCTTATAATGCGCTGTTCTGTCAACTGCATGAAAAATGCTCACATTTTTTCTTAAACACAGCTCGGCCTGGAATTAATAATAAAAAAGAAAAACCTGCAAAGATAGCAATTCAATACTGAACGGCGCACAAGCAGGGAGAATGCTTAAATGGTAGCAATATAGGGAAGTAATGGCAGAATATTCTGAAAGGAGGTGGGGAACAAAGCATTCCTAGAACTGGGGGCAGTTAAACTATTTCTTCCAGTAAAAATGAATTTCAGTCAGACGTGACAAAAGAAGCGGTTTGATAACATCCATTCAAATGCTCAACTCAAGTGACTCTAGAAAATTATGTCAGACGAGTCATGGACTTGGAATTGCGGCACCTGGCTGTAGGTCCGTTATGAAAGCACCCACTGCAGCATTTTTATTATTTCTCGCTCCACCTTTTTATTGGTGCTTCAATCAAAACCAAAGGCATCTTTCAAGAAAGATTTACCTACTTTTTCTGGTGTTCGTTAAAGTAGCTCGCATGAAGATTCACTGAGCCTTCTTGGGTTATACAACAGATAAATCCCTAATATTTCCTTGTAGCCCCCTCTGCACACCATGATCTCCTCTCTTTGGACCTCCATCACCACTGGCTTACCACTGAGGGATGGTGAAAGCAATCTGAACAGCTCAAAAAGACCAGGGGAGATGAGTCTAAACAATGCTCCACTGCCTCTCACTCTCAGACCCAGAGAGCTTTGGGAGTGGATAGATAACACTTTTTCATTTTACAACAGCCCCAAAGCAATTCCTTTGAACTGTCAGATGGTTTGCACACACTCTGTACGTCGCTGTATTTGTCTCTCTTTTGCCTCTGTCTGCATTTGGATTGCTGCACCTTTGTTCGAGTTACGCTGCTGGCAATTTTTCAGGTAGCTTTTCAAAGAAATGTGTTGGCATTGTTTTCCTGGTCTCTCTTTGCACATTAGGCTCCTCAAATTTCCATTAAAGATGGCAAAGCTAAATTTTTCTGAATGCAACATGTGTCTCTTTCAAAGTATGAGGTGTCTCGCTGATGCGAGCTTCTCTGCTTTGTTTTCACATTCTTTCCTCGCAGCAGGCGGCCTCCAACGGGCCTCTCTGCTTTATTTTTCTTGGATAAAAACACAGGTTTGCTGTTTATCTGGGCTATCAGCATCTGGCATTTATTACTCGGGATGGAAGCACAAGCTTGGATTATTAGGATTACTGACGGATTGGTGGAAGGACAGGATTCATCGGAAGGTTAATAATATCGAGCTCTCCTCTTACCCGCATAACAACGGATAGACTGGCCTGTGGGCTTTCGCTACATTTGAAATGTCTGAGCCCCCCTCTATGATTAGAAAAATTCTCGAAATGATCTCCTTTGAAGGCACTTTGCTTCGTGTTAGGTCCTTGCAGGTCACGGGGCTTTCTTTAAAGAAAGCGGTTCCAACTGAGACAAAAATATCTTGCCTTTTGCCAAGGATATGCGCAGCTTCAACACTTCATCTTGCTATTTTTGTTAAAGCGTCAGTCTGTGTGTCTGCCACGCTTTGTGTGTTTGTGTAAATTGTGTGCACTGTACATGATATTCCTGAAGGCAGATATAAAAGAAATGCTAATCCAGAGCGACAGAGGAATAAACACAATCCCTAATCTCATTGATCCCCACACAAAATCATTCAATTATTCTCCACATCTGAGTATGCACCAATGGGGGAAGAGGTAACAATCTTTTTCTCTCATTACAGAGGGCACTCACAAGAACATGGTAATGAAATGGTACACAGAAGCAGGCAGGCGGGCAGGCAGGCGGGCGGGCGGGCAGGCGGGCGGGCAGGCAGGCAGGCGGGCGGGCGGGTAGGCAGCTCTGCCTCATCAACATAAAAACATGGCTGCCACACTTAACCGGCATCACTGGAGCAAAATTTAGCTACGTTTATCAGTAGTGGATGATTCCGGATGGCAAGGTTAAAGAGAATTACTTTGGGAGAGTTCAAGGAAAAGGAGCAAGTCAAAAAGAGACAAAGAAGAGGAGAGGCACCACTAACTGACCCAGTTTAACAGCCCAACGCCTGCTACCTATTATCACAGAGGAAGCCTGTTTTCTCCTGCAGCTTCAGACCTGCTCTGATATCGGTCTGACAGCTACAGGCTAGCTGCTGTCTGCTCACTGATTTAGGGGTTGTGTTTTTATTCTGTTCATTAGAGCTTTCTAAGCGGTTGGAGCGCTTGTAGGTTTGTGACATTTCAGCTAGTCACATCAAAGGCTTTGGCAGAGGGGATGCATGAAGCAGGGGAGTTTGACGGCTGGAAGCCCCGGGTTGGAAACGGCTCTACACACACTCACACACAAAAGATGGATGAACAAGCATTCCTGCTCCTGCACCCTCTATCCTGCCTTTAACATTTCCGCTCTAACTAAAAATAAGTGCACTTTTTGGACTGGCAGTGACCTTTAAGAAAAGAGGTACAATAATATGGACTGCCTCTAGACCCCCCCAATCCCTTCCTCTCCTGTTAAACAAATGTTAGTTTTAGAAGTTAGTTTGATCAGGCCAACATTCAGAGTGCGGGGCGTGGAATGTGGAGGAGCTAGTTTGATGTATGGTACCAGATGCCCGCTGCCAGATGTTGTACAGGCTTACATGCAGGTCTGGCATGAGGTTTTCAGGACTGGCTGTGAACTAATTAATCTACTCCCACCCTGGTTTCGCAGAAGGTCACGGTGAAAATCTGTGTGGTTTTGTGCAAAAATCCATACTGATTTGAAAAGCATGTTTTTTTTGTTTTTTTTACTTTAAACGTGTGTCGATTCCCTTAACAGAACTCACAATCAATGCACGACTGTTTGAGCATAAGCCTGGTATCATCTTTGTGGGAGTGTATTACGACCAGAGAACATGTCTTCCAGTTAGAGGATAAATTGAAACAAGATGTGCTGGCCCCACAGCTCCTTTGAAGGTGTTCCACATCATACCTCACATTCTGGGGAGACTAGGAGTACTACCATAAAAGGACACTGTGTTTACCTTAACCTGCTGTCGTCTGCTTGCCAGATGTTGTAAAGTTTTTCTTTCATCTCCTCACACGAACCTTATTTTCCTTCATACAGCGAGTTTGTTGCTCTACTTTTTGCACAGATGGGGAGGAGAGGAAAAGTCAACTTTCTTCTGCTGGAGGGCGGAGAGGCTAAATTTGAACATTGTTTCATTTGCTTTACAAACCTCGCTGTGATTGAAGGATTTTCCGTGGAGCCGATTCCAAGCCTCGCTGCCCCGGCCTGATGGAGACACGGATACCGTGGAGACGAGAGGCAGGGACCTGGAAACATGGCCTTCATTAAGTCCTCAGCTTAGCTGAACTCATCTTCACATGACAGGCTTTCTGTTATTCCTACAGAAGTGTTTTCTTTGGATTACATACCAGCTGATTGCTGATGAAGGCTAATTGTTAAAGCTAAAGCTTTTTGTTTAACACCAGAACACATTGTACAAAGAAAGTAGCAAACATAGATATCTGAGGGAGGGATTGTTTTGCTCTTAAACTGCGATCATCTTTCAAAGCATTCCCAGTGGACTTTTATTTATGATTATGTCATTTTTAGCCAAACAAAAAAAAAAAAAACCTTGTGTTGTTTTAGAACATTGTTTTTGCAGAGACAGTAGTTTATTAGAATTTCTCCTCGTGTTGGGGACAGAACTCTTGGTGTGGGGCAGCCCCGCCCCCATTCCCCTCTCTGTTGCAGAGAGCTCAGATCAGGTGGCCCTCCCAGCCTATAGTCTACATCACAAATACAGTTTCTTCAAGCTGCTTTTTTCCATCTACTCCTGATTCACAAGGATTTGAATAAAGAACTACTCTTTATATTTATCTTCCATCATCAGAAAAATGCCAGAAGAACATGTTAAAAACACCAAAAACAGAGTTATTGGTAAATTACTGTATGGAACTTTTCTAACTTCCTACCTTCACTCACTGATGGCGGCTCCGCGGCCAAACACTGACGCCAGTCTATAACCACCAGAGGCAAAGTGGGAGTCAGTCCGACACAGGTGGGGGCAAGGCGGGAACCGAACCTGCAATCTTCCGATCAGAGGTTGGTTGTTTGAACAGAAAACTGTTTCAACTGAATGATAAAAATAAAAAAATGTGTGTTTTCTACAGTTTTTTTTCCCCACTTTTTTGAGCCTAAAAATATCATATAGAGCACACTATGCCTTATCTTTGATTCACTTCCAAATTTTTCAATGTTATCCATTTTTTTTTTTTTTTTTTTAAATATGACAATTTTGGTGAAATCCCCTCCCTTTTAATCAGTGGGAACATTTTTCACAAAGATTTTAATAAAATTATCCAGAATGAATTATTAACCTTAAACCCTGGGTTATTTGGATTTGAACGAGAGTCATTGAAATACTGGGGCACTAAAGGCCAGCAATTATGAGACCCTTAACTGGGCAGAGAGGAAAAAATAAGAGCAGAAGGTCATTTTCATCAGCTGCCTCCATATCTTTAAAATGGAAAACAGTGAAGGTCAAAACAAAAAAAAACCCTCTGTGATTTTTTTTACAGTAGCAAATTAATATAATCCTAACACACAGGATTATGATTAATGCACAGAAATTAATTTATTGAGATGTGGATGCCTTTCAGAGATAATGCGGTTTGGTTTTTCTTCTTTAATGATCAGGATGCAGTTTTAAAAAGAAAGTAGATTGTATAGATTGTATTTTCTGAGGTCCCCTGTACCAGTTTCCATTAATAAAATAGTAGACCGATAATATCTGAAAGAGACAGGGTGTTGGAGAGGGAGGAGATGAAATGCTTTCTTAAGTCTAAGATGAATAATTTGGTTTTCTGGCTAAGAGGCTTTGGAAAGGTCTAGATGAAGGGTTTGGAAAAAAGACATATAAGAAAAAAGAAGTGTTTAACTGTGATCAGGAAAAGTTTTTTTTTTTTTTAAATGCAAATAATTTTAGGGCATCGCTGAAAAGATTTTGAAAGACATTTACCACCTTTGCTTTGAATTTCATAACTTGCTGCAGATTTGTTTAGGATTTAGGTTTTTTTGTAGTTGTTTTAGAATCAAAAACGAGTTTTTCTTAAGTCAAGATTGAAAAAAACACACAATTCAATGTTTTTC
This sequence comes from Adrianichthys oophorus, assembly GCA_036245035.1. Classification (NCBI taxonomy): domain Eukaryota; kingdom Metazoa; phylum Chordata; class Actinopteri; order Beloniformes; family Adrianichthyidae; genus Adrianichthys; species Adrianichthys oophorus. Next base: position 43,227,353 of record BSAI01000012.1, on the reverse strand, counting down.
ATGCTCAGTCTCTTAAATTCTTTCACTTGATGGCTGCTCTATTATCTTGCAAAAACCTATTTTCCTGCTTCCAGCACAGTCCTTTGTATTGTCTTCTTTCAAACAAGATTTTAAACAATACCAAATTATACAGGAACACCTTAAGAGCAGCTCCTCCAAACATGTTGAAGAAAGAAATCTCACACTCCTTTGGTCTGCCTTTCCTCATCCGATACCACCTGAAACTCTACGCAGGCACTTCTCTTTGTACCAGGAAAAAGCGACAGCCTTTTCAAAAGCCCGCTTCATTAAGCAGAGCGCAGTACAGTCGCTGCGCCCTGCGGCTGTTGTCAGGCTTGTCTCTGCACCACTGCCTCTGCTGGTGAGGTTTATCCTGTTTGTTTTGGCACGGCAGAAACATGTTTCTCTCTCTGAGCAGATATGCACCTTCACTCATTCGAAAGAAAAACAAAATTTCACAGTGGGAGAAGGAGAAAGGTGCTGAGGCACGCTTCCAGGAAGGATTTTTCACTTGTAAACACAATACATAACACATCAGGTGCTCCTTTATCTGCTCTGAGGACACACCTTCATTTATGTAAACATCAGTTTATACAGCAGTATGTGGGAGTGCAAGACCCAAACGCTACTGTACCCTATATGCTCTGGGTTTTTTTTTTTTTTTTTTTTTTTTAATCCAAGTTTCTTTTAGTTATAAGTGCAGTGTGTGAAAGTGTGAGTCTGTGTGCGTTAAAGGCACAAACCCATTACACTGCAAATGCTTGTCGGGTGTGTTGTTTGTCATTACGTTAATTTATATTCACCCAGTGAATGTTCATTAAAGGCTGGAATCTATATTGTTCTGCATGTCACCTTTGCCTGCATTAACAAGTAGTTAAAAAAGATTCAAATGACTGACTTACAGATAACACTGTATGGAAACCTACTGTGAGCCGAAATTAGGTATTAAATAAAAAGGCAAACAAAGCACAGCAATATTTTGTCTAAACATGCCAGTGTGTGCATGCTCAGGTGAAAGCAAAGTCATTTGTCAGCTGCTTGCTGAGAAAACATCTCAATACAATGAGTATGTTGATTGTTATGACAACAAATTAATGTATTAGTGAAACTTTAAATTAGATATTTAAAGAATAAGGTGGAGAAAAGGGAATCACGTTGCAGTAATTATAACATGTGGCAGCTGGAAAGAAGTGATGATTCCCCCTAAAGAAGACAACAAACAAACAGATAATGGAGGAATATTTAAAAAAAGGGAAAAAAACCTCCACATCTTATTTTAGAAGAAATTAAATAGCATTTGTTGCACTAACCCACAGACCTCAGTCACTTTGCTGCATAAGAAGGCAGATGGACTCAACTTACAGGTACACATACATCTACTAAATATTCAGGCATTAAATAATTGTTCTTTTTTGTAAAACTTTTGACTCATGCCTTTGTTTATCGAGCTCTTCCAGCCCCTATTGTTATCATTCAGTCAGAATCAGTCAGAACCTGAACTGGTTTTGTGGTCTGTCCAGTAGCAGCAGGATGGAGCCTGTCATTTTGATTTCTCTGCCATGTACAATGCCTTTAATTACCTTTTTTCAATAAATTTTTGTAATTTAATTGTACGCCTCTCTTTTTCTTTTACTTGTATTTTAGAGATGAATAAAGACTCTATTTTAGTCTATTTACTTGCCTGCAAAAATTGGATAACTAAGAGCAAACAGATTAATGCAAACCTTTAGAAGTTCCTGGTCTGCACAGAAGTCAATCTAGCCAGTGGTCCTCAACCTTTTTCAGACCAAGGACCATTTCAACGTCAGAGGACATTTTCACGTATGAAGCTTGATCTGATTTTCTTGTTTTCTTGTTTTATAAACTTTATTTTTGCACTATATTTTATATAGGAACCATTTAAATGTGATGTAGATTTTCTCTTAAGCCATACCTGTCAGAGTCGAAACTAAAAAACCGGACGCCAACTTCAGCCTCGTTCAACTTTTAAAGTGCAACGGATAAATGCAAAAAAGAAAAAGGTCACTATTTCTACTGTTTGAACAACTTAATTAGCAGCATCCTTGTAACATTAGACAGCTGATTGTTGTACATCGTGCATTATTAATATTATTATGGTGTGAGGGAACAGCTGTGGCACTAAATGCGCATTTAGAGTAAAGACTTCTGGTTTTTGTCTGTTAAAAGCAGCTTACTTTTATTTTGTAGTCGAAGGCTCTTCTACTGTTTCCTCTCAAGTTCTTTTCTGTAAAAAAAAAAAAAGAAACTTTCCAAAGAAATTTTTCTTAACTTTGCCATCTCAGGGTTTCAGTTTAGCAGTCGGCGCAACCGATTTGGGAAAATAGCGGATGCATTTTTTGTCACATAACCAAGCGACTAGACATTTTTCAAGAAGGAATTGTGGTGAGGAGAATCTAGGAGTTTTCCAAAATAAAACTTCCTTCAGAATCTGACTAGAAATAAAATGGAAAAAATATGGTTGTGTTTTTTCTATACAGGATAGTACCAACTGCCCCATGGACTGGTACCGCTCCGCCAAATTTGGACTGGGGACCACTGAATTAGGTGATTTTATATGGAGAGTTATGTGTAATAATGCAACTTTGTACTTTCAAAATCTCCACAGGTCTGTTTCGTGTGAACATGATGCAATAGCATTAGCTTTTGCTAAAGTTTTACCTTCTTTATGTGTTTATTCTGATTTATATCCTGAAACAGATTTCTGTTTGTCAATTCATCTCTCAATATATTCCCATAGAAATGAAAACATTCCTGATGACATAATTTATTCAGGCATCTCAAAGTTGATTCATGTCAGAATCCCTTTTTTGTTACGGTTATTTTAGGACCAGCTTTTTGCATTTTTGATGTGACTCCCATCTAAGAAGATAATGATGTTTTGTTTTTTTTTTTTTTTTTTGGTGCATATGAAGCAGGAGAGATAATTTCAGCTTACTTCCTGACAGGTGCTTCTAATGCCTCAAGAGAAACCATCTGCCTGGTCTTCCCTGACTTTCCTAATAATCATTAAAACACTGGTCGCCAGGCACAGTGCAGGAAGCATGCAGCCCCTCTCTGTGATTCACATCACACTCTGCTACTGTCTCTCATTAATGAAGCCACTGGAGTCATTGATGTTGCTCTGGGCAGAGCTACCTGTGGGCCAGCGGCTGGCTGCTTTTTGTAGGGAGTCAACAAGCAGTTAAAATTGAAGGACTGTTTCCGTCTACAGCCACGCTGAGGGGAATAAATGAAAGCCACTTCGTTGTGCTGCTTGCTTCGGGATAACTGGCACTTTGCATTCAGCATGAATGGAGGCAGAGCATGTGTTAGCAGGCGCAATTCCAGGACAAAAGGCACGGGAGAAAAAACTGGGAAGGAGAGAAGACAGGCTTATCACTTTGTGGGCTGATCTTGCAAAGCTGACAGTGTGTATCCATGGAGTGTGAATTGTTATGGCACTGAAAGCTCAGCAGATGCTCTGCGCTAATTGTGGGCCTCAGGTGAGTTGGCAGATGATTTTTTCCCAGACACCTGAACAAGTCAGAGTGAAGTCATCATCAGAGTGCTGCAGTGGAAGTTCACCGAGCAAATATATGCAGATGCTAACGTGCTGCTCTGCAAATGAATTTAAAGCAGCCTGCCTCATTTTCGGCTAAACAAATGCAATCGAACAGAGCTGCATCATGTGAGTGGGAGTCAAACTATATAATTGCTTATTTGCTTTTCAAATGACAAAGATTAAACAAAAGTCCATATGCTTGAATCTGTCATTTTCTTTTAATTGACAGTGACTCTTCTCGTGTTGATGTGTGCCTGAAAATGAACAGCAGACTGGGAGGAGGAAGGCCTGACATGGTTTAGTATCCTCTGCCCTTTTGCCCTTTAGCGATGACATGATCTGTGGGAGTTTCTCCATTAGTGCATGCTGACCTAATGTGGTAAACATTCAGGGCTGATTCCTCCCAGACCGTGGGTGCTTTATCGCCGATGATAAAGCCTGTTCTTGTAAAGCCTTTAGGGGGTTACAGGAAGGGAGGCTGGTATTTTAAGGGTGAGCACAGCAGTCACAAAGGCCAAAAACAGATTGTCAGGCTTTTACGTCAGCCTCAAACTCCCTTTTCACTCTCTCCCCCTCTCTGTTTGCATTCTGCTTCAGTTGTCAGGAAAATTGGCAGGCAGTGGGAATGAAAAAAGCGGATCAAGTTGAGCAAGCTCCCAATTCAGAGGCCATTCTCAGGCGCTGCAAAAAAAGGGAAGCAAAAGTCCTCCCACTTGGCAAAACAAGGAGAACAAAAAGAATCAGAAAAGTTCTTTTTACAGAATGTAAAACTGCGAATGTTTGATACTTATAAATATATAAATAAAAGGGCTTATAACCAAAGCTTGAAATGGACAAAGATGAGCCGCATTTTTATTTCTGCTGCAAGAAGTTCCACGATAACAACCCTTCACTTTTAAAATTCAGCTCCAGCTGAGCAAACTCTGCTTTTGTGGGGATGTCGTTATCCACCCACCCACGCATAAACAATCATCCTCACACTCATCCACTAAGCACTGTAAATAAAAATACTCTTCTATGTGTTACACAAACCAACTCTTGGTACTAGAACAACTATCCAGGTGGGCTGAGCGAGGATTTTGTGTCTGAGAGTTGAGCTTTGGTGATTAATATACCTCCCACAGTGTGCTGCCGTTTATTAGACAGTTATTGAGAACCGTGGGAACCTCTGCTATTCAGGCAAATACTGCACTCTAGCCAGTTTATTTTTGAACTTTCTGTACTAACTGAGCTTAGGTTCACTCTGAAGGAGAATATATGACTTTTCTGACATGGGCTCACACAAATTGGATGTGTCAGTATGTAATCCTTGTCGCACTGTCATTTCTTGCAGCTATACCCTTTCAAAAATGTGAACTGACTTCTTGCGGTAAGTCATAGTGATGGAAACGCATGATGTGCTTAAGTTGAAATCCATAGAAACCAACTATGATTTGGTTACTAACCTTTACTCAGAAGTCAGAAAAAGCTCCAACGTTTTTAATGAGTTTTATTTTTGAAGAAGCAAAGATTACATGTAAAGTACATCCTTGTTGTAATCTTTAAAATGCCACTGTCAACAGAGTTCACAGTTTAAACATGTGGCAGTGGGAGTAACACTTTAAGGGGGCAGAAACCTGGTTGAAATCCTGATCCTGTCCACAAGTAAGCGGCGAATTTCTTATAAACTACTACCGCTCTGCAGAAACTGTGTCGTAGAAAACAACTTTTTTTTTTTTTCATTTGGGCTGAAAGCAGCATAATCGTAATTAAAAGACCACTCAGAACTCTTTTGCAACAAATCCAAAGATGATCAGAGTGAGACTTTAAGTTTGTTAGACTGTTAGAAACACAAAACATGTCTTAATTTATAGACAACCAGAAGACTAAACTAAAGCAAACAGTTTAGTCTGGGATTTAAACTGAGGACTGGCAATTAAAAACCCTAAAACTGCCTCCATCCACTAACAACCACCTTTCTTAGGTAATTATGTGTTGGTTCAGGTAAACATTAGGATTTCATGTCTCCAGAATAGCAAATAATTCCCATCTACTAAAATATTTTCCTTTGGACTGACACATTACCCCTTTAACAAACTCAAAACAATAGAATATAGTTATTGCTCTTGTAATGGTAGGGTACCGGAAGGTCTGTCAGGAGTGGAATCTCTTCTTACACAAATCTCAGCACATCTGCAGCGCTGCCTGGCTGTGTGGTAAAGTTGCAGAGAAATGGAAACACATTTGTGGAGGTCGGCTTGGCAGTAATCCAGCTGACATCTGCTGGCAGGGAAATCGGAGCCGACTGTGGACTTCCACACATTTACACACCAACACCCACTGATGACACCTTGCAGCACCTGATAAAAGCATCGAAGTCCCACCCCTTCACTCACACACAGTGTCAGCTGCGCCTAGCAGAGTCCAAAGCACTCACTTGCTCGAGTTAAAAGCAAGGCAAGAACCCCCTTGAAAGACACAAATATCTAAGAGAGGATTCTTAAGATGGCAAAGGGACATAATTATGTAGACTCCAATGAAGAGGAAAGTGTGGTTCTATTACTTTTTATTCCTTACTGGACTTTCATGTAGCAAAAATACTATGAAAAAATAAAAGCTATAACTAATCACATATTAACCTTAAACTGCCCACCTAATCAGATGGTAGAACACATTTTAAAAACATATTTTTTGAAATATCGATTATGAGTATTACTCACCCAAGGCAATACACAATTAAAAAAAAAACTGTCATTGATCTTTTTTCTTGGTCAGGTTGTTATTTAAGAATAATAGCTCAACGACCGAAGTAACTGTAGAATTATGTCTTTTTGTTTATTTATTTATTTTGTATTTTACCAAAAGCAGAAGCTTCCATCAGGAGCTAATTATGTGCTTTGTGTAATGTTGAAGGCTTGCAAAAAATGTCTCAATGATTTTAAGCAAAAGAAGGTCACCATGACGACCATCATAACAGTCCACTTAAAATATTGATGGTTCTGTAACTGAAAACAGAACCGTCTGTGCAGATAGAAATCCCCAAAAGGAACTTAATTACAGTGTGATGAAAAACAGCCACCCTTAAAAAGGAATTCTGTTTTGCTCGACTGAATGCAAAAATAGACAGAATAAATAAATATGGACAAATGCAGAGGAGACAGAAATAGATGTGAGGACAAAGAAACGGATGGATGAATGGATAGATGTCCTGTGATATTTTTGTTTGGAAGTGATCAGAATCATAATGGTATGATGAAACATTCAAGTAATGGGGACACTTCTAGCGACATGACTCATCAATTATTTCCAAATTACCTGTATTTTATCATAAATTATGCTTTTGTTTGGCCTTGCCTTCATTTCCCACCCTAAAGCGTTTCAGCAGCAGTGACTCAGACCGGTTAAGAGGTCCCCGCTCAAGTCTGAGCTCCTAATGCAGTTCTGTCAAGTCCCTCACTGTGTTAAGACAGCTGGGCGCACTTCCTGCCGAAACATTTGCATTTTATACATTTTATGACAAATCCTGTGGGATACAGGCCATTAAGAACCTGGGCTCAAGGAACTACACGTGAATGCTAAATGAGCTGTTAAAGAAAATCTCCGTCCTCATATTTTGTCGGGGAGGCTTGGCAGGACCTGTCCCACTTACACTGACAGACTGCTACAAATTGAGTGAGCGGAAAATATCTTTCACTCCTAGAAACTTTAGATTTTCATCATCTATCGTCCATCATAAACAAGATACAAAACACAGAGGCTTGCAATCTATGTGTAATGATTCTGCATAAAGTAGGTTTTACATTTTCAAATGAAAAAGAACTTTCACAATACTCTAAATTCAGGGATGTAAATACCAAGCTTGCATTTTAATGTTTAATGGTAATGTTGCAGCTGTTTGCTTGAATTTTAATCCTTTAACTCAAAGCAAATCAGTTTTATTTCTGTTTCTTAACATGATCACAGTCAAAGAAGGCGCTGTACATTACAACTCAAAACAACAAAAAACCCAGCTAAAAGGTTAAAAGAATTAAAAAGTAAAACAGTGAAATGTAAAATAAATGACATTGTGAAATTATAAGACTGATAGAGAGCACACGCACAAAAGAAAATAAAGCACACCAGCAGAATAGAGTCTCGTGCTCTGTCAAAAAACAGGCTATAAAATATTATCATAGAAATGAACAGAAAACTTTTTAACTTGTTTTTCAGTCTTTCAGTTACTCTGAAGGTGCGTTCAACAAGCAGGCACTACCAATGAAAAGTCTTTGTAAACACTCGTAATTCTTCGTTCCGTGCTCAGAACTCTCACATTCATGAGTTGCTACGCATGATCTTAAGTCCATTCTCTGACTCAACATACAAAATTGCCGTTCATTGATCGCCCGAAGTTCAACCAGTTGAACGTTTGACTGCTAATTTGCAAAAATGCTGAACATCGACCAGTCAGGGACTCGGATTTGGTAGTGACGTGTGGCCTTTCCAAAACACAGAAGTGCCAACCGTTGTAAACGTGATCATGAAGGAGAAAATAATAATTGAAAGTTTATACCTTTCTGGAGTTATATGACTTTCATATATTGGAACAGAGATGTGTAAAAAAAAAAAAAGCCAGGACAAAGATTTGCCGGATTTGCACCGCTTTGACTTTTCGCACAGAGTCTCTACCAACTGTATGTGATGAACGAGCACTAGTTAACAGTAAAAAAACAAAAGAAGAAGAATCCACTCCTTGCTTGTTAGGTGTGTGAACACCACTGTCTAAATGCGCGTTCCTGAAACAGCAACACATGACATGAAGCGACATTCACACTGGGCTCAAAAACGCACATTTAAGTGACCACTTCCAATGAAAAGTCTAAGTAAATGAGCATAAATGCACGTTTTGGGCTTCTGCGTTCAAAACCATCTCATTCTTGCATCACTTTGCAAGTTTTTAAGTCTGTTTTCAGCCTCTACGTACAAAAACTGTGTACACTGAAATTGTGTTACAGGCTAAATTAGTTCAATTTTGACCAATCACAGACTCGACTTTGGAAGTGACATATAGCTGGTGTCTTTTTAGTTAGTTAGTTGCTAAAACTAATTAATGTTCTGTAAAAACTACCCCTTACAGAACTGGTCCTTTTTTTATTCTTGTACGGTCTGCGGGGAGCTTCAGTTACTGCAGCTCTGTACTTTGAAAGGCCAATCTCCATCTTGAAAATGTAAGTTCAAACTAACATGGCATTGAACTTCACACTCCCTCCCCTCTCCCTGCTTTCTTAAGGTCTTCGCATCTAACCAAACATCAGAGTAGAGGCTTTCAGATTCTTTTGATAAACACTACATGCCCCAAAGAGTCTGCATCACATGAAGGTGACTAATGAAATAAAACGTTCTACAGTTCAAAACTATGTGTATATTTAATGACTGTATCCCATAATTGCGTTGGAATGTTTCTAAATAGTAGATAATCTATGTCTCTATACCAATTATGGAAAACTCTCTATTCAGAGTAAAACTTTGATTTGCAGGAGATAAAGGTTTTCATGCGCTGATATTATGAAAGTGCTATATAGAATTTGGCAGGAATAATGTCATAATTGTTTCTAATTTAATGGCACAAAATCCATTTAAAAACAGTTTAAAGCAGCCATTCTACACTGCAGGGGGGGTATACAATTTAGCTAGTTAGAATACTGCAATATAAAAGCAATTAGATTACAATCGGCCATTGTGCATGTGTAAGAACAGGTTAAAAATCATAATTTACGAGGTGAATTTGCAATTTGAGTCAAACACTGGTGATTTGATCAATAAATAGTTTCAGATGTTAAAACAATCTTTCCAAGTGCAGGATATTAAAAACAGCTTTTCTTCACCATCAGACCCAAGATAAGCAGGAAAACGGCTGAACGACTTGGTGTGGTCATGCTGGCATCTTGGTTTTCTATCTGCCCACACATGAATAATTAAATATTGTAAATTCAGATTTTCTTCCTCTTACGCAAATGCATTTTATGTTTGCAATCATTTTCTAAATAGAGCTGATGCAATTGTATGGAGTCCCCCATGCTGCACTAAGCAAAAACAAAAGACAAAATTACAACTTTGAATAACTGGTGCTCAATTTGATGAACTTTCACCTTTTTTTGTTTATAGGCCCATTCCAATGAAAATCATGTTTTTAACATATTCTTGTTTTTTTTTCTGTGAGAGAGAAAGAATTTAAGATGAAAACTGCTGAGTTTTAATCTCTGAGTATGTCTTTATTCAAATCATGATGGATCAGGAGCAGGTGAAAAAATCTCTCAGTTGTGACACATCCATTGAAATGGCGGGCCAAAGTCTCCTTGCTCCTCTCCATTCTGATGAGTCCACTTGCAGACAGTTAGATCCATTAACGTCTTTATTTTCCTCGCATGAGCTGGTATCTGGCTCAAAGCTCCGATATTGCTGACTGTTTGACAATATAAAATCAAAATGGACTTTATCTGTTTTCATTGACTCTCATTCACACGTGTTGATGGTAGGTTGCAAAAAAAGGAAAACAGTTAAGTTTCTCTTCCTTTATCTTCCATCGTTGGATCAAATTTTATTATTAAAGACACTCTTTCTCTAAGAAAGGTTGAAAAAGACAGTTGACTGCTTTTCTTTTTTCATCAACCAATTTGTTCAAATCTTTATGTGTCAACTTCTTTGGGCACTAAAGCTTTTGGCATAAGTCACCACGCACTGGAAAGGTGTACTGCAGCCAGATGAATGACTGTTTGATTTTTTTTTTTCTTTTTTAAAAATAAATGGATGCCTTGTGCTCCGAGCCAGAGATGAAAAGTGGCCATCAAGTCTTTCATCAACAAAATGTCCAAAGTCCAGGGGCTGTGACGGCATGGGGCCATTTCCATGCCCTTGGCATAAAGGCGATTTACATTTGTGTGACGATACTATTAATGCAGGAAGGTAAAATTAGAGTTTGTACTGCCTTCAAGACAAACTCTTTTGCAGTCTATCTAATGCAGTTTTCACCAAAAGGCAAAACACCTTGTTACAAACACAAGGATGTGGAAAAAGAGAATCTCGACCGCCACAAGAAAAACCAGCAGGATGACTCCCATGTGAGTTGAGAAACAAAAAGAGAACCCCGAAGGAATCCTCAAGGTTACATGTTGACATCAGTGTGAATTCAAACCAAAGATAAATTGTCAGGAAGAATCGGTAAAGAAGACAACACATTACATTTAAAAGCAGATGAAGAGTAAAAACCAAATAATTGATTTTACCAAGATTTTGTTCTTCACTTTTTGTCCTCCTGATTTTGGATTGTTTAGCAGAAAACTCGATCTTCTTTCTATAAATGGTTTAATGCAGACAGCACAAATAAAGTGGAATGTCTTAATGCTTAATGTGACTCTTTTAATTATCTTGACACTGTGGGTGTAAAATATATAAAACATGTAAAGAAATAAGGCTGTTCTGGGTACCCTGAGGCTCGCATAATTTCCATCTTTGAGTACATTCTGGTAATTATGTATTATTTACAGGTATTAGTCTGAGAATGGCACGCTGGCAGCTGCAGAAAAAGACGGAATGTGCCACATTCCACATATACTGCTCCTCATGACATTTGATCGATGTATAATGGGTCTTTATAGATTCATAAAACCTACAGCTGCATTTCTTTTCCTTTTTCCCCTCAACTGTTTCCTTTTGAGCTTGAGGGATGAATGTGCAAAAGCAGGTTTGAAAAAGACCAATGCCTACACATTTGAAATGATTTTGAAAACATTTGATTTGAATAAACAGATTCAACATGTAGAGAAAATTTAAAAAATAAAACGTTAAGGGTGCTTTGCGGAGGAAGAGCCAGTTGACTGTTGTTTGAGTTCTGTCAGTTGACTAAATTTGCATGTGTTCTATGGCAGATAAAAATAGCTCCAAAAAATTCCTTAAATCCTCGGAATGCCTTTTAGGTCTTGAAAAGCCCTTGGGAGTGGATTATATTTAGGAATATGGAATATGTTTAGTCTCCTGAGGCAGTTCTGAGATGTGACTCGAGTTAAATCGTCTCAGAACTGCAGCACAAAGGGGGACACTGGATTGCTTTTATTTATTTATTTTTTCTGATAGTTGCATTCTTTTAGTGTTCAATATAGTTGTAAATTCATACAGTCCAGATGTTAATCGAAGTCACAAAAATAATTACAATGCCAGCCATGGTATTCCTGTCAATATAAAATAAAGGCTCATTAAACTGATCATTTACTCTTTTAGATATTTACAGACTAAAGACAGCATGCTAATTTTGTCTGTCACATGAAATAGTACAGAGGATCAACAAAAGGTGAAAAAAGAGGCACACAATTTGGAATCCACTGAGCACAGCTGTGTTGAACAATGTACTGTAGGTTTATGTACAAATTTAAATTAAATAAAGAGAAAATAAGATTTTTTTTCCCCATCCACTTTACTTTTCGGGAGAGAAAAATGCAACGCTTAGACTTCTAAAGTTTAGCCTGAAAAAAAAAAAAAAAAAAAAAATCACCTCACAATGGTGCAGTTTACCAGGTAACCATCTTGCTACCCAATCATTTCCCTCACAAGTGAATTGGTTAAAAAGACAAATATTTCTGCTTTTTGGCTTTTTTTAATTCTCCGCTTGCATTTGGTCTTGTGGTAACATTTTCTTAAAGAATCATAATTTGAATTTAATTTAAGCACTAATAACTGTCACAGTTAAACTAATCCAAATTTGCATCCAGTTTTATCAGATTCTCCTAAGTTTCCAAACATTTGCTATGTTTTTAAATCACATTTAGGTCAGTACTATATCTGCCAATTGGAAGCACATTAATTTTAATCCTAAATACAAATGTAAGTATCCAACAACTGCCCATGTATAAAAACTCTACGTGGGCCAATGTTAAGGTGAATGTTTCATATAAGTCTAACTTTACATGTAACTGCTAATCCTAATGCAGGGTCACATTTGCAAGTGTGCACAAAAATATGAGCTCTACAGTAAGGGTTTAGCAAGCTGTAAAAAAAGCTGCAAACAAAGAATGCTTTCAAAAATAGAAGTTTTATTTATTTATTATTTACATCAATCAATAAAATGCAGAGAATGAATAAAGGAGAAATCTACATCAAATCAATATTTGTGTGAATACCATTTGCCTTCAAAACAGCATCCATTCTTCTAGGTAAACTTGCACAATATTCTTAAAGGAACTCAGTTAGGAGGTTGTTCCAAACATCTTGGAGAACTAACCACAGATCTTTTGGGGGTTACACCATCTCTTCCAGTACTTCTTGTTCTTAATAATTTTGGCTGGATGTTTGGAGTTGTTGTCCTGCTCCAGAATAAATTTGGGACCAATCGTACGCCTCCCCGATGGTATTCCATGATGAATGAGTTTTGGTCTGTACCGCTTTTCAGTCCTTCAATGAACAAATTGCCTTCTGCTGCTGCCAAATATTTTCCATTTTGACTCATCAATCCAGAGCACCTGCTGCCATCTTTCTGCACATAAGTTCCTGTGTTTTCATACATTCCTGCCTTGTTTCCATGTCAGGGGCTTGAATTTTGGCTGCAACTTCTCAATGAAGACACTTCTGCTGGACATACTCCTCCAGACAATCGACGGGCGCAGTCCTGAGCTGATGGGACTTCTGGACATTTTCTAAATTTGAAGGGTACTGAGCTTGACGTGTCTTTCATCTGCTGCACTGTTTGATTTACCACTGCCTCTATTGTCTTCAACGTTGCCACTGTTCTATAAAAACTCAAACATTTTGAAAATCTGTTGAAATCTTTGTCTGAAGAGACCTTGCTTTTGCAGGAGAACTGCCTTGTGTCTTGCCGCTGTGCTCAATCTTTCCACGACATGAAAATGTCTTTTCACAGTTTCACTTTGTTCCCCAGAGTTTGGCTGTTCTTCACCCATTGTAAACCTCCAACACAGCTGTTTCTCTTTCAGTTCACAACCTACACATGACATTGATGATCATTAGCACCAGTTTGGTATAATTGATCAACCACCTGTTTGTAATCATACAAAATACCCGACTTTGTGCAAGCAAGTGCACTGAATTAATGTTGGTTTGAATGTAAAAGGTAGAAACACCAGATATTGATTTCTATTGTATTTTTTTTGTTTGCTAAGAATAAACAATCATTCATTTGATTTTTGAAAGCATTCTTTGTTTACAGCTTGTTTTCCACACGTTTGCAAGGTACTGTACATGTCTTTACATAATACATCAAAATGTTACACATAGATGTAAGCATTTCATAAATAAATGCAGATATTGATTGTATAAATGTTTAAATCTAAACATGAATGTTACATCAAAATGCTATAAAACTGTATAGAACACTCCATTGGCCCATCAAAGGGGCTTAAGGCCTCAAAAATTGGGGTGTCAGATATCCATGTGAGATATCCTTACAGCTAATTACCTGTATCACAACTTGGAACATTCCAGAACAGGGTTTGTTGGAAAACAAGCAGGAATGCGGTCCTTGATGTCCACCTCTGTGAAGCCTCACTCACACATCCGGACCATTGAAAGCAGCAAATATAGAACAATGGTGAGTCTATTTGTCAATTTAAATATTCATTCATATATTAACCCTAATGTTAAAACCAATATAAAGTCATTCATGCTAATGAAAGTTTCTCAACAGGGGAATGCCTGTGAAAGTTGGAGCACATCTATTCGGTTGCTTAAAAAAACCCAGTGATGGATTTAAAGTCCACTCCGATCATCTTTTGATCTATTGTAAAAGCATTTCCAGTGGTATTTTAATTGTAATAATGGAGTTTTTAGCCAAAAATCATAAAACCTGTTAAGTCTTCTAGGACATCGTTTTAGCAGAGCGGCAGTAGTTTGTTAGAAATTTGCATCACTGGTGCAACAAAAACAATGAGCAATATTGGATCTATCCAGCCATACAGTGTTGAGCCAGATGCCAGCTTCGCCAAGATGTACATGGATCTATTTGACTACAAGTGAATGCATCAGAACAAGCAGGGGCCTTGTGGCCCACCCAGTGTATTTTCTACACCACCAATTCACCCTTTTTCAATTGACATTTTAGTTGGCTCCTGATTCACAGTGATTTAAATAAAGAAATACTCAGAAATGCAATTTTGGGCTTAATTTTCTTTATATATGTTCTTCATCATCAGAAAAAAAGGCCACAAGAACACACTGAAAATACCAAAAGCATGATTTTCATCGGATTTTCAACTTTAACACCTGATATTTTTTTTATTTTTCAATTCTACATACTACCTGTTCAGGCTCCTTTCATCCCTTTGATGTAAGAGAAATTACCAAGACATGTTAGCAATTAAAAAAAAATACTAATGGAATCTAAGTTGGCAGCAGTCTCCACTACATAATGTCACTTAAATACTTGGCTTCATTTTTTATTGGTCTAATCCAATTTTGTTTTATGTCTTTTGGAAAATGTAGCTTGATTTAAGCATTGAGTAGCACGCTCCAATGCCTTCCGACTTGTTCAAGTTCTCAAGCCACAAGGAATTAAGGAAGAACAAACAGTTCTAAGGCATTACTTTGCTCATTCACCTCAATTTCAAAGTCAGTTTCCCAACCAAGTTTGACACCTTTAATGCTACAGTTACAACTAAAGTCTGAAAATGTAAGGTTGTGGGATAAATCTCCAGGTCTTTGCCCAGCTGTCTATCTTGTACATGTTACATTTCAATAAACCTTTTGGACAGTTCTAAAGGTGTCACATTGGTGGTGACTTCACAGAAATCTCATTTTCCATTTCTAGGAAGGATGTCAAAATTCAGTTGATGTGAGAAAAAGAAATAAAGTCCCTTATCTTTTGCCCGTCTTCTTCTCTTTAAATGCTAATAAATCCTACCTGCATGAAAACACATAATGAAATCCAGGTAGGCAAGCGCCCATCTTTTTCTACAATGATAATTCTTCACTTCAGCCACATCACAGCGCTGCCTCGGGGGACGGGGATTGTAACACTGATAGAGCCTGTGTAGTCTTTCAACAATGGCTGGAGAGAACTTGAAACAGCCACATCAATCACGGCTTGTTTTTTTCTGAGCATACCAGGAAGAAGCAGTAAATCACAATTGCCACATTCTCTTAAGATGCACTTCAATATGAATAGAATTAAAAAGGAGATCAGCAGCAAACGAGAAATTACATTCAATTATGACTTTTTGAGAAGTCAAGCATCAGCTGAATTTCAGGAAGTATTCATGCATGTTTCTAATAGCTGGAAGGCTAATTGTATCCCATTCTCGACGGGCACAACAGCATTATGGGTGAATAGCACTTGACTTGAATTACTTGACAAAAATTACCCATAAACTAAATTTAAAGCTGCCTGCCGAAACACAGAGGAATGACGATGAAACAGGTTAGCGATTCAAAAGAATCAGTGGGAATGCTCATGACACTATTGCAAGTGTTGCATTATTTGTGTTACACTCTCTTGGTGTAAAAAAAAAAAAATGACTACAGACTCTGACTGGTGTGAAAACAGAAAACAAGTCGGAAATTGGGAAGAGCTGCTGTGCTCTCATTAGATCCAAAGATACGGCGAGAGGGTGGAGTTGTTTTTCTGCAAACTTGCAAAATGAAAAGAGCAGGGAGCTGTAGCTTACGTTGTCAACCAGAATCCATTCAAAGTATTGTGGAACTGAAGTCCAGACTGTTTGAGGTTATTGATGTGGTCTGCATGATACTGCTGCATTTTATTCCCCTTATTTTTATAATCAATGTGGAGCTCTTAGCTCTATTAGAAATACAGACTTTGACTGTTAAGTTTTACATTAACCCCAAATATAATATACAGAAGAGTGGTCCCAGATGTCCTCATGTATGGTTTGAAGTAATTTAATGAAAGTAGAATGAAACGGCTTCATATGTGCAGATTTAAAAACAAAAAAAAACGTTTTTGGAAAATGAATGTCTTTGGCCAGAATGAAGAAGAGTTTGTGCTACTTTAACTGTGATTAAGGCAGTCTCCTTATTTGACTCCAGTTTCCATGGAGATGTGGCTTGATTTGATGAGCACAATGTGCATATGTGTACGGAGCGCAGCTCTGAGAGTGTAGATGAAGAGGATAGAGATACAGCTAAATGAGAAACCATAAACCTCGTCTTGGGGTGGAAAACACATTCTGTATTATCAGAGTATATGATGCCTGTTGCCAAGGCAACTAGAAATATAAAGGCAAATCCACACCAACATTACCTCTAAAATAAATTTTCGGCTTGCTTAAAATTCTCCAAAACACTATAATTAATTAATATGAAATGTGAACGCAACAAACCGTGTGATGATCGGAGAGAGCTTTAAAAGATCAGTGAATCTGGCCTTCATCTGCAGTGAAAAATAACAACAAAAATGCAACCTGAGAAGATTGATGTGACCTAAAGTCTTGAACCAGCTCATCTTCAGACTTGTCCACAGTAGATGCGCTCAGTTGACTCAATCATTTCCCACTTTGCCTTCCCAATCAAAGCAGAGGCATTATTAAAGTGGACAACGCTGTACAGTTAAAATTGTGGAGGAAAGGCAAACAGCTTAAAGGAGAGTAAACAAACCAAAAAAAATTAGACGATAAAAGCCACTGAGTTGTTTTAGGAAGCACATCAGATGGTTTTAAACTCTCAGCAAGAGCAGTTTCATCTTGAAAGCTAAAAATGTTTTATCACGAGGGCCAACTACTACAAAAATATGCCATAAAACTTCATCTTTGTGGCTTTTTAATGTCATCTGACAGCCCACGAAGGCAGGGGATGTGTTGTTGTAAAAAAATATAAACAAGCGCATTTTAAAAAGATTTATCCGTGCTGTTAACATTTGCATTTATGCCCACCTTCACAATTATGGGAGATGTTTATGGTCAGCTCAGTCGCTGCCTGTTGTTAGACATGACATTAAAGGAAATGCTACGCTTCGCCTGTTGGCATAAATGTTTTATTAACAGATTTTCCCACGGCTCAGCTTGCTTTTCTGACACCCAGAGAGGTGAGCCCGCTCTGCAGTTTTGCTTCAAAATATTTGAGTTTGCTACACCTACAAGTTAGAAGGTAGAAACCCCCCCTCTACCCCTGAGGGATTTTCCAATTGAAACCAGTAGTTGCATTGTTTCTACTACACTTTGCTGACTGGCCCTTTATTTTCTGCAACAAGAATAATGTGTGGAACCCCCTCCCAAAAGGGGGTTTCTGAGCGGACTGTCAGGTTGTTTCGTCTGTGGTAAATTATATATATTTACCCACTTCAAAACAATCATTGTCCTCAGCTTTGCGTGCCTTCCAGAAGGGTCTCCTTCCATTTTTGCGCCCTGGATTATGCCCTAATCTGCCTTTCTGAGATTCCAAGTGTTGGAACAGTTTTTTTGTCCATGGTTTTGAAAATGGTCTGTACTCAAAAATGAACAGAACGCAGAAGAAGATACTGCAGTTTTTTCCATGTTGTATGGCTAAAAGTCACCACACACTTTTGTCAGACTAACATAAATATTTTCACACTTTAAAATCCCACTCCAACTATTTTTTTTCTATTGTAAAAATGATTCTCAGTAGTCTTTTTATTATGATAGTGGCGTTTTTGGCCAAAGTCAAAAGTCCTATGTCGTTTTTTTTTTAGGACATAATTTTTTGTAGCACGGCAGTTTATCAGGAATTCGCCTCAGTGTTGTGGGCAGGACTGTTGGCATTAAAGTAATCCTGCGTAGATATCCCAGCATTCCTTTGTTTACATGCACTCCCGCTATCTTTCAGACCTTCACAAGCCAACATTAATGGCAAAAAATCAGCAATCAATACTGGAGCTATCCAGGCATACAGTTCTGAGTGAGGTACCAGATCAGAGAAGAAAAATGAATAGGTTAATGGATCTATTTGTCTGCATGTGGATACATCAGAATTGGAGTGGAGCAGGAAGACTTTGGCCTGCCCATTCCACTTGCCGCTTCAAAAACTTTCAGATTACCGGTTTTATCTGCTCCCAATCATCATGATCTGAATAAAGAAATTTACAGAAACACAGTTTTAATCTTACATTCTTTCATCTGTTCTCCTTTAACTGAAACATGCTACAAGAACATTTTAAAAACACCAAAAACACAATTTTCATTAGAGTGGGTCTTTAAATTCTTTTAGCTCAAACACTCAAAGAAAAACAAGTTCAGTTTTAAAAAATTAAAACAAAGATCTGCTCACGATCGAAGATTTACGTTGATTTTAGAGAACTCTGCATATCTTTATAGGAGACATCGCACGGAGGAGATTGATTGACAAGTACCCCAGCCAATCATAAAGCAGAACAGGGTGCGCTGTTTAAAAAAAAAGATCAGTAAGACCGGAAAAAGTGAACTGCAAAATAGCAAGGGAACACCATATTGTTTTATCTTGGCCAGTACTCCTTTTCTTAAACCAAACACATCTTTGTAATTAAGCTGTGGACTCTTACTAAACTCTAAATATTAGAATTGCCATTGCTTTTAAAAAGCCATTAATGCTTGCAGTATGGAGAGTGTTGGTCCCACACAACTGTAAGATATACTGACAACAACTATTGTAAATGGAGTGAGCCAGTCACACATGTTTATGCTGCACATAACATGCTAGTTTAGCAATTATTGGTGCCAGCCAAGAGACCTTTGCATGTTTTCCATTTTCTCAGACACAAATGAGAGTCCATCATCATATTGCCCAGGGACA
The DNA here is from genome assembly GCA_036245035.1 of Adrianichthys oophorus. Lineage (NCBI taxonomy): Eukaryota > Metazoa > Chordata > Actinopteri > Beloniformes > Adrianichthyidae > Adrianichthys > Adrianichthys oophorus. The sequence continues at coordinate 43,208,098 of BSAI01000012.1, read as the reverse complement.
CTTGGGATCAAATTCCCTCTTGCCAGAGAACCATTGATAATGACTGAATTTTTACAAATCTCACTTTTTTGGACTATTCAGCAAAATCTTTGCATATAAAAAGAGGGAAAAAAAAGGTTCATGGGCAGCCAGAGGAGATCTTGCTTGATCATAAATGGATTATCCTGCTGGTAAGAACATGAACATCAATACTGCCATTAGTCATAATCGCCAACTATTAAAGTCAAAGGTTGCGTTGCCCGTGGGGGCAGCACATAGCAATCACCAAAAATGCATGCTCTTGAATTACGGCCATTCAACCAGCCGCACGAGTTCCTGCTTTGATTTCTTTTTACCTCCCTTTTTGTTGTGATCCCATGGGAGATTGCCTTGTGAGGTGTATAGTATTGTTTTACTGGACAGACTGATTTATGATGGGAGATGAGTGGTGTATGGTTGCCATGTGTCACAGGTTAATAGCCACAAATGACGGATGGTGATGAAGCTGGGTCAGGTTTCGAGATTTTAGAAGGGCTTTCAGAAGTTTTCTAGTCTCAGTATCTGAGCACAGTTTTGGAATACATTTTGGTGTCTGTTTGTGTTTGCTTTGTAGGATTTTGGTCAAGCACTATCCTCTAAAAGTGGTGTTTTTCGGTGGCACATCTATCACACTGTTCCCTCAGGGAACTGCAGCCACAGAGCGACAGAGGTCATCCGCAGTTCAGTCTGCAATTAACTTTAGAAAATTAATTGCTGATTTCAAGAGAACACAGTGTTCTGGAAAAGAAGGCACACTGTTAGAATTCGGATGGCTATGTTTTGATGGGCTTTCATGGTGGCTTGGGATGAAACGGTTCGTGTATAACGGCTAACACTGTGCATTAGTATGACATTAGATCTCCCTTTGCATATAAGGAAGGAATGTGTAATCAAATAAGCTGTATGTGTTTAAATTACTGAAGAATACAAGAAGGGCTGTTATTGTATCAGCTGTCCATGCTCTCCATTAGCCATCCTTAACTTTCAAACAAATAAATTTAGAGCTCGGCACCCGGAGGAAGATATAAATATTCAGAATGCATTTCTCCCTGCATTACGAGTTTTGAGTACAAGCACAAATCAAAGGTGAAAATCAATTACAAGCTGTAGTGCATATGCATTAGCCGCTTAAAATCAAGTTAAATTTGATTTTTGGAGGTATGATGACAGAAAAAAATGTAATAACTAATAAACAAATAGGGTCACGACTGACTCATTGGCTTTTTAAAGCAATAGAATTTAAGTTGGTCTGAGATAGTGTTTTATAATCAGCCCAGAGACCGGCTTGCTTTTCTTCATCAGAAAAGGAAGAAGAAGAGGAGGAAGATGAGACACTGTTGATTAATTTAGAGAGGAAAAGGTTTGTGGCCTGTGAGCTGTTCGAGAAATGGCACGGGAAAAACACTTTTCTCAGAAAAATCCAGCGACCTAAAAGATGAGAGAATGGAGATGACAGGGTAATTAGTTAGGATGCAGCCCGGTTCAGAGGAGAATGCACTGATGCTGTGCTGTGAACCAGGGTGTAATGATGAGAGAGCTTGAGTGAGATTGCCAGCGTGGCCCAGAGCCGCACAAGTTCTTAGAAAGTGTGGGAGGAGAGATAGCCAATCTCTCCCTGGTGATGTGACAGAGTATAGTTCACCATTTGATATTTGACTTAATGAGCAAAATATGTGGATATGTGTGTGAGGCCACTATCAAGCATGAATTGGATGTGTAGCAATAAATGGGAAGAAGAAACAGAGCGCTTCATCTGGTGCAAAGCTCGATAACTTCCTCTGTCAACAAATCTCTAATCGCTGGAGACTAGCCCTATTAGAAGAGACAGACTGAGGCGCCCGACCCTCACCAGAGCACCCTCTAAGGGCAAATCATTACTCTCCATGTATCTCTGTCTCTTGTCAGCCCAGGTCATTAGTCTGTGTAAATATGTGATGCTTTGACATTTAGGGTAAGGGAGAGGCCAGGACGTGAAAGCAAACGTGAACTTGGCTGAATATTAAAAAAACAGAAGAAGTGGGAGAAATTAAAAGACGCTGACCAAATATATTCACACTGTCCTGTTCAATGGAGAAGAAGCAACGCTAATTAAGCGCTGACCTTTAAAAGTAATACAATTCTGTTAGAATCCTGCGACGTGTGGAAAAATTCCCATCATGTCAAATAGAAACAGTGAGTAATTTCTCAGCGTAATGGTCCTTTAATACATTTTACCACATATTTGTCTTTATTTGTCACGTTGCCTCCCACAGTTTTGGATTGTAACTGATGGTTGTGAGTGCAGAAAATATGCAAGTCAGGACTTTGATCATATTACAGTGTTTTAGAGTGTTTTCAGCTTTGTAAATAATTGAAAACTACATAAACATATGGATTATTTTAAAATTTTAACGTTGTTGGTAAAATACAAGAAAAACCAATATCCAATAAAACAAGAATCAAGTTTAGTAGGTTTTGAGGTAAATTGGAACAAGTATTTTCAGAGCATGATTGCTCATTTTTACATGAAAATCACAGAGCATTTTTCAAACTATTGTTTTTTTTTGTTTGTTTTTTCAAATCAGGCGCAGACAATCAAAAAGGTTTTCTTTGACTTTCTAGTAGCTTTTTTAAAGAACTTGAAGAGAAATGGGAAAATTCAAAACCTGTTGAAGCTGCACACGGTATTCTGGACCAATCTTTTCAGATTAAAGAAGAAATGCTAATTTGATGCCACAATTCTTCATCGTCCCATTTAAATAGCACACTAACCCTTCGCAATTGAAGCCCAGCAACATTTAAGCAATCAACAGTTTAGTTTGACGAGCAGAGCTGTGTCATTTATAACTTTGGTGACAGATAGACAATACAAGGAAGATTCATCTGGGAATAGAAAAAAAAAAAAAAAACATTGACAGTGGGTTTATTTTATTCTGAACTGCATTAAAAAAATGAGATCTCTGAGTATACGGGAGGGTGATGCGTTTTTGTGTGAGTCAAAAAATGCACACTTTGTATGCAGCGCACTTCGTTTTAGGGGATCCCCACCCCCCACCCCACTGGTTGTGCTTTTTGTCTTGCAAGAAAGTAGGAAATATAATGTATAATGTATAATGTAAGAACATCACAAAACTTTTCGAAAGTTCGGGATGAAAACTTGTTAAAGAAAGCAGCATCACAAGCAACGCAGCATAATGATGCTGCAAATTTGACAAGTTATTATTGATCAGTTTCTTTTTTCGAGTGGGTTGTCTTACACCCCCGCGCCTTGTCCTCATTTCTCATATTTCAAAGCTTTCCAGCTTGATGGTGGTGGTGGTGGGGGTGAATCCAGAGAGGAGCGTGTTACATTCTGTGTGATGAAATGTCCCTGAATTGAGGCTGCCTGCTTCCCTGAAAAATGTGATTTTATTTTTTCTGCATTGAAGGAGATAGCTAACTGTAAATAATATTTGCATACACTGTGTCGCCACTGTTGCCTTTTTCGTGCAGGTTTCGTACAACCTCAGTTGTAAACTGATGCTTTACAATCAAACTGAATTCAATTCAATTGAATATGTGACTGCAGGTGAGTTTTTTTCCAAACAGTGTTCCCTGACCTGTTTCAGACCACGGACCGGTTTAATGAAGTTGGAGTCTGTTTTTGTTTTGTTTTTTTCTTTTTCTTTTCAGCTTCCAGTTTCCCTTAACTTCTGAGGGTAACGTTTATCCTTATCCTCTTTAAAATATATGCTGGTTTTATATAATATAAAAAGATTTTATTTAGGAGCCTTTAAAAAGTGAGATAGACTTGCCCTAAACACTAAACTGTTAAAATGGAAGCTAAAATAATTGGACGCTAACTTCGGCCTCAGTTTGCTTAATAAGGTGTGACAGATTAATACAAAATAAAAAAAGCAATTGTTTTAGGAGAATCCTTGTAACATTTGACAGCCGGTTGCTGAGTAATATGCATTATTGTTTTGGTTTGTGGGATCTACTGTTACAATAAATCCGTATTTGGATTAAAGACCTCTGGTTTTTATCTGTTAAAAAAGGAGCTTTCTTTTTTTTTTTTTTTAAATCAAAGGCTCCTCTTTTGTTTGCTTATTGGCTCTTATTCTGCAAAATTAAACTTTCCAAAAATGTTTATTTCGTTAACTTTGCTAACTGGAGGATTTAGCGATCAGTACAGCTGTTTAAAGAAAGTAGCGGATGTATTTTCTTCACCACACCGAGCAACTAAAATGATTATTATATTAGAATTATTAGAATTTCAAATTATTGTGTCATTATTCAAATCCTGGTGAATCAGGAGCAGATGAAAAAGAAAAAAGGCAGTTTAAAAACCTTTCAGTTGTGGCATAGAAACTGCAATGGGTGGACCAAAGGCTCACTGCTTAGTTCCATTGCCACACATCCACTTGCAGACGTCCATCCATCAATTTTCCTAATCGCTACATCCTTTTCGGGGTCACCGGGTTGCCAGAGGCTGTCCCGGCCACTGTTGGGCGAAGGCGGGGCACAACCTGGACAGATCACCAGTCTGTCGCAGGGTCACTTGCGGACAAATAGATGTTTTTCTCATCTGAACTGGCATCTGCTCAATACTGTACGGCTGGATTGCTCTGACGTTTCTTGCCATTTTTGTTGCACCACTAATGTTAGATTGGGTTTATGGGGGGATGCAAGCTAGCGAGAGAATGTAAACAAAGAATCATGGCAAATAAGCGGAGGCTTACTTCTGTGCCAACAGTCCCGCCCACAACCCAGACACAAGTTTCTGATGAATTATTGTCATTCTTCAGAAACTAGGTCCTAGAAAATGGCACAGGTTTTATTTTGTCAAAAAATGACATAATCATAATTAAAGAAAAAAATTACTGAGAATGCTTTAAAAATAGATCAAAAGATGGTTGGAGTTGTGTTTTAAGGTCTGGTCATTTCATTGATATGTGACCTTTTAACCATGAGCTCTAAAATGTTCCAACAGTCGAGAGACATTTGTTGTCCTAAATGTATTCAGAATAAAAGAGGTTTGAGTATGACATGTTAGACAGAGTTTAAATTTTGGCCGCAATACAAACCAATAGATGACATCACACAGACTTTTTTGTTTGACAATGCTAAAAATCTCCTATTCAAGAAATGTCACATATTTAGGTTAATACTGGGACAATCCACCCTGTCAAATGACCATCCTGCATTGATATGCTCTGTGGCCTACATGACCTTTAGCAGTCCTTGAATGTCAAAGTTTGTGAAACATCTTCCAGTAAAAATGTGACAAATAAAAGTACTTCATTTTAATTAAATCCACTCCTGAAAATTTAGACTCAGAAATGGAATGAAGTTAGATTTTAAGAAAGATTATGTACTTTTAAAATCAATAGAAGAAACATAACAGTATAAAAAACACAAATATCCTTTAAATCTTGCTTGATTATTCAAACGTAGCAGAAAAAAAACATGTTTTTGGTAGTATTCTGCATCTGTGAGAAAATGTTGTGTAGATTTATAATTGACAGGTGGTAAATGATAAAATTGTATGAACAACAGATGTTCATTAACACGAGAAAACTCGATTACTGACAGTAGGAACATTTAATTATAAGGCAGCACAGATTTGCTTCAGCATACATTCCTCTTTTAACATTTTCATACATCTTATGTTGACTTTATTCATATTAATTTATGACATGTTTTTTAATCCTCCAACTTTCTCTCCAATGTTGCAAAAAAAAGGCAACAGCCAAATGGGGTTTTAGGAAAATTAAAAAAAAAACGTATTTCGAAAAGAACCATTTAGCAGGTGTTCTCTGCTACAAATAGCATTAAATAGCATGAACATTTTTAAAAAGGGAATTCTGGAAATTTTAATTGGATGTTTTGAACTAAATACGGACAGATGGATTTTTCTACACTTCACAAAACGTCTCTTTTTTTGGTCATGTTTTTGCATCAAAAAAACAATATAGCACTAAACAGTAGTTGCTATGTTGATCAATGAGAGTGTGTATAAAACATGAACCATGGAGCATCATGAATTAAAATTATTTCATGATCAGTCACAATTCTTGCTACAATGTTCTGATTCTTTCTACTGCTGGCCCTCACTTAGCATCTGCAACAGACTCTTTGTCCATAGATACTGTAGATCCCCTTTACTCTTTAAAAAAGACCCCCTCCAATCATCCTTTGATTTTTCAAAGTGTTCCCGGTGTTTTGTTTTGTTGTTTTAGTTATGATTATGTCGTTTTTTTTTTTTTTGGCAAAACTAAAAAAAAAAAAAAAAACTTTCTAGGAGCAGGAGTAGTTTTTTAGAAATTCGTCTCTGAGTTGTGTGGTTCTGTCATGCAAGACTTTACGTGCCATGTGGGTAAATATGAAGAACTGAAAGCAAAAGTTTGTTTGATTGGGAAAATACAAAGATAAAAAAAGTATGTTTCTGTTTAGACAAGGAGAAAAACTGCAGCAGGCAGTAAGGTTACTTTTTTCCCAGTGTGCCTTTTGTGTGTTTTAAGATGTTTTCAAACCCAGATGAAGCTATTCAATCTCAAGGAGTATTATTTCCTTGAATCAATACTATCATGATACAAAACACATGCTTTATGCCTTGCCAGTGCTTTTCTTTTCTTTTCTTCGGGTCTCATTAATTTAGGAATAAGCACATTTTCAGTTCTCTGCCATTCCTGACCAATACATTGGACAGGAGCAGAACTGAAAAAAGATGGACAAACATTGCATAATTGGTAGAATTCAAACTAAGTGTTAAAAAAATAATCCACTTGTGTTTGGTTGGTGTTTCTCTGCAATACCTATGTGAACTGTTTATCTGTTTGACTGAATCAGTATGCTGTTAGTTAATTTATTTTCAAAGGATCAAGATGGATTTGTGTTCGTCAATACCACATAGAGTCAGGAGTATTCTTCCTCAGTAAAGCCTTCTAATCTGGAGGGCTTTTACTTTTCGGGTATTATGTGTTGTGGAATGCAATTGCTTGCTAAATTTCATGTGAGCAGCTTTGCCCTCAGCGATGACTGCTGCTCGGCTCCACAGACCTGTAGGACAACTCATTTTAAGCTCAAGAAAGCCAGCTCTGACCACCTGTCAACTAAAGCCATTAAAACAAACAGCACAGTGAATGATGCAGCCGGAATATTGACTCACGCTTTGCCCAGGAGACAGCAGAGCTGGAGGAAATGAAAGAAATGTCAAAGAAATCTGAGCTGTGGAAGCAGGTTGTTCCCAGCACCTTTGGGTGAGATTTTACAAAGTAATAGTTTCTTCTTTCAGAGGAAAGTGCCTGCTTGAAGGAAAGCTCTAACAGTCCTAATTCCAGATTGTGGAAGCAGGGAATGTCATGCATTGTGGTCCGGGGGATTTAGTCTTTCCTCACAGCACTGAAATGCTTTACTGTCCTGCACTATATCTGTTCCAGTCACTCACTCCATCCATCACATCCTTCCAAGGACAGAAAGGGCAGCCTGTGTTGCAGAGTCTCAAACTTTTAATTAGGACAAGTGAACAAACAACATTAACAACAGGGTACAAAAGAATAAAGAGACAGTTATCATGAAACACCATCCTGTCTGCCAAGAACACCAGAAAACTAATTACCAATGCAGATAATCTGACAGGATGGGGAATATAAAATGGAAAAGTAAACTCAAATGAGACGTTTGTCTAAAAAAAATTGTTAGGGATTTAAAAGATAGCTTTATTTGTCTTCATCCTGTGAACAATAAGACTGAATGACAGAAAAGTGACAGTTTTTCAGAGGGATTCGATTAAAGCAGCAGATGGTGGGATGTTTGCTGAGCTCTGACAAATGCTATTCAATCATTTTGATATGAGATACATTATCAGTGACAGCAGGGGCCCCCTCCAACTTTATTAGCACATTTTCCGAATAACTTTCAGATGCTACGAAAAATGGCTGTAAGTTCAAGTGGAGGTAAAGAGTTTAAAAGGTTACCCTGTGTGTCTGTTCGGGCTGAGTCAAAGCAAACTTCCTGGGAGTGTTTTCCAGCTGACAAAACAGCCGGATGCTTGATGAATCCACTGCGTGACTCTGTCCTGGGGACCCATCCAGGCCAGCTTTAATGGAGAAACATATTTGTCGGAGCAGACTAATCAAATGTTGGCAGCCATTATTATGAAGCTGGCGTTTCATTAATTTTACTGTTTGGGATTATTTGAGTAGTTTTCAAACATCTATCTTTGTTCTCCATGTGACTGGGAGTGATTGAATCCAAGCAGCGATCGCTCAGACACGCTGAAGCCAGCGCTTTATTTTTCTGAAATTATCTTTTCTTGGCTGGATTCCATAAAGCATTGAAATAAATGTAATTAACAATTCCAGTTTGCCCCGTTTGACATCTCATTATTTGAGCTTCCCTGATGTCTTTAGCTTCCCCCTGCTCGCGTCGCTCTCGCCGTCTCTCTGCCACAGAAAATGTTTCAGCCAGTCAAGACACACAATGACAACCATGGGCCGAGGCAGACGGGAGTCTAAGGACATGTTTGTGTTTAAGTACATTTTTGGCTCGGTCTTCAAAACCGTGGGTTTAAAGAACTTCCAGCAAACAACTGGATTAGAAAATCCATTTGTGAGCGCTGACACCGTGCTGCCTGCTGATATTCTGACATAAAAGGAGTAGGTGGGCATGTGGTATGCGCACATCAAACACCAAGGCAAACACAGCTTTTCGCTGCAAGCCATTAGACACAGGTGAAGTGGTTGATGGATGTTATCTCTGTCTGCCGTGAATCGTTCACATCCAGCTCAGTCCACAGCGTGACAGGATGGGGTCTTGTAGAACTTCTCAAAGTCACAGAGTAAGCTGACAGTGTCGGCTACTTTACCCCTGAGAGCAGCAACAGCAGAGCACCTACCTTCGACTTACTGCAAAAAATAAACATCCATGGTGATGGCAGACCATAATGACATGCAAACATTTTACATATCAAACAAATTTTAGAGGCAGAAGCTGATACGAGCAATGTGGCGTCTACAGACGAGGACACGTCTGTTGCCTTCTGTTTTCTTAGTCATGTCTTCTCATTTAGGAGTCAAACACATAATCGCATGAAACATTTTTAAGAGAAGTAAGTAAAGCAGCAAGGATGAGGTTGTTTACACGTTATGCATGAGGGTTTGCAGGCTCAGAAAAGTCATAGACAAAAATGACTCACTGTAAGGCTCGGCGTCAGAACAGAAGACAAATTTTGCCTGAGAGAGGAAACGTTTGGCAAATGACTTTAAAGCACACTGGCTTGACATAAAGCCGTTCCAACATGATCATATAGTAGACAAGTCAGCAACCAAGACAAGCTCTCGCTGTGATTTTTAGGGCAATCTCACTTAAATGCTAAATTATTCAACGTGTTTTTTTTTCTTTACTATTCAAGCCTGAAGTATGATAACAGGGAGCATATTAAAAAAAAGGGGGGGGGGGGGGGGGGGGGGG
>BSAI01000012.1:43184440-43198548 GCA_036245035.1 Adrianichthys oophorus | reverse complement strand
GGGCATGGTTTATATAACAACTGGACAACAGTACACGCTGAGAGAAATTGCTTCCCAGTTCCACTTTACTTTGCTGGTTTCAGTTAAAGGACATGTATGAAATTAAATCTGGCACATATGCATGGTTGGCTAAAACACGTGTGGCAATTAAAGTGCATTGTGCTGTAGGAAGAAAAGCCTTGGCAAAGGGAAAGAACTGGAGCCACTCATGCATTCTTGCAGCTTTATTGACAAACTGTTGCATCAGTAAAAAGCATGCGAGTTCTACATAAATGAAAATGTGACAAACGCTTTTACATGTTCAAATGTGGGTCATTGTCGTCATGCGTCTCCAGAAAAGCTAAACATCTTGTTCAGTTGCTATCTAAGCTATCTGTTCAGCTGTACTTGTGTTCATCACAAGGTCTGCCTGACAGTACTTTGACTTTTTCACCACAATCACCTTTTCTCAAATAAAGCAATATATTAACCCTATATAACCATTTGTAATATATTTTCTTCCCTGTAGTTCATTATCATTCCACTAGAGGCAGTAGAAGGGCTTTTCCTGATCAATTCAAAATGGCTGCTTCCATGAAATCTCAAAAACACTTTTGGCAGGAAAAGTTTTAGCTAATTTTCAAAACTTTATGATGGGAATAAGTCACCTATTGTTATTCATGTTTTAAATGACTACTTGCTGTATTGAAAAAATAAAAAAAAATAGTTGATAGTTAATTCTTTATAATACAGTTACACCATGTTAAAAATGTGTGGATTAACTTTGAGATGAGGTGCTTTTTCCTGAAATCCCATGTCAATATTTTTGCATATTTTTTAAACTAACATTGTGGTAAAAAAAAAAAAAAAAAATGTACTTTTATTGCAAAAAACATCAATGTATCTGTCTCTTATTTGATGTAGTGGGCTTTACAGGGATAAAAGTAATCAAATGTAAGCGTGGTATTGTATTGATTAAAAACAGTCACATTTAAAATCAGCAATCTTGAAAAAAATCAGAATAATATTGTCTCTATTGAACTGTAAGGAATTGGGCTCAAGTGGACACAATTTGCAGGAGTTTTAGAGCACTTTGCACTCTGAATGGAAACTAATTGAAATGGCCAAACATGCAAATGCGTTGATTGCAAGCAGAACTTTTTCAGCTTTGAATTGTTTGTTCCAGGCCTGAAAGCAGTTTAATGTTGGCTGAGCTGCAGTAATGTGAACGAGGCAAAATAAGTGCTTTCCATGAAGATCATGCACATCAGACCAACTTCCACCTTCTGGAAAGATCCTGTTGTCCTCATTTGATGAATTCCGCAACATTTGGCAGCAAGATGGCAGAAACGACAGAAATAACAAGCAGCCAACAGTGACTTCATACCATGTAAAACAGCTAAAGCCAACTACTTTACACATATCTTTCCTTCTAGCAGCCATTAGATTCTGCAACACCTCATAGGCACTGGACACATTCTTTCATTGTGTTAGTCATTGTTTAGTGTTATTTATTATCTGCTGTCTATATAGAGCCATGGTAACAAATGAAATTCCCAGCTGTGGGATCAATTAAAGTTCTATTCTATTCTATTCTATTCTATTTTTTTCTATTCTACTCCTAATGTCTGTAAATTGTTCTACAAGATGTTTGTGTTTATTTTATATGTTTTCACATTTTTCCTCACAAATAACACCACTTAATTATTGAATTATGCTGTGCAGTTTAAGTGAAAGAAAAAGGCTTTTTTTCAAATCTGGATAAAAAATAATCCATATTCTGTTTAATAAAGAGCGAAAAAGAGAAATCCTCTGATGGTCTCGGGTATTGTAATGTTCTATTTTCATTAAATAGTTTACACAGAAGGATTTGAATTAGTGAACAAGTCAGTATGTGGAGGTCAAGTGCACGATGTTTTCAAGCACCAGGCGTTTTTTAAAGTCAAAATCAGCTGAGAAAAGCAACAACAAAAAAGATTTTTGTCTGCCTTTGGCAGGCGATGAAACGCCAATGATGATCGTGTACTAAATCTTACACAAATAAATTTAGTGTTTCATCAGCTGTTACAAAAATCTATAATAGCTTACCATTTGCCGCCTCACATGCTTCTTGGATGTCTTATTTCAATCCTTAGCAAACAAACCATATTTCTCAACTCCAGACCAGAGCTCAGTGTACGTGGAAGAATGTTGCATGATTTGAAAAAATAAAAGAACACAAAACACCTTTTGCACAAAGGGAATTTTGTACTTAATTTCATAATGTCATTATGGTCTGCTATCACCACAGTTTTTTTGCAGTAATTATGATGTTGTACAAATCTGGACAGATACCATTTATTTTCCACATTGCTATTATGTCTCAGGATCTGCATTGATGCTTATTGATGGAATATTCATGTGTTAAACATTTCATGCAATGATTTATGAGCCGTTCCTTTCCTCTGGCTATAAAAAGAACGCTTGTGTGCTCCGGACTTCAGGTCTGCTCCAGACATCGCCGAAATGCCCTCAGGTGAGGATGTTCTACAGACCAATCGAGGGTCTGCTGTGATTTCATGTCACCGTTTAGCATCAACTCAGCTTACTTGAAGCCTTAACTGGGTTACAACTAAAAAAAAAAAAGAAAAAGCACCTGATACCAGTTGTGCTTGCCTTGAGCAAATAAAGGCCAACAGCAGCTGGTCCAGCATAATCAGCAGCAGCTACTCCCCCATGGCTGAACTTCTGGGTAACTGAGGCAACCCAGAGTCCCTTTTCAGAATTTGTTTCAACCTACTTGTAGTACCACCTACATGTAGACAGTAATTAATCCATCACTATGCATCCTCCTTTGCTATAACATTCACATCCTCTAGTGTGTGTCATTCACTGCATGAGACTAACTCACAGCAGTGTTACCATCACTTATAATGATGTCAAAGAGAAACAGGCAGAGCAGTGAGACAAAAACATGCAACTAAAAGGTGGACTCCTAACCGAGTCGTTTGTTCAGAATCAAAAATGTTTCACCTCTGAAGTTGAGAACACTAAAGAAAATTTTAGTTTGTCATCATCAGACTTTGAGACAAAAGAACTACGCAGCCTACCTACGTTCCAGACTGAACTGACTGCTGTGCTAATGCATTGGTTTGCCCATTTGTGCTTGCAGACAGCTAGTCTCCACATGTTACGACAGTTATAACTGAGATCAAATTTAAAGTTTTGATCATTTGCTTGTTGAACATCTCATGACACTTTTAAAGAGGCAGCAGCAGAAACTGACATCATGACCCCTTATGGGGCTCAAATAGAAATTACTGTCAAAGTCACACAAGTGTGTAATGATCAGACATACTGACTGACATGTATCCTCAAAACAAGAAAAACAATAACATTTTTATAGTGCAAGCCATTTGAATGTTTTTACTTTATTGTTACTTGGTTATTTTAAAGCTAAGCTATTTCAATTATTAATATTATTATTATTTTTAATATTATTAAAAATTATTATTTTTAAGCTAATTTTAAAATAGCAAACAATTACAAAAATACAAGTACCTAAAACAGAATTCGTTTTTTTGTTGTTATATAGTAATATGCAAATTATATTCCGAATCAAAAGCGAAACTGTGACCCAAAATTCCAGGTTTGAGTCGAATCGTGGGGAAAGTGAATCATTGCATCCCCAGTGCCAACAAGTTTACTGTTTGGTTTTCAAAATTTGCTAGTGGGGTTAAGTGGATTGTTTTCTATTTTTAAAAAGGAGAGATACTTTAAATCAATGCTTGTTTACGGATGAAATTTGGTAAATGGTTGTATGTGAATCTAAAACATCCACTTTTAAGCCACTTTAGCCTCTCAGATTCCTGTCTGAGAGACACATTTACTGACCTGTAATTGACACATAAAGTCCTCAATTTTAGGCACAGTGGTCTTAGTGCAGTGGCCTTGGAACTCTGTTTTACTTGGTGGGTAGAATGACATGTGGGTTAAAGTAACGGGCTGGTACAATTGAAGGCAACATTCCTCTCCTCCATTGAAATGGTTGCTGTGGTAACAGGCCCCACCCGGGACAGTGCTGATGGCATCTGAAAAGGCCTGAAATTTTACAACAGTTTCATTCAAGAGAGAACAAAGAGGAGAAATGCTGCAAAAATCAATCACATGGGAAAGAGCTTCCACCACAAACGACTTGTCAAGTTGGTGTTTGCACAGGTCCTGTCCTCCCGATCAGCAACACATTAGATGTTTCTATCACTGATGTTGCATTTAATAATGAGTCTGTGGTTCAGCAGACAGAGTAGGCCGTAGATGGGAACATTTTGAAGTTGAAGGTATTATACAGGATTACAGTTTCTCTGAAGATAACACAGTTTTTAGTGGCAACATTCAGAGATCTAGGTTTTTTTTCTTTTTCTTTGCTGCTGTTTTATATCAAAAGCCACTTACTTTTGGTAGAGCACAGCATGTACAAGCTATCTGATTCTGGCAAATATAACACCTTTGCTAACACACAAAAAAGAAAATGTGATCCAACAGTTCACCTCTTACTGTTAATACGCTGTAAAGCAAAAAAAAAAGTACCTGCAGTGCATCGGCTTTTCACCACTCTGCAGCACTATATCAATGTTTGCCACTTGTCTGGATTTAAGACTTGCGGTGAGTGGGGCCGAGATAATAGGGCAAAGAGTATTTTCTCTCGCTGCCACAGAAAGCTGCTCTAAAAGAGAAAAAGAAGCTACACTTAGGAGAGATCAATACCAGCTCTGACCAAAGTGAAATGGATGGCGCGTCTGACCTGCGTAACTTGTTGGAACAAAAAGTCGTCGGACCATTATTGGAGCATTCGTGCAAGACAACCACAAGAAGAAAAAACAAGGACAACGTGTAGACAAAAAGACTGCACCTCCTGGAGAGAACCCATCTGCAGTCATCACTCCATGAGCTAAACAGACATATCTCAGACAGGCCATTGAATTAAAGGACGGCTGTATTGAAAAAGTGATGTGAATGATATTGATGATAGAAGATAATCATGCAAATTTGTACAAGGCCAACTCTGCAGAGAATAGCTCTGATCATATATTATTAGAACTCTCTGTTGAATGTAATGCATTGATGCAAAGCTGAGAAATTATGTCATAATTGATTTGAATCAGCCTCTTTGTGTAGCTTTTATTAAACATCCTCATTGTATTGATCAGATGAAAATGTACAATTGCCTCGGTGGGGCATAAGAGAGGAATCGTTCAGGGGAAACGGCTGTAATTAAGAACCTGCCAAAAACCATTAAACTTCTAAGTAGCTCAGGCCACTTTAGCTTGGAGTGCACAGCCTCCAACAGTCCATTACTTTGATCTGCGGATCACCGAGGAACAACACTCAATACACAAGCAGGGATTCTGTGATGAGATGGATCTGGTTCAGTTCAAAACTATGTTTAAAATCCCATATATAGATAGATATCTATATATCTATCTATATATCTATAGATAGATATATCTATATGGATTTTTTTATTTTTTACAGTCGATCAGCTGTAATTTCTCAGCACGATGGGAAAAGGAGATAAAAATAGCTTAAGTGTCACAGTGCATCACTTCAGTAAAACAGCTTTGCAGCTCAGTGGTGACAGCATAAATGAATTCAAAGCACTAACTCCAAAAGGCACCATATATTTCCATGTGAAGAGATTACTGCATTTGAATTTCACTGAAGTATCTGCTGATGGTGTGGCAAACTTCAAGCATTAAACACCGGTCCTTGAAAAACATGTTGGTTGAACTCTTTTTTTTTCCCAAATAAAAATGTTATCTAATGCTTTGATCGCATAGTAAACATTTCAGTTGCTGCGCTGCTTAAAGATCTGCAGAACTACCGGGAGAATAACTGAAATATCAGCAGATTACTACAATCACAATGTTATATTTGAAAGGATTAGGAGGGTAAAGTTGGGATAACATCTACTTCTTTGGTGTGTGGAGTGTCACTATCAGTAGAGCCTAAAAAGATGGAGAGGAACATTTTTTTATTTTTTTATATTCAGAAAACAACCCATTTTCTTTACATCCGCACCAGACGTTTCTGATCCTTTATTTTATCAGACATAATCTAACTTGAAAGCAGTTTCCTTGAAATGTTTCTGTCCTAGTCAAGTGTATGCCGGCATTGAGAGCTCAGTCTCTTTACCTTCCCTTTCAGTTTGTTGAAAGAGAAATATTTAGTTTCACTTCGTGTATTACTTTCTCCCTGCAGCTGCAAAACTAAGTAAGCACTGCTATGCTGAGCAGGTTATTCGTTTAAAGCTGCGCCAAATTTACCTTTTCCATACACCAATATTTTATTATTAAGTGGAGCTTGCAGAGTGCTGCAGTGTTGTCGTATTTTCCTGTCAGAAAGGGTTTATTACCTTGCAGTAGGCAGAATTAGGCTGTCAGTGAATTCATCTGCCTGTGTAGATACAGTCATATTAAAAACACTGTAATTATTTGCCTCAGGAGTTAGTTTTCTCGAAACAACTGGAAGGCCTGGCCACATGGCTGTGAAATTGAAGTTAACAACTCTTGAATCAAAATGACTGCAGTTGGAACTGGAAACAAAGGTGAGGAAATGTGGCGGAAACTTTTTTGCAGCTCTGATCTCCTCGGTTCTTGTACTGGGTGTTGACTGGCACAGGCAGGAAGAGGTTCTGTTCTAAGCTGAACTTTTTTATTTAACTAAGGGTGTATTCAGACTGGACACATTTGGTTTGCTTAAAGTGAACCAGATATTGTTTCCCCCAAAAATCTGAAACAAATTATAAGTCTGATAGCACCCAAGTGGACCCTGGTCCAAAACTAGGAACCAAAAGATCGGGTCAGCAAATTTGGTATTTGGTTTCTTAAAATTAGCTTTTTAAACCACCTGGTTATGTCATGGCTTTGTGGTTGATGACTGAAGATCCAATGAAATAAAAGATTGAACTTTAAAACACTGGGTAGGTAGAAATCCAAGCGTACCAACCCTTTTGAGCTCTCTGACCTGGAGAGCATCTAGAACAAGCAATGCTGCACCAGATTCACCAAAGAAGATACTGAAAGAACTCAGTCGTCCTAACGACAGAAACAGCTTGTCTTTGTTGAGGTCATGGGCATTTCCATTCCCTGAAGGCAAACACTGAGAGGATGAGGAACAGCTTCTTCCCGAAGGCTACTGGAGCCCTTGAAGACCCACTCTGAGGAAAATGGTCTGTTTGGTGTTTTTACATGTTCCTGGGACATTTTTCTGATGATGGAGGACATGTATAAAGAAAACAAATCTTTATATTGCATTACTGAGTATTTCTTTATTCAGATTGGTGTGACTGGATATCTCCAATATTGCTCTCCATTTTATTGAAATGCCTTTTCACTTAATCTCTTAAACTTTGATTCTATTCTTTTATAGTTGTTGCTCCTAAACCTGGTGCTCGGTTGGACAGCTGTGCAATACATTTCACTACAAATTGTACTATGCACAGTATGTCACACATATGTAAATTACATCTTCCTTGAAGGCCCAAAGCGCTTTACAGTCACAGTCCCATTCACACACTGATGGTGGCTCCGCTGCCGAACACTGGCGCCCACCTATAACCACCAGAAGCAATGTGGGCTTCAGTCCCAAGGAGACTTGGCAGGAACTGAACCTGCGGTTGACCGTCCTACCTCTGCACCACACCCTCATGTGACAAACCTGACTTTGATTTGAATTTGAAAAATGTGCATGAAAAGAATCACTCAAAAAAAAAAAAAGTTTACCTGCGTCTGCGTAATCTTTCCATCTAACACTCCTCTTTGGCTACACATGTCCAGCTTTAGTATGACATTCCTAGAGTAAAAGTGTTGGCAATCCTTGTTATAATAGTGTGATAGTCAGTAGATTCAAAACCACCGTCTGGCTGTTGAGATTATTGTCTTTTTTTAGGAAAAATACTAGACATTGATGTAGAAGTTTAGGTTGTACAGGTCATTTTTTAAAACTTCACATTAAACAAAAGTAAAACATTTTTGTAAAAAACATTTATTACAATGTTAAAGGATTTTAGAGGAATACAAAACAAGCTTAACTTTTTGCTTCATGCCTTTATGATGTTCAGTTTACCATAACTGAAGCTTTAATGTACAGCATATTTATTCACGTTCTCATGAAATTAATATTCTGGCATCGTCTGCTCTGCTCTAATGTTGCTGCTGTTTGACATTTCTAACTTTCATAAACCTTTAAAATTAGGTCTTCTAAGATCTGATGGTGACGGTAAGATGTATTTTATAAGCAAACAGCCAATCAAGAGCCTATTGGTAATCCTGGTGTTTTTCTTAACAAGCCTTTAACTACAGCAGATTACTAAAGCTCAAGCTTTTATTGTGTCCTTCTGAATGCAATGATTTTCTTTTTCGATTAATCGTTCTTAACTGTTTTGTCTGCTTGCCTACTTGTCATTCAGGCTGCCAGACAAGTGGATTTTAATTTTTAAAAATGCAACGGATTTAATAGAAAGCTTTACATAAACCTTTTGATCAGTTAATAACACCTGACTCCTTCCACTTCTCTTTTTCCCTAATAAAAGTTTGACAACATGAATGCTTACAGTAAGGAAAAAAAGACTGACTTCAGTGAACTTGCTGTTCTTTCAAATGTTCACGCATTCATGAATAGAGGCTTTGGCAATGAGTCCCAGTCTTCTATCAGGTGAAAGAAATGCTGTGAATGCGCAAAAACACAATCAATGATAAGCAAAAAGCCTTCAAACGCTGCATATGTACAGGCTCAAGGCTGCACTCACGTGAACAAACCCTGTTTTCGTGTATGAAAATTCCAAACATGATGCTGAAATGGGTCGATACATTTTTGAGACGTGAAAAAGAAAATAAGTGAAGAACTTGGACTACAGACGGGCTGACCTTGGTGGAAATACTGAGGAAACAGACAGAATTCAGAGCCTCTCCAGAAACAGAACCTGACACATAGTACCAGGAGGCCAAAGATAATGATTGATTGGTATCATGTAGAGTAATGCTTTTCCAGGGGGGTGGGGTGGCAGTGAGGAATTCCAGGAGTTTGAAAAAATCTTGCAGGGTTTTGGTTTACAATGACCTGCTTTCTGATTACCTCTTGATTTTAGTGTTTCCTCAGCAAATTTACCATGAAAGGTTTAATCAGTCAGTTCAAAACCCACAGCTGGCGGCCTTTCTGCATGCTAATGAGAATGATGTAATGTTTCTGCTCTGAGCTCTTGCTCTGATGATGGACACTGTGATGCTTGCAGCTGTACTTTGAACCTGAACACATGAACACTGTCCGTGTCAATAAAGCTCTAATAAGCAAGAAAAAACATGCACTGAAATGAACCTAAAGGAGACATGCCGCTGTCTTTTGGCTTACAGGTCAAAAATCAGTTTGGAGGTTTTTTTAAAAAAGTGACTTTGTTGCTCTTCTCAAACCTTTTGATAAGACCTTCTTTCAACTCTTCAAATTTCTTTGCAGGGGTCACTCAGGTGTCAGCAAATCATTTACATTTGTAAATGTTTCTGCTGTGCTGCTTTGAAGGAACAACACCACTACCTCTGAATACTGAACACAATTCACATATCAGGGGCATCCAGTTTCAAAACAGACTCAATCAGAGTTCCTGCAGTATGTTTGGGGGGGCAGTCTGGTGGCATTGTGCTTTAAGTGTTCAAATATCTGGTGAAAAAGACACGTCACATCAACCAATCAGGGACACAGCTATAGCCAGTGACGTGTTGATAAGGAAATCAGCAGGATGAGTCCAGAATTCACATGGAGGAGAATCTGATTGTTCTTCTCCTGAACTTTACTGATGCTTTCATAGAGCTTTTCAAAATAAATAAACTTGATTTCTCAACTTCATCCGTTTCTTCCATGCATTGGCTGTATATGAGATATATATATATATACAATCAATGCTTTTATGCAGCAACAAGGCTAAAAACTTTAGACAGTAGCTCCTCCCACGTGGCGAGAGCATCAAGTTTATGACATCTGACATGCAAATTGCATTAGAATCCTCAATATGCTCAGCGAGTATTGTATTAGCTGTAATGACTGTTCTTTTTTTATTTTTTTTAATTTTTTTTTGTTTTGCTTCTGAAGGTTCCTGATAGCAGGCAACAGTGGATGCAGTTGATTTTAACAAAAAAGAAAAAAAAAGATGGCTGTGAAGAATTTGTTTGCTTTTTAGAGAAGTAAACAAATTCTTATAAACCTACAACTTGCTATGAAAAAATTGACTCACAATACTTGCTTTAAAATAAAACTGATTAATGCTAGTTACATATCGGTTCTTAAAATAGGATTACACTGCAAAAACAGGCCCCTTAGAAATGAGTTAAAAAAAAGTCTTATCTCTTTGGCAGACTTTCTTTAAGAAGAAAAAAAAAACATCTGCCAATGGTCTTACCTAAAAGTTTTATTTTAAGAAAAAGAAAATGTACTCAGTAAAACATGTTTTGTCAAATTAAGATTATTTCACAACTGAGCACACTTTGTTATTTTCTTGCAGAACAGAACATTAGACTATTTTCTTGAAACAAGGGTCTGTTTCTTAAGATTATTTTTTTGCAGTGCATAAACACTCTTACTAAACTTCATAACAGTAGGTTTTTTGAAAGATATCTCACTAATATAAATGAATTCTACCAAACTTTCCAACTCTATTTTTTTTAACCAACGACTGCTTCACGTTTTTATTCATGATATGACTCCATGAAATGTCCCACTATGCAATTGTCTTGGTATTAACTTTTCTCTATTTTTATGTGTACTAAAACTCTTTAACAAGTTCAGAAATTGGTATATCCGTTTTCTCACAGTTGGGAAAAGCTCAAGTGATTTGTCTCCATAATTACCACTTTAATTCTGCAGCAGCGACTTCCTGTAAAGATGTGCCAATGTAATATTTGATTTTAGAGGTGATAATGCAGAGCCACAATAAGCAGTAAATCTTGAAACTTAGCCTTCTTACTGAGAGAAATAAGGCGTTTGCACAGCCAAAAGCCCCTGTGAGTGAATTTTTTATATTTTAAGGTACATTAATTTAAATCAATCAGCACTAGCCAGTAGCTTGTAATTGCTGTTTTAGTTGTTGTTGTCACTGTGTGAAATAATTAAAAGTTTATAAATTAGATTCAAAACAAAAGGCACATTTTCTAACAGTATGTCTTTAGCACAAAAATGACATCTTTTATTCACTGTTTTTTAAAAGTTGAAACCAAGTTTAAGTAAAGCATCTAATATAGCTAAATAAATTATATGTGGACTTCCTTTTTCAACAACAAAGAGCTGCTGTCAATGAGAAAATTAGGTTAACTACATCTTCTTCCAATATGTTTGATCACAGATCTCAGAAGGAAATGCACATATTCACATTTTTGGAACACGTCAATCAAAGCTTTTCTCAGACCACCTGACACTGAAACTAGTTCAGTTGGATCAAAATTCTTTTTTTTTTTCTTTTTTCTGTTTGTTTCAAATACCTTTGGTGATAAACGTTATTTAACTTTCTTTTTTCTCTTGGGGTTCAAACCCATTGCAGCTCCTATGACTGAGAAACACTTTACCAAATATTTGAAATCACAGTAAATAAGCATCATAGGTTTTTTTTTTCTTTTTTTCCCAAAACAGTCAAACCAACAAAAATCACAACAGGTATTACCAGTGAAAAACTTTTCTGGATCTGTTGAATACACAACACATGAGAGCCTTAGAAGCCACTTCTTATTTTTAATTATTTGGAGGTCTTACTTTTAAGTATATCGGGAGTAACAAGTAATGTGCTGCTCCATGTGCCGTAACTGTCAAAGTTACTTTGCTTTGCAGGTGAAATGTTTTCCATACAAGCAGGATATCAGCAATATATTTTTTCTACAACAAACACATAGGGAATATGACTTTATTTTGAAATCTCAGTTCGGTTTGTGAGATCAGTTAAAGAGCATTGATAAACAAACAAGTAAAACAAAATTATTTAGGTGAAAAAAAGTAACCAAAAAACAGGAGATAGTTGATGTAATACCTTCCATAAAGGCAAAAAGTAAAAAAAAAAATCTCTGAAGACATATTGGAAACTGTTATGGATATTTGTAAATTGAAATTTTTTCTTATTTTCCAGTATGTTGTAAAAAGCACATAGTGAAGTTAAATGAGCTTGTTTTCCTTTAACATTTGTGTAGGAATGACAGCAAACACACTCCTGAAAATTGATTTCCATGCCTTGTGTTTTCACTTTGTATTACAAGTTTTTTCTTTGAAAGACTAAGTGCTTGTTAGATATGAAATCAATTGCAAAACAGCTTTTAAAATTGCTAAGTTTACATTTTGACCTTAAAATGATGTTTTAAAACAGGTAATAAAGACAGACAAGCTAACATTTTTCATAACTTTTATCAAATGTGTTCATCTGAATTTAGTCTGTCACAATATTTTTAAATATCTCATAGCAGTCAAGTGTTATTCTGTCAGCATAATCGCATTCAACGTACAACATTTGCTTTCATTTTGTCTTTTAGTTAAAGGTGGCTAAGTTAGGTAAGAACAATTCAAACTCTCCCTGAGCATCATCAGGGCATAAAAATAGTTTCATCCAATCTGTCAGACAGTTTTTGTTTGTCTTTTTTTAATACTACACTATGAACCCTGACCTAGTGGAGTTCATTTACAACCTTTGGGACAAAACTGTGTCATGTTTGAAAAAATCCATTCGTGGATAGATAACATTTTTCTTCTGAATTCATGTGTTTTAAGCAGAATGCTGTCTGTGTAGCTGGAAATCTGCTCTGCAATATTCAATCACATTAAAAAAAAATGATCAGTCCAAACACAAATCCCTGAGAGACTCCATAACTGAGTTGTATCTGTGAAGAAGAGTCTGCGTACATGAACAAACTGAAATCTGTAAAATCTGACTTGGATGAGATGCGCTCTGGTTTGCACTCAGGTCTCTGTAGTCAAATGTTCTGATCAATCCTGAATGCAGAACTTAGATCTGACAAACCAGTACTGTTTTCACGCCCTGAAACTACAAGGGCAACTTTCAAATGCAAAGTTTCTGTGATGCATGAAGTCTTGGCTGAAAATCCCTACACATCATTTCAGTACAAATGGGAACATGAACGATGTTTTTGAGAGTTAAGTAGTGAAGAGGATATACTGTGTCTGTGTTGGCTAAAGTTTCTGGGCCAAAACTGGACAAAACTGTACTCCACTCCAATTATATATTTTTTCAATTGTAAAATTGTTCTCAGTGGTCTTTTACTTATGGTTATGCAGTTTTTAGCTATAATCAATAAGCCAGTGTCGTTTTTAAAACATATTTTCTGGAGAAGTTCATTAGAAATTCACTTTTGGGTTGAGGGCGAAACTGTTGGCGCTGAGGTAAGCGGTTTCCCGCCCAATTGGGCAACTTTGATTCTAAATTTGTTGACAAGATTTGCCTTGAATGGGTGGACATAATTTGGGCGGGTTTGGAGTCGGTTCAGCAGTTTCTGGTTCCTTATTGAAATCGGCCTTTGTTTCAACTGCGACATATGGTCAGAGGAGGCAGGTTAGCCAGGGCCTCACCTGCCATCATACTCACCATCGTGAGTTGACAAAAAGTCTGTCCATTAATCTCTTTTATGCAATTTAAATGCATGACTTCCAATCATTTTTAGCCTCAAAATTACTGTATTGTGCATAATTCTTGTTCAATTTCAATGTAGGCTGCAATCAACCCTCAACTGGGTTGATCGGGTGCCTTTAGTTTACTCTGTATATTTTAGTAATTAAATGCATTATTAGTTTTTTATAGGCCTACATTGTAGGCATTTTTATTACATGTCCTAACTTTCCATTGAAGAGCTAGTTGATGCATTTTACATCTGTCCTTTATTTAGTGTTGGGATCTGATATAAAGCCACAATGAAAAAGCATGTAGGGAGACAAAGAAAAACAACTCTGCTTTTTGAGATAAGCCCTATGGATATATAAAAACAAATGATCATTCTTTTTGTGAATATATATAATTGATAGATAGATAGACAGATAGAGAGAGAGAGAGAGAGAGAGAGAGAGAGAGAGATTGATAGATAGATAGATAGATAGATAGATAGATAGATAGATAGATAGAT
>BSAI01000012.1:43087071-43184430 GCA_036245035.1 Adrianichthys oophorus | reverse complement strand
GATAGATAGATAGATAGATAGATAGATAGATAGATAGATAGATAGATGGGGGGGGTGTTTGGTTTGTGGTGTTTTTTGTGTTTCTTGTGTTTGTAGTGTTTTTTGTGTTTTTTGTGTTTTTTTTTTCAACCACTCTTGAAAACATTTCACAAGAACATTTGCTTTTAGGCCTACATTTTACTTCACTTAAATTAATGAAAATGAAAAAAATGCAAGAACTTTCCCACATTTGAGCATAAGATAGCAGAATCCTTGCTATTTGAATATTTGTGGGTTCAGTCCCCTTTCTTCCTTCCTTTGTTTTTTTTATTTTTTTTATTACTATTTTAGATGTAAAAAATAAAGGGGGGGGGGTAACGTTTGTTCTTCAGTTGTTAATAAAGTCCAGTAGGAGTCAGTTATTTCATGTTTTGCTCTGAGTGATTGCAAAAGTGGCAGATATAATATTAAAAAATAAATTGGACCTTCAATCAACATGGGAAGTAATAAATAATGGATGATTAATTACTGCTAATTTCAGGCTAATTAGTCTGTGATTAACTATCGGGCAGTTTTTTGTTTTTGTATTTTTTGTGGGATCTGGCGATTTTTATTACTTTCGGGCCGGAAAGCTGTGACTCTGGCAACACTGCTCCTGATTCAACACGATTGGAATCAAGAAATACTAATTAACAGTTTTAATCTTAAATCATGTCCTCTATTATGAGAAAAATGCTACAAGAACATTTTAAAAACACAAAAATCATGAATTTCATTGGAGTGGGTCTTTAAAACCTTTTGTTCAAACCCTGCAAACAAAGACAAAGATGTGTGGGACAGATTTGAATTTGCTATGAAGGCTTAAGTAATGACTTTGTTCTTTATGTGCTCATGTTCAAAAACATTTAAGATTCTCAATGGGTTTTTTTCTACTTAGCATCTGCTTCATGCTTCTCCAATCAAATCAATTCAAAAACATTTGTTAGCGCTAATCAAGAAACCGCCACCACATGGTCATACTGAAAAAAAACTCAGATGGTCAACTATAATTAACCCATTTTCTCTTCCATGACTGAAGAGTTAAACAAATACATAGCCAGAAAAATGTTTCCACTCTGTGGGCAGGATTAATGATAATCATAAACATGAGTGTGTCCCATGAAGGACGCCGG
Source organism: Adrianichthys oophorus (assembly GCA_036245035.1). Classification (NCBI taxonomy): domain Eukaryota; kingdom Metazoa; phylum Chordata; class Actinopteri; order Beloniformes; family Adrianichthyidae; genus Adrianichthys; species Adrianichthys oophorus. Next base: position 43,183,279 of record BSAI01000012.1, on the reverse strand, counting down.
TGGAGAAAGCCCTTTAACATGCCAGTGTTTGCATAAGAAATCTCATTAGCTACAAGAAGATAACACATTTTTTTCCCCGCTTTGTATGCGGGAAGATGTCACGCTTTCTTTTCATACTGTAAATTGTGAATACAAATCAAAATAACACTGTAATGTTGCAAGGACAATTTAGAATGTTTCAGCTGCACTGACCACCTCTTAGCTACAAGAGGAGAAGCTCATTTTCATTTGCACTGAGGTGTAATTGGGAACGGTGAACTGCAGCGAGTGTATGTGAAGCAGAAAACATCAACTAAAAATGGCATCAGAAACCATTGCAGTCAGTAGGTGAAAAAGTCAGAAAAAGAGAAAGTCGGAAACTTAGAAACTGCTTGGCTACACATGCTCTTGCAGAGAATAAACATTGTATGCTTGTCAGGAGTGAACCGTCTCATCTGCTGGCTGCCTCTCTCCACCTCACTGCCACCTTGTTTAGCCTGATCCGCCAATCTCCAGCAAGCTAATGCAAGATGACATTTTGTCACCAGAATCCTAAACTCTACCCACAATACAATTTGTCATCACATTCAGGGGCCCATGACAGTCACGAGAGCATCTCTGTCAGTATCAATTTCAGTCTTACTTTAAGGGGTCTGAGCCCTGGCGTTCTCACTAATAGTTGCTCAAACGGTGTTCCCGTGGTTCATTACCACTGTAAGCCAATGTAAGCGCTCATGGCCTTGAAAAAACAGGAACCCACTGGAAGAAAACCCTCTTCTTGCCTGCAGGCTGAGGTTGTCCATAATTAGACTGAGACAAACAGGGTGTGGAGCTTTGTTTTTAATCCTCACACTTGCAAATATAAATTTACAGTGATTTATATTTATGCGCCATGAAGCAAATATACGGCTATTTGCCACTAAATTATAAAACTAAAATTTTGCAACCTCCAATCAAGGTGAAACTTGTCTAATGTGGCCCTGAAGGCAGTGGTGAAATACAAGTGTAATGATGCGTTTATGGGAAGTAATTTCTGACCCTCTAGGAGAAGAAGTAAATTAAGCACAAGGGCATTAATGTCCAGCTCTTGACCTTGCCACCATTAAACTAACATTTACATTACTAGCTCATTGTAAAACATGAAAAGTGTGAAGAAGGTTTAAACTGGAGGTTGATGTAACCTTTTCATGTGTAAGGCTGTGGGCAATCAGTCTTAATGAAGAAGTGTGCAATGCTGAATTTAACTACTCAGGTTGCATCACATCTAATAGATCGACTGTTAGCAATGAGCAAAGCATTAAAGGCAAAGTAATGAAGCAAACACGGACTGTAGGCATGTGGAAAGGCCAGGCGTCTTTGGAACTGCGCTCCAGGTCTAACCAAATTAACCTTGTCGAGTTTGATTAAGTTAAAAATATTTGTCTCAAGCCAAAACAAAGTTACTTAAAGTTAAAAAAGGTGACGCTGCTTTCCCAGCAATAAGAAGGTACTTGCATTTGCTTTCTTCAAGTTCTGACACACTTGTTTCTCTATTTTTATTATTTAGTAAGCAGTTTTGCTCAAACTGCTTGGACACCAATGCGGGACCAAAGTAAATAGTTCATACTTGAGATTTGCTTAACATTATGGGCATTTCAAGAAAGACCAAATGCAAAATCAGAAAGAATGTGAATTTCAGCAGACATCAAAGACAGAAATTACGTGTTTTTGTTGTGCAGTGTCTTTTTTCTCTCTGCGACATTACTTAAAACTGTGTTCAGCAGCAAAACAATTATTTATTTTACACTGACATTTTCACTATCTTTAAAGACGTCTTCATTCTTGCATTTGGACCTTTTTGTCTGCTTAAAGAGTGAAAAGGAGTTAGTGTGCTTTTTAGGTTTGTACCACTCCGAACATGAACCGCAAAAAGTGAAGGAGAGAGTTCTCCCAGGAGATCAGGAAGAAACCAGAACTTACCATAATTCATACTGAAAAACCAGGGTAGGCATCAGTTGTTTGTTTACAGACATAAAATTAAGCATCTTTAGAAGAAATAGAACTTTGTCCCAACAGTGGAGGAGGCTTGGGTTGCTTTTATGCATCTTACACAGGAAGTTTTGAACATATGCAGGTAAGTAAACTACTGACTCTAAAAGCAATCTGAAACCAATTGAGCTCCCAAGTATTTGAGAGCTTGGTGTCAGTCACAGAGCCATCATGGAATTCAAGGTGATATAAACTAGTGGGAGAGAGAGTGTAAACAAAGGATTGATGGGAACTTAACTCAGGCTAACTTCCACACCAAAAGTCCTGCTCTCAACTCAGAGCAGAATTCCAAATGAGCTCCTGCTGCTCTGCAGAAACTATGTCTTAAAAGTTTATACAGGCTTATTTGATTTGGGACAAAAACTGCATAATCAAAATTTGCAGTGGAAACAATTTTACAATGAAAAAATATAGGTAGATTGGAACTTTAAACGATTCTGTTAAACAACATGAGTAAAAGAATAGCCTAACTTTCAGAAAGTTAACATTTTTATTATTCTGTCTCTTTTATGTTCATGTAAGTGTTATTTGTCCTTGTTGATACCTATTTACTTTTCCACTGGAACACTTTTCTGAGACCCAGTTTTAGAGAAATATCTCCTTTCTGTTCCTTTTTTTGTTCATGTTTCTAATTGTTAGCGTTTGATAAGTTTCTCTTTTACACATTTTGATTTCCTGTCAAGTTACAGGATAAAAAAATCACTTTTTTGTTTCAGAAGACTTACTAAAAAAATCTGGAGCCCTGACATTTTCAATCATGCAACACCTCCTCTCTGGGAGCTGCAAAAATGGTAATGTGATTTTGATTCATACGGTTAGCTGAGCCTCACTCCATAACACAGCAAGCAACAGGCCCAGAAGACTATCATGCAAAACTAATAATATGTGCAAAATGAGATGATTTTTTCAATTACTTTTAAGGATTTGGGAAAAGCATAATACATCATTGTCAATTTTTGCTGCTTTAAGAGATGAGTCAGCAAATGGCTGACACACGTCAGGAAAAGGCGAAGTTCAGCACTTATTGAGGATTGTGTTCTTGAGTCCCCAAAGGAGTAAATCCAATTTAGGGCTCTATTTATAGTTGTTTTTTTTCTTTCTTTCTTATTTATTTATTTTTTTCACTTGTACTTCAGTGCAGTATATTTTGGAGTATTTTGGAGAGAAAAAGCAAACTTTTGTCTATTTACAGAATATATTTATACAGTAATCTTAATGAAAACACGGCTATAAGCAAAAAGAAGCTTTGAAAATATTCACTCTTTCGTCTCTGATGGACGATAGAGTGGAGAATGCAGGAGTTTGAATAGACAGATACAGAACATAACAACTTGAAACATCAAAATGTTTGGATAAACTAACTTATGAATTAAACATGTTCTCCAGATTTTTCTTTTCAAAAATCTTTTATTTTTATTTTTATATAGAAACAAGCATAAATTCAACCCAAAGGTAAAAAAACATTCCTACGATGCTTTTTCCAACTATAGTGTGGAAAATAATGTCATGAATTTGAGCATTCAAGAATTAGCAACAGAAATGCTCTGCTTTTATGATAAAAGAAATGCATATTTCTTTGCAGAATGTAGGCAAACCAATTTAAATTGTGGCCTCATATTCAGCTGAAGGTGAAAGACAACTCCGCAAATGGTGGGAGACATCAGGTTATCAGGTTGCTCACAATTCACAGTCAATGAATTCACTGTTTGGATTTTAATGCAGGACAGAAAAAACAATTATAAAAGAGGACTGAGAAAATACATTCTCTGCTTTTTCTATTTGTTTTATTTGTCCCTGAATATTTTTCCAGCTTTAAACTTGAAGGATTGTTTGCTGCACCTGTAGCATCAGTCAGACAGGGCATTGTGCAATTTTTACTCTGTCAGCTTATTGGTTCAGTCTTGATATTGTCTGAATTTAGCTGGCGTGAAAACAAGCGACCGTCCAGGGGATTCATAAGGAGCCAAAGTGCATGCTAATAACTTTTACATAATGCAGCTGAGCTGAGGTAAAACCTGAAGAATGCAAACCTCCAACGATATGCAAAGCTTTGTCATCACTTGATGCGTGTGGCTGCAAGATATGATTTGTGCGTGGTGGAAATGCTTGTTTGTTGGGGTTCAAACTCTTCCCTCTGTGTGCTGAAATCACACTAAACAGAAATGCAAATGACAACAGGATCTTTTGACTGAAGAAATATATGGACTCAGCTGTTTTGGACCACATTTACAGGCTGCTTCTGAGGGAAACCTTCCATCTGAACCAAACTGAACATTCAGGCTGTGGTTGGCACAAGCAATTTGTATGGGTTCATGTCCTATTAATTAAAAATATACATATGTATGTATGCAGTTTGGGATATATTTAGGATGGCGCCCTTGGTTTATTAAAAGAGAAACTAAAAAAATCATCTAATGGATGAAAAGTGAAAGAAAAATCTTCATCTCTTTGGCACTGTGATGATTTCTTGTGCCTCGCTTCGACTGAGCGGTATGGTACGATCTGGTACGATTCTGTATTTTGAGCATTTCCATTGTAAAATGGACCCATTAAATAGTACCGAATTGTAACAAATTTGGGCCCCCGTTGGTTGTAGGTCCGTAGAAAAATGAAACAGACTGGTTAGGCGGCGCAACTGGTGAAACCCATGGATTGGGGAGGGTCATTACGACAAAAGACAGCACCAAGAAAGTGGCTGTATTCCTCTTCGCCGCCAGCAGTCTTCTTTCTAACAAAATGGAAGAAATGGCAGATAAAAAGTACCAAAAACCAAGCTGGAAAAAAATGAGCTGCTGGATGGCCTCCATTGTTATTGTTAAAAGTGACAAAATTTACCACTGTACTTTTTTGGACATTTTAAGTTAATTGTGGAATTATAATATAATCAAAAATATATATGTTAAAAAAATTAAGCAAAAGCTGGGGTTGCACTAAAGAAAACTATTAGGGCTGTCAAGTTATCGCGTTAATCGCATTTAATTAATTACAGACATTTTAACGTGTTTTTATTTTCTTTAGCCAAACAGGGTAAAAGAAACTATAAAATCACTACATCTGAATTAAGAAATTAATAAAAAGCTTGTGGTAAATATTTTTAATAAAGCCACTTTTTAGTTTGTTTTTTATCTTTTACTGCGCCATAATCTAACAAATTTAAATGAAAATACCTCAAAATTAGGCTTTTCACAGCAATTATAAGGTTAAAAATATTGCGATTAAAATTGATTAATTAGATTAATTAATTACAGGCCACGATCAATTAATCTCACAAAAAAAAATTAATCACATGACAGTACTAAAAGTAATATCAAGTCTTACAACAAAAATCTGTTTTAAAGATCATTAAATAAAGAGATTTGCAAAGTAAAAAAAAAAAAAAAAAAAGCTCAAAAAGGCCCCAGGCTACTTAGGGTTATTATTAAATGTCCTCCATCATCAGAAAAATGCCCCAAGAACATGTTAAAAACACCAAAAACATGATTTTCACCACAGTGGGACTTTAACATCTCCTGTTGAAATTTGATTTAAAGTGATGCTGGCAGTATGATCAGGAAACTCAGGTCTGCCTTTAATATGTCCAAAATTAAACAAATTAAAACTCTTTAAAACACCAGAAACCCATTATATCCATCTCAAACAGCAAAAGGTCAAGTCGAATTGAGAGTTTGAATTATGGCGTTACAAATCCGACGGTGGTGTGTGGCTGATTCATGTGAAACCCCCACCACTCTGGCTCCAGAATCCTGCTGACACAGCAGCTGTGAGCAATACATTGCACTTGTGTGTGTGTGCATGTGTGTGGGGTGTGTGTCTGTGCAGGTGGTGGGAGGGAGGACCAGGGAAGCCTGTGAGCTGAATAACAAATATAGAATACCGCACACCTGAGAAACTGTCATTGTCATAATCAGCCGTTTATAATGCATGGCAGAAAAGGGGGGCATGTGTCGAGAGGAGGAAATGAGGACACGGTTGGTTTCAAAGCTCTTCAAATACAAAATCGTTTTCCTCTTAAACTCACCTGCAAATGAATTCAGAATCTTTTAAAGAGTTGGAATTTTTTTCTTGAATCTTCTCGGCCACAGATGCTACAAATGGAAAGACAGACATCCCGCTCTCTTTTTTCTCTGCTTTCATCTCGCTTTTCTCTTCACACACCGTCTGGCCCAGCAGGTTTGCGTCCGGACACCTCCTCCAGAGAGCTCAAGGTGACACATGGCTGCTCCGGCGCAGATGAGAGCCTGTGTTTCCAGGACTGTTGACAACTGTGCTTTTTTTTTTCTTCTACCAAAGTACTAAAAGTCCCTGTACAGCTGGTGCAAACATCCACCCACCCCCTTTGCAGCCTTGTGTTGTTTCAGCATGACGGTAATCTATGGCTCTGCTGTGAGGGCCACAGTAGCAGGCTGACTCACTTCCAGCTCACTGACACAATCATTCACTGCTCATGTACGAGTGTGCACCCGGAGCACTGCCCGTTGGACAGCCAGGCTGATATTTTTTCTGCAAGGTCAGCAGAGACTTGTCCGAGCCAGCCTGGCTGAGGAATGAATCAATGAAAACCCAAATAGATCCCAGAAACGGTGGGACAGGAATTTAGCATCCTTCCTCACGATATGTGTGATTGTGCTGCAGATAAATCGACTTTTCAGTCACACTAAAAGATCACTCTTTTACAACTCTTTCACAAAGAACTATCAAAATTAAATGTTTTCGTGAATACATTTTGTGAATGCTTCCCATCCAACACTCTGATCGTTGAAATTCGTTGCGGGTGAAAAGTGCAGTCATGTGTTTGCAGGGAGGGCAAGAAGTAAAGCAGTGTGTCTTATGATCTCCTCCTGAGCGAGCCAATTGAAGCACCCTTTTGCTCTGAGCAACCTGCCACTAACATCTGCTGCTTTGGCTGCAAATGCACCTCTTTAGTCTCTTCTGTCTGCTTGTCCAGAATGTGAACATATATGTACAACTCATACAAAAAAAAAAAAAAAAAACCTTTGCCATCAAGACCCACTTCGATCCTCTTTTGATCATCTATTTTAAAAGCCTTCCCAGAGGTTTTTTATTTATGATTATGCCATTTTTAGCTAAAATCATAGACCTGTGTCATTTTGGGGCATGTAGACCCTTACTAAAAATTGGACTGTTGGCCAGTGGTTCGAGGTTCTGTTTCCTGAGGAAAGTAAAACGTGCAGAAGAGGAACAGGGAGCTTGTAGCCCAGCGTGTCTTGTACGTCACAAATCCACTAAACAGCATTTTTTTTTTTTTTGCCTGTTCCAGATTCACAACAATTTGCATAAAGAAATACTCAGAAATGCAATTTTGGGCTTAATTTAACTTGTCCTCCATCATCAAAAAATGCCACAAGAACATGTTTAAAACACTTAAAAACCTTATTTTTATCTGAGTGGATCTTCAGAACAAATTCAAACTCACTATCATTTATGGAAAAAATGAACAAATGTTGATTTTCTTCCAAAAGCAAAAAAGTAGTTTGAATGTTTCAGCTTTTATCTCATTCTAATGAGAAATGTGTTGTTTTCTTAACGAAAGAGAAGCAGCATCTTTGGATAACCTGCTGGCTGCTAATGAGCTGTACAATAATCATTGTGTTCACCCTGGCATGGAATAAAAATATGTATTAATATCCCCTATATATCTATAATCTTTTAGATTAGAAAATAAGGCAATTTGTCTGGAAGAAAATAATGTATAGCATTTAAAAGGGAGGAAAAGTGGACTGAACCAGTTTATTTAATGTAAATGTTAATGCTTTTATAGTTTAGCCGATGATTGTTTTTTCTTTGTAATGCACAATTTCATGTTTTAGAATAAATCATAGACAACAATTGCTTTTATATTTTGAGTCATGACATGCAGTCATACTTTTATTGTTGCTAGACTTTTCACCTTGCCTTAAATATTTTAACTTAAAGTCAAGTACCTCCTTGAGGAATCTGACAGGATTTCACCAAACCGGGTTTTTTATGCCTTTTTTAAGCTCACGGCAAATGTCTCTGTGATCTCTACCTGAAAGCCAAGGATAATAATGTGTAAACCCCAAAGTATTGCATCTGAAAATATTAATGTAACCTCAGAAACAAACCAAGAAGGTGGTAACCCCTAATCTCACCTTGCTTGCAGTTACAGAAAGCAGAGCTGCACTTTCGAACTGTTTTCCAAACTGCACAAAAGATAAAAAGCCTGATGTGAGGGGGTGTAAATGCAGAGCAGGCCTAATATAGATCCATCTAAGCCCCTGTGCTTAGACAGGCTCCTCATCCACTTAAGAAAAGCCGGGCTATCACTGCAACAGACTTAGGGCTCTTGCTGATCAATGATGATAAGGTGAAATTCCAAGGACACTGATGGAGCCTCAGAGGCATGTATTTTTTTTAAAACACTAAAGTTATAAAAGCTGAATTTTATGCATGTTCAGCTCAAGTTTGTGCACTGAGACAAAAAAAATATATCACCAATATAAAATGACAAAACATGACTAACAACTAACTGCTGCCTGATTTTAAATGCAAATGTCATATGTCCATAAGAAAATAATTGTCCTGTTATTTTCTTCATGTATTTTTAAAGAATGTAAAGTGAAAGTGTCACTTAAAAATTACAATCTGTGAAGTTATTTGTTGCAGATTCATTTTAAAACTAGATACTTAATTATTTCAACATGACATACAATGTTTCTCAGTGCAGCGTCTCAGCATAGCCTGCATGCTTGAGTGCTCTGTTTAACCTGTGAGTTTCCCCTTGAAAGGGGTTAACCAGTCACTGAAGTTGGGCTTTAGCAGCTTTCTGGCCAAAGTTGAGACACAGCTGAGTGGATCTCTCTGGTAGAGTGAACAATCCAAGAGTGGAGAGAGCCTCTGGAGTTGCTAAGTGTCTCTAGCCAAGTAGGATTTTACAAACCTCTATCTGCTGCCTTTCTAGCCTTTAGGCTGGTCTGCTCACAGGGAAGTGTGTCCGAAGGTTTGGAGTTTCCCGTCAATTCATGTACCCTGTATGTAGACCAGCTTGGATGTCAAAAAACAAAATTTTCTCAGACAAACCAAGGTGAAGATCTAGGATCCGGTCTACTTTCAGTTCACTCGTTTTGGGCTAAAATATTATGATTTATTTAATTTGAGATCTGGTGAGAAATCTGGAAGGATGTAGCAAGTACTACCATCTCCCGTCATCCCCAACCTTTTTTGACCCGCCCTCACTGGCTAAGTGGCAGCTAAACACTCCTCACTCTCCCCATCTGCCCTGCCACCCTAGTCAGAGCTACATGTAACAAATGTATTTTTTAAAAAAACAACTTTTATCAAAATGGCAATCTCTCTGTTGGTTTTATCTCCATGGCAACCATTTTTTTGCTCAAGGAGTAATGAGGCAATAGATCAAATTGCTAGGAGGAATTTCAATTTTGAGCTGGTACTAAAAGTTTTAATTCAAGATGGTGGCCTCTTCCTGAGGTCAAGGGTCAACAAAACTTTGGTTTTGGTTTTAGACTTAACCTAGCGGTGTGTGAGTGAAATTTTGTGACAATAATCATTTCAAAACATCCTTTGGATATCCCCTATGTATGTATTTTGGTGTCGTTACTTGATTTTGAACCTTTTTCTTTTGGTGTATGTGGTGAAATTTCTGCTCAAATTCGCGGTAAAAAGAAGAATCGCCAAAACAATCTGGTCCTTGCAGTCATAAGAACATGTAGTATGCAGTGAAACAAAGGATTTTATACACATAATTATGTGTGCGTGCCAGTATACATTTTTTTGTGTTTAATCCAAATGGAATGGTAGGCAACTGTTTAGGATTTGCCAACAGGATGAATAAAATAAAAGAATTATTGACATGAAATATTTCTTAACAAGTGAGTAATAAATAATTGTAGCCGTCTCTCTGTATTCGTGCAACACTAATGAAATATGTTTTCTTCTCTCCCTGGGTTGCTTAGAGGTTTAACACAATTTCTTTAATCAGGTAATCAATCACCATTAGATCTGTGAGCCACACCAGTACACAGCAGGCAGATTTGGCCCTTAGCAAAAGCTATAAACCACAAATTGGGGCAGACACACACACGTTAAAGCCCCGTGACTCTGCAGACATTGCCAAAGCTGCTTGCAAAGCAGCATTTTGCTATTCTCTGTCGACGAGTGGCTGGCACCGAGCTGTCTTACTGACATGTCGTGCTGAAAGAATTTAAAGTGAAAGGGTTCAGCAGGAATGTTTGTGCACTTTGTACTAGTGTTGTTTATCACTTTGGACACTGCTTAATTAAAATAATCCATTGATTTTACAATAGATCAACCTTTATGTGAAATTTCTAGAGTATTTAACCCAATGCAGCCATCCAAGACACTTCTAAAGTACAAAAAATCTGCATTTGTACAATATTAGATCAGTTCCTTTATACACATCAAAGCTCCATTGCACACCATCATTGAACTGGTATAAAAGACCGAATGAGACCATTTGGTCCGAGAGTGGAGTAATCAGAGCGTCACAGAGGTCCTCAGAGATCTTTTATTGAATGCATGACAATGAAGCTTGATTGAAATTGATAATGGCTGTGCAGGCTGAGTCGTTCCTTTCCACTCGCTAATTTGTACCAAAGTGACCCATGACTTGCAAGGATTTGTCCAAGACAAAGTAATTAGACAGCTGTCAAAGAGGCTTCAGATTTGTACATATATATGAACCCCCCCTTTTTGAGTGTTGTGCCTTACTGACTGGAGGCTGATGTTTACTGTCATATCAAAATACTGCAGCAGGCTCTAAAAGCTTCTAAAAGAAAGACGCTGCATGCATGAATTTCACTTGATATTTGCTACCTTTGAAAAATAAATGACTGAGCACAAAACTACTGGATGTGAGAGCAGAGGGGGCATTGTGTCATATTCCTGTATCAACACAAAGTCAGCAGATGTGAAAGTGCTGCTGACCTCGTCCATTTTTCTTCCAGGGCCATCAAGGCCACTGCGCTGCAACGCTCCAGACTTCATCCAATTGTGCAGGGTAAAAGGTGTGGAATCGGGGGTCTCTTCATAGGCCACCAGCTCCCGGACACTTCAGCTCATGAGAGTCAAATGCAGTGTCAGCGTTACCACTAACATGCATCAAAAATCTGCCTCACACATGCCTACAAAACAACATTATCTGTCCGCACACAGACAGCTCAGGCTTGGGAATAAATTATCTGCATTGCAACCTTGGAGACAAATTTCTCCTCAGATTGCACATTTTAAAGCATGCCAAATTAAGGGACACACTGCAAATAGAATTTTGAGTGGGGGTTGGGGGCTCTGAAACTGGTATTATGAATCATGCAGCACGATATTGTTTGATTGAATGCAGCAAGCCCAAATTGGATTCCCACTAACACTTCGTGCCCTCTTTGCATAGACAAGTTCTGATGAAAGATAACCGCGTATGCATTAATCAAAGAGATGGAGAATTTTGATCCCACTCTGAATTCGATTAGTCTGAACAATTTTAACAATTTGTTCAAAACACAATGTCAATTATCAACAGGTCATCCAGTTTGATCTTTAGCCCGATTCAGCCTCAGCAAACAAAAGGAATGCACATGAAATGTCTCCTGCCTGCAGAAAAAATTTGGAATTTGTCATGTTTTAATAACTTTGGGAAATCTGCGGGATGCCATAAACACAGCAGCTGTTCTTTGTTGAGCTTAGTGTTATCTCAAGACCGCTGTACTTTATTTCTTCTGCTGATTGAATTTGCTTCCATCAAAGAGTCTAATTATCTTGAACCGTGGTCTAGTCAGACATGCTAATCAATGACAAGAGCATAAGTGACACAAGTTACTTTTCTGCAAGAGGAGAACATTTTCAAAAAATGATTCGGCTCTGTCAAAGTGTCTTTGTGGGTTAACTGGAAGTGGGATGTGCTGGTGCTTACTGTTTGTTTGAGATTACAACAGAACTCCCGGGGGTGGGGGGATTTGATTCAGAAGGGGAGGAGAAGACTCGCTCTCATCACACAAATATGCCTGCTCCTCTAAAACACCAATAGCACAGCGTCAGAGAAAGAGGTGAAGCAAAAGTCATCCTTTGTTCATTATAAAGGAGATGGAATAAGTATTTCCATCTTTTATTGAACTAAAGTGTCTTGGTTTTCTATTGAACTGTCTCATTGCTGTTCAATTGATGTCAGCAACATAACCTACGTGATTTCATTTCTACCGGCCCAAATCACATGACAACCTAATACCAGAGAATTATTCATAGAATCTTTTAGTGGAACATGAAAACGCGTTACTTACAAATTCTGACTACAAGTTTAGAGGAATGGCGAGAATACAAACTAAGAATTCCAATGTTATTCATTCAGTGAGTTATTGGTGAAACAGAGAGCTTATTAGGCAGCTACCAGGAAGACTGTGTGTGCTCAGACTCAAAGAAAAAAAATGGGGCAACACACACTGATTTAGCTCCAAATTTACTAATAATTAATAATCTCTGAGATCAAACGTGCAGTGAGAAGCAATTATACCAGGGCGGTGGTGATTAGAATAGCATGCTTTATGATCAATAGAGTCTGGGCTGCTCTTTATGCTGGATGGAGCCCTGCTTTACTGATGCTCGTGACATTCAGAGCACATTTTTCTCATAGGGGCCTAAAGCTGATGGGTAGAATGTAAATGAAAAACAATAAAGAGCGAAATACACGAAAAACATAGATGTGCATGGGACCTGTGCAATTCTGGAAACATTTTTGTTTGTTGGGGGAAGAAAATAGAGTGGTTATTGTAATGACAGTCTAATCAGTGTAGTAAAGCTATTGTGGGTGTAATGATTATACGATTAATCAATTTCTATTCCTATGATCCAAACAGATTGATCTGTCTGAGGCAAGTTGTTAATCGAATCAAACTTTACCATTAAAAATGTGCTTCAAACTCAAATAAATCAAATCAAACCAACAATGGAAATGCCATTTGGATCGAGACATGGTAAATTAAATTTACTTTAACCTAAAAACAACCAAGTGCTATCACAGCGGACAACACACATGATGGCAGCAAAAAATGATCATTACAGTCCAATGTGAGGAAACACTTTGAATTTTGGAAAGACATGTGACCATACAGTGTGATAGAATGTGATACTAATGTTCCATTTGTATTATTTTAAAGTGGAAAAAAACAACAGTGGGCTGAACTTTGTGAAACTGAATAGATTTGCCACAAATTCTTGTTTGTTTTTTCACATATTTTACTTTTAAAATATTATCTTGCAATAAATGCAAGGTTTCTGGACAACTTCACCAGCTCTGTTCATTAGCAGGTCATTTATCTCTGAGTCACACTGGTTTGAATTTTTGGCTAAAGATGTCCTCCATTGATTTTAGATCAGTGAATCGGATCGTTCAAAATAAACAAATATCGGCTATGAATCGGATTGACCACAAATTGTGACGTGAATTTAATCGTTAAAATTGCTACACCCCTAAATGCTATGCATGCAGCTTTATTTCCATATTTTCAAGATGAAAATCCGAAATAATCTGATAGCTGACACCATTATTATTGCTCCAACCAAGCACTAGAAAAAGAAAGAAAAAACCCCCCCACTAAATTCATAGTTGAGAGGACACTTTTCTGAACACTGAAATTGGCTGTGTCACCAGCAGGGAGAGACAGAGAGATGACCGGGGCTCGCTTTGTTTTTGTGGGACTGGATGGGAGGGAGCAGCATCCTCAGTACCAGGCAGCGCTCTCCCACAGTACGGGCTGGGCGCACGGAGGAGGAGGCTGCTACATGCTGCTGCTCCTGCCTTCTGTCGTACAGGGATCGTTTTCGAGGCCACTCCTGAGGGATATTTCTTCTTGTTTTTTCCTTTTTCCCCTCCTCTTTTTTGTTGTTGTTTCCTGTCGCCGGTTCCGAAGCGCGGACCTAAGCGGACGCACCAATGAACGCGCTACACGGGAGCAGCGGTCCGTTCCTGCTTCTGCTGCTGGTCTTGGCAGGGCTGCAGGTAATTTGCCGAGCGGGAGTTTTTCACCGTACACTCCACGCGCTTTCTGCTCGGTGCCGACGCCGTTTGCGGAGTTGCGGCGCTGGTGGCTCCGAACACTTCACGCACTTAGAACACCGCCGGGTCTGACGGTAAAGTCAGATGACTGAGGCGGCAATTAACGTCTAAAGGCTCTCATTAGACCCTGGAAACGAGCGGATTCGAATTAATTAATTCTGTCAAGAGAATTCAAATTTACATCTATGATATTCCATTTGCTTCTGCGTCTTACTTTTTTTTTTTCCCTGTGGAAATTTGACAGACTCAGGCCTAGATGAACCTAGACATTTTATTTTGAAACATTTCTGAAGATTGCGGCAGTTTGTTCCAGTCCCCTGGCGAGTTAATTGCCTTTCTAACGGAAGTCGTTAGGAGCAACAATGTAAAGCAGACTGAAACAAATGATCCTAGTAATGCAGTTTTTACAAAGTATAGCATAAAGTTATCTCCAACCATAAGGATCAAAATGTGCTGCAGAGGCTGTGATGGGATTTTTTGTAAAGCAAATACATATTAAAGATGTGTATTTCAGATATAAAAACCGATTCTTTGGAATAAGTATTTCTAAGTTCCTCACACTGGACTGGTGTGGGTCGGTTTGTGACCCGTTGTTGTGTGAGTTTCAGCTCTGCTCCTCCCCCAGTCTGCAAGCATTTAAATTCCTCTGATTAAGAAAGGCAAGTGGCACGGATACCCACAATGCTCTTTTTCAGCAGGACTCCTCTCATTTTACATTCTTTTGAGGGAGCATGCAGAGGAAATAAGAGCAGACCTCTGTTCGTAAAGGAGCTGAATCAATGCTGGGGTTGTGCGATGGAGTACCTTTGGATAAGAGCACATGTTCTCCACAACTATGCATGTTTTATGATCAGCCTTTTGTGCCGAATCCACGTGCAATGTATATGTTTTTGCATTCATGAAATGAAGAGCTTAATTGTTTTTTCTGAAGAATAAAACTAAAAGTGTTAAGTCTTTATCTGCAGCCTCTTTTGCAACCAATCCTGCAGTGGTTTGTATGTTTATTCAGACATTCACACATGCGTGTTTGTTTCCTGTTCAGTGGGTTGTTACTGAGCATCCACTGTTTTAGTCTGCGGTTCCTGAACTTCAAAGTGGGAAATGTTTGTTCGGAGCACTGTGCTGATCTGAGTGCCGTGACTGCCCCTCCGCGCTTTGGCCTTAACTCTGGCACAAATGGGGCTTGTTCTTGCCTAGCCATGCTTTTTGCTTAATGCTTAACCCTTTTGGCCTCATTATCCTAATTGCAGCCCCTGTTATAAAAACAACAGATGCTTTTGTAAAACAGCGGGGACCTCAGAACACGACCGAGGGGTTTTTGAGGCAACAGCGTGCATTTTTGAAGGTTGATTTATGAGACATTGTTGCCCTCCTTCCCTTCTCCCCCCCATCACAGAGTGCAGCAGAGAGCAGGGGAGCCCCACCATGCAGACCAGGCTTCTCTGAAGGTCCATACACTGTCATGATGCCAGACATCACAGAGAAGGGACAGCCTCTTTTCAACGGTGAGTGGGCAAATTTGCCTTGTTCCTTTGCCATGCAGGATGCTCGTCATGACTATGTTTGATTGAGTGTGTATGTGTGTGTCGGCATGCAAATCATTTGAGTGCCTTCCTACGTGTTGCATTTCAGGGGGAGGATCAGAACAAGCTTGACATATTTAAACAATTTGTTTCAGTGCAGTTCTGTGGTGTTGCGACCATGTAGCTGGCCTGGTAAATGGCGGAAAGGTCTTTTCTTCTGTCCATTTAATATACACTATTTGCTCTCTTTTATATTTACAAGCATTTCAGGTTCTTTAGTTTGCTGCAATTTAATTTTACCTTCTGCTTGTGTGATTAAACATATAAATAAATAATAAAAAGTAGCAGTTGGAAAAACTGAAAATTGGTTTTGTTGTAGCTGAGAGGGCCAGAGCAGTTGTAGTTGGGTGTTGAATTCCCTTGTGTGACAGCCTCTATATCTGTGGGTAAGAAATGAAGATTGGCCTAGATTGTTCCAAATTGTGAGTAAAATTTGGATGTGTCCATTAAAGACCCACTCTAATGAAAATTGCTTTTTTTATGGTGTTTTTGACATGTTCTTGTAGAATTTTTCTCATGATGGAGGAAATATATTAAGATAATAAGATTAAAGCTGTGTTTCTGAGTATTTACTTTTTCAAATTGTTGCGAATCAGGAGCAGACGAAAAAATGCCATTGGAAAAAGCCCATAGCTTTGACGCAGCTGCTACAGTCCCTGCTACGCTCCATTTCAGTGCATTCACTTGTAGACCACTAGATTCTTGTATGTCTTCGTTTTCCTCGTCTGAGCTGGCATGTGGATCAAAACTGTACAGCTGAATTGCTCATATATCGCTTTCCATTTTTGTTGCACTAGTACTGTCAGGTTGGGGTTGTGAAGGGCTGTAAGCTAGCAGGACAGAGTGTAAACAAAGCGATCACGGGAAATGAGGGCAGGGTTACTCCACGCTAACATTCCCGCCTACAACTCAGTCAGATTTCTGATGTACTCCTACTGCTTTGCAGAAACTATGTCCTTTTTTAAAAATTTTTTTGTTAAAAATTGGATAATCATAATTAAGAGACCACTGGGAATGCTTTTAAAATAGCTCACAAGATGATTGGAGGAGGACTTTATTGCTATGTAAAAATAAAAATGAATTAATGTTATATTTTAACCAATGATGCATGATTTGTATGTATGGTTAAATCTTTGGAGATTTTTATGTCACGCAAGAATTATCATCACAACTTTGTGTCAGAATTGAAGTTAGCATCAGATTGTTCATGTTTTTATTACCTTGCTTGTAATTTGATATTGGAAAAAAGAAAAGGCCGCATCCTTGAAATGGTACACAAGTCTGCAAGCGGTAATAAAAAGAGGAATATCTCACCAAAGTGTCATCTGGAGGGTTAGAGCCTTGAGGTCATCTGGACCACAGAGCGTTCGCGCCAGTGTTGGATTTCACAGTCCAGGTCTAAAACTTGCATGCTGCTGTTGACATGAGTCAGAAAACAGGAGGGGAGATAGCGGTGACAAGCTAAAAAAAAAAAAGGAGAGAGTGATGAGTGGTTAGGAGGGTGGGTATTGCTTTCAGTGGGTTCTACCGTGTGCACAAGTTTCTGTTTGATCCTGCAGGTGATGGATTTCCCTGTGGTGGCTTGTGGATGAGCCGTGACCAACGGTAATTGGGTTCTCTTTTGTTTGCCCCCGCACCAGCCCCATTTTCTGCCTTCCCCTCCCCCAGCGAGTTGTTGCTAAGAGGAGATTTCCTTGTCAGAGAGGGACACTCCTGTGTCATTGTGATGCAGCGGGCTCAGTAGTGTGGGATGATCTTAATGAAACGACATTCTCTAATGAGAGTGTCCTGTGGTGCGTTTTCAAAGACAAAGCCCCCACACTGTGAGGAGTGTTTTTGAAAGTTTCCCCACTTTGTTTTCACCCTGCTGTTTATGGGATTTTGTTTTTGACCAGTAACTGAAGGCTTTTTTTTAACTGTTAGGTCATGCCTCTTTAGCCACATGCAGCAGGGTACCTCTTGTTTCCTGGCATTACATTAGCTTAGTCATTCTTGTCCTGAAGTATTGAATGAGTGAGTCAGACTCATGAAATGATGTTCCCTACAGACACAACAAGCCGAATTAGTCATAAAAGTAATTCCGTTTCAAAGGTTATAGATTTTTGCTTATGTCATTTATAAGAGGTCATCTACAAACCTCTGCTTCAACGGTCTTCTTTGAAACTTGATAATCTTTAGAAACTGTAATACCATCACCAGATAGTGTCAGGTGTCTGTAATAGTACTCCTACGTTCAGATTATATTGCATTTGACCCTGGATACATTTTAGACACAGCGGAGATCTTGCACATCTTTGACTGAGTCTACTCTGATGCCTTCTTCTTTTGAGACCACTTAAACTCTCCACATCCATACTATGGTCGCACATCCTTTTGGAAAGATCTATACTCTAAACCTGAACTGCAGTCACACACACCCTCAACACTTTGTTTCACTTTTGGTTTGAGGACTCCCGTAGTCATGACAGAATCACAGAATGATGAAAATACATTTTATTAAAAGCATAGGAAATAATTTTGGATTTGGTATTGACTGACAGAGGGTACAAGATGGGGCAAACTCAAATATCTTTGTAGTCACAAAGTGGATTGCTTTTCCTCAATGTCAGTATTGGGGTCTCTGTTGCTAGTTTAGAGTTTCCAGGTTGTCTTATGCTGCTGCTAAGACTATCTTTGAAGAAAAAAAAAATTATATATCTATATATGTATAGATATATAGATATATATATATATATGTATATGTATTAACGCGGATTAATAACACTGCCTGTTGTCACAGAATGCGACAATGAGAATGTGTTGCTGGGCTGGCAGACTTCGACTGCAAAGGCAAAGGAAAGTGGTATATGTGCTGATCGTCACAACTGGCTCAATAAAGCATCAGAGAAAGTTCACCTCTTACCACTTGTTTTTGTCCAGATATTGAAGGAAAAGCTTGTTTTGAAGAAGTCTGCGCATTTAGAACATTGTGACCGGAACTTCTTCCGGAACACCCAGCAGCCAGTCAGAATAGAGTATTCACCCGGACCATTTAAAGAGCACAAACACAATGTTTGTTTACAGCCTGTGGCTGTATATCAGCATCTTTGTTTTCTTGGAGTAATACTGCAGACATTAACGTATTTACAGTTCTGGGTATCTTACTGTTGATGTGTTTTGTGCATGCACATTAAACTTCTGAATTAACACTTTATAAATTTAAACATTTCAGACCAAAAATTACAGAAAAAATTCTGTCTGGCCTTTTTTTCATTCGAAAGCTGCATATTGTCATATAAAATTTAACTTGTAGAACATTGTGAGTAATCGTGATTAATCCCAACCCAAAAGTGTGATTAATCTGATTCATTTTTCAAAGGTAAGGTTCGGCACCATCAGGACATCCTGTAGATTCGATAACAGTTGTGGATGGAGTTCAGTTGCTACGAACAAAAGTTTAAAATGCTAAAGTGGCGCATTACGCTTGACGGTTTTCATCTGAGTATACTTTTCCAATGTCATTTTGGACATTTCGGTGTAAGAACTTTGCTCCAATGGTCCGTTGAAGGGAGGTTGAGCTCATTGTTTGTAGAAGTAAAATCTCGTCTCCCCTTTGAGGTCACTTGGAATTTTTTTTTAAAGAACATTTGCTCTGTCCCGATGCTAAGTAAAGATAAGTGACCTCACTTGGTTATTTATTACCAGCTCATCAAACAGATGAAAAGAGCTGAGGTCGGGAAACATTTCATGCTGTTTGATGCTATGACATGTTGTTTAATAAAACCACTTGTTTTACAAGTTTTCTTTCAGCTTCGGATGGGCTTGGGTAGACGGGGGGAGTGTGTGTCATCTATGGGTGTCAAATAGAATTTCAGAGGATTTAAAGAGCTGACACACATTGTTCCTTCTTTGCTTGATGAAACCTTTTAAAGCGGGATGGCAATGTGAGTCTGTCGGAGCATTATTCAGCAGAGGTTTCCCTCCCTAAAAACTGGGTTAATGAAAAGCCCAAAAGCTTAATTGAGCTTAATACACCTTCTTATTCTGCTTCCACCCCCAACTTGCTTTTTTGCTTTCATTTTTCTTTCCTCCATCCCCCTCTGTGCTGATTTTATTTAGTTTTCTGATATTGTGTGAACTGTGATGCTGAAAAAGAAGAATGCTGATAGAGTGAGTCTTGGCTTTTGTTCGAGAGCTTTGTATGGGAGGGCGACAAGGGGGTCCAGTGAGCCTTCTGTTTAAATTAGCTGTGCGGGGGTGTTGATTTACAGTTGTCCACTTTAATAATATGATTGGAGAAATTAGTGTCAGGGTCTGTAGTATGAGCACCAAACAAAAAAACTCTGTCATGCTACATATATCTGTTTTCTAGATCCTCGGAAAATCCTTTCATGCTTTTTGTGCCAAAAAAATAATCGCACATACTTATTTGCTTGTTTCTCTCGCTTTTAACATTCGGATCGGCTTGAATCCAGCTGGGGCCGCTCACGTGTGTTTTTAAGGGGCCTCACCATTTGGTGAGACGTGACCCCGTTCGACCTTCTCTTGTAAACCGGGGCAAGTGTTCACCAACATACTCAACCTTTTTTCCTGCTCCAAGATTGAGAGTAACGATGGTGGGGGTTTCCTGGTGGGGTATAGATGACGGAGAACAACCACAGAGGTCCTGTCACATAACCAGGGAGGCCCCAAGACACAGCCTCTTTACAGTATGTCATCTGGACTAGGGAGTTTCCCTCAACAAATTCTTTAAGTCAGATGATTACAGGCTCTCTGACAATATCAGGTTTTAATAATTTGTCCTTGCTGTGTGCGATTTTATATTTTTTGCAATCCTATAAAGATGGCCTCCCCTCAAGATCTTTATTTTTGAGGTGTATGAGATGTGTATTGATCTCTGTACCAGTGCTGTGTAATTAAATTATGGAAAAGACTTTCATCCTCAAATTTCTTTTTGAATAGGACATCTGAAGGTGCTTTAGAGTTCTTGCGCCGTACACGAGCAATTTAAAAGCAACTCGAGACATTGAAGCTCTTCAGCTGTTACACATTTGACATATTTTTTTCTCCATTACTAACTCTGTGGTCATCTCGCCCAGGCCCAACTTTGTTATAAAGTAATGCAGTAGTTGATGGATAACTTTGTTTGAGAGAGCTCTGTATGGCCCCCATCCCCCTGTTTTCTTTCTGAAAGTGGATCAATGAATTCAGGGTCTTTGTTTGCCGAGATCAATATGTTGTAATGAAGGCTGCGCTCCAGTTCCCAGCTAAGACATTACCGGGGGGGTGGGGTTGAATTTGTTTTATTCTTTATTGTTACAAACCTGCATACATTTCATTTGATCTCACAGTCACTCTCAGCTTATACTTTTTTCTCTCTCTTTAATTTTTTTTGAGGGGTGGGGGGACGTGGGTTGGGGAAGCGTGGTGGCCTAGATAACCACCACATATTGTGACAACAGATTGAGTCTTGGCAGTATGCTGATTTGGAAAGAAGCTTTTTTGCATGTTGTTTTGCAGTTTACCAATGATTCATAGTTAGTTGGTTTAAAAAAAATTCTAAGCATAACGACTGACTTACAGTTAAAAGACAGAAAAATTACATCTCTTACATTATGTTGGTATGTCAAAGCAAAGGTTGTGTAAAAAGGTTGTAGGATGAGCGGTCTACATATAAACCTTTTAAAATTGGTTAATTAGGAAAATTAAAAGACAATATTTGAAAAAAAAAAAGGTGGAATTCCTCTGTTGGGATAAACAATGGCTACTAAAAAGGCAGATTTTGGCATCTGACATGTCCCTTTTGTCAGCAACAGACGGTGCCTTTTGCCACTTTGTCACTGGGAATGCACACACAAACTGGAAGTATATGTTTGGTATTTGTCCTTGGCATATAATTAGCTTGCTCTGCTCGGAGAGCTCTTGATGGCTACGGACAGGTAGGCCTATTGGTAACACCGACCTCCCCGACCAGCTGCCTCTGTCATCACTGGCTTCTCCTGAAAAATCATCAGTCAGCTCTGGTCCGATGATCTGACTGAAACTGCTGAGCTTACATTATAATTTTTCTTTCACATGGCTGGATGGGGCCACTTAAAAAAAAAAAGTAAAAAAAAAAAGCAGCAGTTTCTACACCCGTGTAAGTACACAGTCAAATCCAGATTGATGAGGTTTATTTGTTGTTTGGTTTTACATCCCGCCAGAGCTTTTCTGCCTATGATGCTCCAAAGACAAGAGTTTAAAACTGATGTCTGCATTTGTCTAAAAGACTGTCACAATAACCTAGATTTTTTCACTCAACTTAGTCCCACTCCGATCATCTTTTGATCTATTGCAAAATAGTTCCCAGTGGCCTTTTATTACGATTTTACCGTTTTTAGTTTAAATCAGTAAAACTATCTCGCGACTAGGACATAGTTTCTGCAGAGTGGAAGGAGTTTGTTAGAAATTTGCCTCTGAGTTGTGGGCGGGACTGGTGGTGTAGAGTAAGCCTGCTCCTACGTCCCGTCATCCATTTTTTACACCTTCAAGCTAACATTTGCAGAGCAAGAAAAATGCCGAGCAATATTGGAGCTATCCAGCCGTACAGTTTGCTAGATGCCAACTTAGACAAGGAAAACAAAGACATACATGGATCTACAATCGCATGTACCAGAATGGAGCAGAGCGGAGAGTTTATGGCTAAATTAATTAGTTAATAGCTTCTACATCACAGCCTGCATGCTTTTTCTAAACGGAATTTTTTCATCTGCTCCTGATTCACTGCGATTTCAAAAAAGAAAACATCAGAAATGCTGTTTAAAGCTTAATTTTCTTTATATATGTCATCAAAAATATGTTACAGATACATGTTAAAAACACAGTTCTTGTTGGAGTGGGTGTTGAAGCAACGACACCCCCACCAGGATTTGTTGCTGATTTTAGCATCAAAGGAATTTGGAGTTTTCTTGGTGACAGTGTTGTGTCAGCCTCATCAGTTCTGGCTGCTTTGTTTAATGTGAAGAGCTTCTCCAAAGTGCAAGTGATGACCCTACTATATAATGAGGCCATACATAAATAGCTCTGTTGGCCTGACTCTCTACATAGGCCTCCATATAACTAGGAGAGCGTTATTTTTCACAAGTGAAATGTTAGAACCAGTGAGAAAAAAGAAATGCCAGCTTGCAACTAGAAGACAATGCATCAGCACTGTGGAGTGAATTGTTTACTTTTCCATGGACTGATTTGTGGATTTTAGCACCATTTTCCTACAGCAGAACAGTCTTTTTTTTGTCTGGCAAAGCAAACAAAACTTTTGACAAATGCCGCCTTTACAAAGTAAGCTCTGTTTGTTGTGTTAGCTGTTTACTGCAGACTAGCCCTGCTTGTTTTCGCCCAGGTTTTTGAACACTGCTTGGTTTTTGCATTAAGCTACATGGGTGTATAGAGAGCTCTCTCCTCACGTGTAAAATTGGCGAGCATGTGAAAGGGAGCCACTCCCATTCCCCCACTGCTTTCTCTCCCGCTCTCGTTAAATCTTTTGTCCATGTGGCAATACATTCAGCTTCAGCTCCTTTTCTCTGTTTCAAGCAGAAAAGCCTGCCCAGATGCAGGCTGAACAGCACTACCTGTCTCACTGTGCTGTGAACGACAGACTGTCTTTGTGTGTAGTGTGAGACAAGGAAGCCAATTCTCAAATGAATTTATTAACGGGGCCACTTTCTGCAAGTGTTGCAAATAGAGGCCGCTTTAGCCTTAACCCTTTTTTCTGTGTACAAGTGACAGGGAACGTTCCCTTTCCAAACCACATGCTGTGCTCAAGAGTTTACACAAATTTGCATGCTATTATTCCTCTGACAACATGAGAGATTTGAAGGAGGGACACATTAATTGGCCCAGATACTGTAATCGTGTTCACAAAGGGCAATATCCTGCCTGTGAAGAGACATCTACCTCCTGGAAGCCACGTCAACTATCATGTTCCGGCGCAGGCTTTGATTTCAATGCTCTAGCGCTTTCCTGGGTGCCTGCCTCTGATGGGTTGCTAGGAGGAATCTCCTGACATTCTCTTAGCAACCTTCTTTCATCCCGCCCTCCTTTACCTCTGCCACTCCCTTCCATGTTGTCCCTTCCCCCCTTTCCTCATAAGAGATGGAAGAGCTTGCTCTACTCAATACCCCATGATTGATGTACTACAATTGGGCAATGAAAAGACAGAGTTGCAGCAATCAGTTTTCTTTTTCCTAATTTTTTAAAGTACTTTTTATGCTGTCACCTGATGGGATTTAAAGGCTTTGTGTTGCTTGAGAAATGTCGTTTCAGTTTTCTGGGTATTGCTCGAATAGAAATCCTTCCTTATTGTTGTTAAATGAAAGTTATACCTCATCAAGTTAGCATATGTCACGCAACAGACGAGTGATTTACAGCTGTTAAGGGCTCGCTGACACCAGTGCCGCCATCACCATTGATATTATAATTGACCTACAGCAATTTCTAACCCTATTGGAGTGCTCACTGTGGAACAGTGTGAACAACGTATTGCTTTGTGGTCAGCACTGTCTGAGTTTATATGGTCTTGTCCTCTGTCAGTATTTACTGAGGCATTAAAAAACGTGCGCCATTTTATTTCCTATAGCATCGCCATGGCAGCAGATCAAGACAGGGTTAGATTTATATAAAAGAAGGTGCAGCTGCTGCAAACTGGAGTTCTGTTGATTTCCAATACTTATTTATTTTGGATGCCAAAAAATGTTCTATTTAAGTGGATGGATGCAGACCACATGGGATAAAGCACATGGGTTTTAATGTGCTTTTAATTGGAGGTTCTCTCGACAGGGGCTTTCTGACTAGTACTTTCATCAAAATGAACAGGAGTGTTCATGCAGTTAAGTGGCTTTATTATGGTAAGTGGCTAAGAGACTTACAAAATCAAGGCTTCATCCCAAAGTGGGCTCTTTGATAATTTCTCTTATTGCTAATTTAACCAATCCAGTAAAACTGACAGCACCTTTAGTGTCTCGAAATATTTCCATTTTTGCCATTGGTTTGTTCCAGTTCTACGCGTCTTTAAGTGTATTTATTTGAGGTAGCTAGTTTTTTTATTTTGTTATGGTTTGCAGGAAAAACCCAGTTAGGTAGTAATAAAATTAGGAGTCCTGTTTGTATTGGCATTTGGTTTCCCCCAGCTGCATGACTGAGTTAAAACCAATAATCATTGATAACTTTGAAATGTCCTCCCCACGTGGCAGGGATTATGCTTCATTTGGAAGAGGAGAAAATCTGTTGCATTAAGATGCGGTAATGAATGCTAATTTCTTTCAGAATTTTAAATTGAAATTAGTCAAAAAGGAGGCCCCTTGGTAATGATTGTGGGGCTAAATACATTTGTTTTTGATATGCTTTTCTCAAATTAAGATTATGTTCATTAGGATATAAAATTAGCTTAAAAAAATCGATAAATAAACATGTTTCTTTTTCTAGTAATAATTGATTTTGACATAAAATAATGTTTTTTTTTTTTTTTTAGCTATTTATCCTGAAGGTCAGAAATATATTTTTACAACTTTATTTATGGTTTCACAACAGCACATTAATGAACGAATGCAGTGGGAATACAAACGTTGCTTTTTCTTTTCTGACATCTCACCCACCTTAGAAAAAAAAGTCAATGAATAGTTAATTAATTTAAAAAAAAACTGAAAAATTACGTGATTAAGTGCTATTGCATATTGCAAAAAGATAAAATATTACTGCCTTGTTACACACAATCCACAGTAACTGTGCTTTAAATGTGACTTTGCTGCTATGTGCTGGTAGGGTGCCCACTTTAATTGATTCTACGTATAACTACATCTGTTTTCCAAGTTGTTTAAACGAAATTAGTAACATTTTCAACTGAATATAATCTTTCTACTGGTCTATTTTCTACATACCTGTATTTTTAAAGTACATGGATCGTTTCTAATGTAATTTCATTAACTCTGTCTTCTTATTTATAAAAACAATACACTCAACCCAATGTAAGTCTGGTGTCAACTGTTCATTCCTACAATAAGTGATCTAAGCATTGCGACCTTTGTAGACGATGAGCTTCATTCGGCTGACTCAAAGAGTTTAGAATAACGGCCTCAACCATTAATTCATGGCATTGCTAACCATATGAGGGCTATGAGCCAAGGGTATTGACCTTTCATGCCTGTCACTAGTGATAGAGGGAGCCAGACCCAGGAGTAAAATAAATTGTCCTTATTAAGAAGCTGGACTTTGAATCAAACCCAGGGGGCAACTTTACTTTCAGCCTTTTTCTTCATTTCAATAATTACTTTTCAACTGCATTTGACCAACTTCTTAGGAGAACACAGTGTTCAGTTCTAATCACATGTCCTGAAATCTTTTGGGAACGATCAGAGTGTAATGTACAAACAGCCAGCAGGATGAAAACACTCATTTTCATTAAAAAAAAAAAAAGAAAAATTGTAAGTAAACATTTATTCCTCTGCAGACCAGCTGCTTGGACTATGTTGAAGTGTAAAGTGGTCTCTTTTTCTGTTAAGTTTTTGCTTTGGTTATCAAGTAATCTTTGGATTCTTATTAACAAGTGCCACTACATTAAATGTAAATGCAGAATAGAACCTACACATCCATCCATGAATAACCACTATTATTTAAAGCTGGTGGTCCTATTGAGTAGAAAATCACATGATTTGGAATGACAAACTTGAGAAGAAGATAAAGATGGAGAGACTCAGTATGGAAGTTAAAGCAGTCTATTATGTTTTCTGGAGTTTTTATTTTTATAGTATTGGCTAGAGGAAGTAGCCTATTTTTCCACACAGCAGGCACTGAACATAATTTCAGGGGAAGCACAAGAGGAACCATCCATAACTGTAAAGTGATTTGTAATGAAACCTCACCTCTATGGTGTGTTTATTAACAAAAAGTCAGAAAACAGCAGATATACCTTGTTTTAAAGTCTTTCAATGTGTTCCCTAAAAGAATAAAACATACCATCTTAAAGCACTGGAGTTTATGCTTTATTATTGGAAGTATGTGGTAGAGAAACAAAAAAAAAAGTGATGAGTGATGTGCTGATCGCCCATTGCGTCACTCAAGCAGATGCAAACTGAAAGTCCTTGGAGGAAGGTTGTCTTTTCTGGAGCTCGTTTGTTCCCAGTTACTCTAAACGAGTCACTGGAATCATTTTGTGCCAAAATACTTAATGTTTCTTGGCATGTTCTCATTTGGACAACTTCAAAATTTGTGTTTCCAGCCAAAATCCAGAAAAAAAAAATTAACTGTCAATTATGTTTCACAGGCCCTTCCTTCCAGACATGAATCTTTTGGTCTTTGTGGGTGTTCGGATTCCTTTGTTTCTTAGAAGTTGAAACAGTGGAAGGCTGCAGAACAAGCTCAAACTGATTCAAATTAAACGTGAAGAACTTTGGATGGACGGTTACGAAATCAAATACACGATTGAGCACAATTTATTACAGCACTGCCCTCCGTCATAGTTCCCTCTCTGAAAATCCTTGTGGGACACATGCATTTATATAGGCTCAACGCACAATGCATTTTCCAGCTTCATTTCTGTGTTCATAATCATGCTTGGTCCCTTATGAGGTGCAACTAAAACCTTTTTTTATTGACTCTGGAGAAGCTTATGGCTGCCTGATACACTGTTAGTACATAGGACCTCAATTCCATCCCCGTGGAAATAAACATTTGATGAAAAGAGAGAACTTGTACCATAACTAAGTTAAGAGTTGTTACGCAACCTTTCCAGTGTGGTTCAATGGAGGCATTTAAAAACTGTACATTTCCTCCTTTGTTATATGTTTCTCAGAAATTGCAAATGAGTTTTGCAGTGCTCACATTTACAAGGTAACTAAGAAAGGATGGACATAGCATAGCATCGTATTGGAAGCTTATAGATTATAAATAAATCAACTTTCGTCACAAGCTGATTAGAGAAAGATGTAACATAGTAAATGTGTGTTTTTATTTTTACTGTTTTTTGTTTGCAGTTTATCTGTGTGTTAGGGGAACTTATTATATTTGATTATATAAATTGCAATTTAATAAAAATGAACAGTTTGCACACTTGGAATTATCTTAGTATGTGAGTCACAAGGGTTGTTAAACAAGTGCAAATTCAAAGCTGCAAACTGTAATTTGGGAAACACTCCTACCTGATTATTACCTCAAATTAAATCTAATGCTAAAAATGAGTGTCAAGTTAGGAGAAAATACATTTTAAGATAAAAGATGTGCATATTTCCTAAAGAAATACATTTAATTTTTATTCATAGGGTTATTTCTGGACTAATAGAAAATGATACAAAAGTACGTCATACTGCCTTTTTCTGTCTCCTCTCCTGGTATAATTTTCTATTTTAGCTCTGTTGCATTATTGCATCCATACAGTTTCTTTAAAATAAAGTATTGTGTGACCTAAATTCAGTTGTAGTATAGACAGGAATCTTTGCTATTTCTATTTATGTAATGGCCTACAGTCTTACTAAATTCCTGATTCATTCTTTTTGCATTCTTGCAGCGCAGAAAATAAAAAAAATGTCTATAAGAACCATGAAAGCACGTTATCAAATACCTGACTAATTAAAACAGCTTCTTTTGTGCTTTTAGTCGGTTGTACTTGAATGTAAAACGACACGGAGAATGTTGGTTTGTATGCAAAGTTCAGTCTACCGCTGCTCCTCTGCTGTTCACATAAGTGGAGGGAACAAAAGGGGGCAACAGTTTCCTACAGCAGGTTTTATTATAGTGGTTTTGTTTGGTACTTTTGAATCCATTATGAAAAAATGTCATGAAAAATTTCTATACCCCCTGTAGCTCTTTAAATTGGGATTGTTTTGTTGTCTGGAACTTGGAGGTAACATTCCTTACTGAGGGCTGTAAGATAAGGTGAGTATGTCTCTTAAAGAGCACAGTGATAGAAATTGGTTGATGGAGTTAAAAACCAGAAATGTTCCCTTAAATTGGGCACCTTAGCCTAGTAATCCTTCTGACAGGTTAGAGATGCTGAACTTTGCCTTTTTATCATCAAGTTGTGATAGAACATTTTCTTGTCTTCTGAGAATTTAGCAATAAATTGCACTTAAATTGTAACTAAGGGTTTATTCAGATTGGACACATTTGGTTTGCTTAAAGTGAATCAGAGATCGTTTTCCCTGATAAATATTCAGTCTGAACACACCCAAGCAGACCCTGGTCCGGGACCAGGAACCGCTCCCTGACCCATCTTTCGAGGTGGCCTCGAGTTGTTTTCAATTGGACTGAGCTCTGGTTTTATCAGTCTGGATAGGCTCTGTGCTCAGAGTGGAACAACTGGACCGAAACGGCCACCGTCGCCAGGCATTATGGGACGTAAACAAATAACGCAGCAACGATGAGACACAGCAACTCATTGAAATTTGGTCGGATCAATGCAACCTTTAATGTGATACACATTGCATATGTCATAAGCACTTATCAGCGTACCTTCTTTGTTGCTGTCTCCTCAGTAACCGCCTTGCAGCATGCGTTCGCCGTACCAAAGTACCAATATAAACTGATATACCTGATGCTAATACAAGTGTTCAAAATTGTTCAGCAAAAAAATAAAGTGTGAATAATTTAACTATCCCGACAAGGACTGCGCCTCCATGATTTCTTTTTCTCGTTGCATTGCTCCGCCCATGTAATTCTTGGCCAATGATTGAAGAGGTCTTCTGTCACATGGTTTTGTCTAGAAGCTTTGGTTCGGAACAGAAATTATTTGATTGACGGTTTGAATACAGACCAAATGCAAGGCTCAAAACTCGATAGCGATCAAATTAGGTGGACTCAGGCGGTACCAACTGACTTTTTCCATCTAAATACACCAAAAAAAACCAAAAAAACAATACACACACAAAAAAGAAAAGATTTGTCATGTTAGAAAAGCTCCCAAAGAGTGCTTTGGATGATTTGCTAAAACATCAACCATTTGAGACGTATGACGTTATTACTTCAGTCTTTTAGGTTTAAAGTGGTCAAATCATCCAGAGCGCACACACGGCTTATCTTTGTTGTAAATCTTATTAGATAAATGGCATAAAGAAACTATGATAAACCCCTTTCAATGTTTTTCCTGCTGTTCCACTAAGAATGTGTTGTCAGTCAGAGCTAAGGTCAGAGAGACAACCACGCCTTTGTTCAGTGTTTATCAGGCTTTTTCTGTGCGTGTGTGTAGAGTGACTGTCATGGTCAACACTGGCACACATTGTTCACTTACACATTTTTTCAGGGATGGTGCAGTTAATTAAAGGAGAATATTTATTTGTGAGCTGTCACATTGTTTATTATCTTGATTTGATTTGACTGCCGGCCTAATCAGACTTGAGTCCTAATTTCCGTCTGTTTAGTTACGTATTTACAGGAACGTTGAAATAACCGAACTGGAAGGATTATTGACGCAGGCTAAGTTACATGCTGATGATGCACATTGATGAGCCTTGTTTCTCAGTGGCACATACTTGATGACACAAGTGGGAGTGCAGTGAAATACATTTATTTTCTTTAGATTTGAGTGTATGCACATGGGACAGGCAAGCAAGCAACATTTTTATTCTACAAATGAATTATTTATGGTGTTGAATATACAGACCCGGACTGAAGTGCACTTGTGTAAATTAATGACCCAAGTCATCTGTCTCCTAAAGCCATCAGTCACTGTGTTATGAGGATGATGCATTCACATTGTCTTACAACTTTAAACAGTATATTTTCACAAGAACACCAAACTTTTTTTTTGTTGCATTAAATAAAAGATATTTGAACCTGAACAGTTTTCAACATGTCATGGTTCACATAATCCAGCGTATTTTACAGTAGAAGTTTTCCCCCCAAAACGGCAAGATTTTTTCACTGAACTTGGTATAACAGTCATTATATCTTTTTAGTCTATCCCTCATTTACTTGTTTTGTCTGCAGCACTGCACCACCATTGATTAATGTCTGTTTCAAACTGGCAGTCCAGACAAAAGGTGCATATTTGTCTTTTTTTGCTCGACTCCTTCTCTTTCCTATTGCCTTTCTTGTCTGCTCCGCACAAAGTCAACGGGCCTCATAGGTCAAAGGATGCTTCTTCAGCTCCTTGTTACATCTCCTAGCAGACTTACTAAGGGCTCTAGAACACATGAGCGGCTATGCGCCACTGCTGAACTCTTGTTTTATGCAGGATAAGTGGGCGTTCCCTGTTAATAAGAGCAAGTTTAAAAGATGCAACAGCTGGAAAGAGCTTTTTCACTTATGTATGAGGAGGATTGACTGAAATGAGACATGCACTCAGTCAGCAGAGTGACGTCAGTGGTGGTTTAGCCACTAATCAACTTAGCAAAGAAAAAAACATTTGTGCATGTGTTTTGCATTAGTGCTGATATAGCAGTTTTTGAGTATTAGATGTGTGCCTGATTTTTTTTCTTTGTTCTCCTTTACTTATTGTGTTGTAAACACTTTTTAGTGATGGTAGGAAGGGCACGGGAGAAATTTATGTGAGGAGTAGAAGCCTGAGATGGGATTAATGGGATTAATGGGAGTCTGTGTCTGTTCACAGGAAATATGAAAGGCCCTTTGTTGGTAAAGGACTTGCTGCTGCCAGCAAATCACTACCCTCTGTCATATCAGAATCCTCCCATTCTAAATTCATTGCCTCTTCCGTTGCTCATTTTAACCCCCTCCTCCTCAAACACACCCTTTTTTCCTCTGTATGTTTTCAGTCAAAGTTGCTCAATTATAATTCTAGACCGTGTCCTCAGTTCAGAGGCTCAGGAGACACTAGCTGATTTTGTTAGCATTCACTATCACTGCTTGAGTCCTGCTTTTTTGGAGAAACGGGAGGAAGAGTGAAAAATTGTGCAGTTTAGTTTGCAATTTATGTCTGACGCCATGTCCAGAGATTTACAGCTCCCGTTTTCTATCTGTGTTCACTTCTAATAATTATCATATCAAGCTGAGAAAGGCTAGTTTTCTGTGCTTTAATGTGTGACCAATGGACTGTGCTGGCGGTCTCGTTTATTTTTAGTTGCGGTGGCGCTGTGTGATGCTCTGTGCAATGGCTAAGCGTACCTCCTTGGGCTAAGCTAAATAAAGAATGGCATATCAGAGAGAGGAAATGACTGTTGGGCATGGCGCTGGCAGTGTGTCTTTCATCAGGTCACACATTGGTCTACTCACACCTGCGGCTCTGAACAGGAGGCTGAGAGCTTGTTGGTAGGTGTTAATTGCTGGGGAAAAAAAGAGGAGCAGACCAGCGAAAAAACATGACACCTTTTCCAACATATTGTTCTGTATAATATATTAATTGTATATAATTGAATAAAGAATGAACATTTTTCAGCCAATTAAACATTGTCCACCTCTGCCTTGTAATGGTTCATTTTAACAACGATGCGATTCATATCATAATTTTTCATTGGATGATTAGCCCATAAATGATTTATACTTGAGCTTTCTATTGCTGTGCATGAAGAGTAGATGGAACTGACCTTTTAAGAGGCCCCTCAGTTTCACGTTGTTCTATGCTTTTAATTTGAATACCTAGATACCATTCACTTGTTGTAATTTACAACAGTTGGAGCTAATGGTTAAACTTTGACAGAATAAGGCAGGTTATTGGCCATTCTTTTGAGAGTATGAGGCTTATTAGGACTGATGGACTGTTCTTGTATAACCAAATGAGGTTTTGATATTTGGGATTCTAGGTCTGGATACAGTGGGATTATAAATTGAAGCACATCTTCAGTCTCTGGATTTGGTAATTGTTCATTAAGGCCCATGTTTGTGGATGGAGGGGTCATATGTTCCTAATGTGGCTGAGGGTCTTTGGTGCGCTGTGAGACTGCATCCACTTAACAAAAGAGGAGAATGGGCTGGACATCACCTCTCATTAGGCTGACCTCTTCTCTGCTAAGAGACTAGTAAAAACAATTCCTTAATGTTCTTACCAGAGGAGCCCCAGAATCTACCCACAGTTCCACTGCCATAAAAAGGAATTGAATTCCATTTGAATTGTCTGCTGTCATGCCTCACGGCACCAGCTGTCTGTCTGTGTTTTAGGCCTTGGGCCTTTGGGCTCTCAGTTTAGTGTATTCCATATGTTACATTGATCTTAAAAGCTCAGCCCCCGCTGGTCCACTTCTGCTGAAGACCCAAACCTGATTGACTGTGACATATGGAAGGACACAACCAAGCAGTTCAACTTTCAAAGTTGGATCAAGATCTTGGTGAAGGGAATCTGATTGGTTTAAGCAAATATGTTGTGTGTTATGTTGGTTTCTTTTTTTTTTAACGTGACTGCTATCAATTATTTATTGGTTTCCTTCTTGTTTGTGTCTGGGCAGTACACCCTTAACAGCTGCCATTGACACAAGTCTGCAGGGTTGAGTAATGCCAGTGACCTCCCAGTGTGGATTCCAGTGATGCAGAAAGGCAAATGTTTGTGCTTCCAAGTCTTCTCGGTGTCCCGGGTCGGAGCAGCTGTCATATGATCCTTTTCCTGCATATAACTCTTGGCAGAAGTCAACAGAATATCTGCTAACCTTTTTGTTTTAACCTAAATATATATCTTTCCATGCGTGCATACTTGTTAGACGTCTTGCACGCCAGGACAGCATACCAGCTGAGAACAACAGTTGCAATTTAAGAAAAAGGAATTTGAATAATTACCTTTGGGATGCCCAGATCTTCATATTTCAAATGGAGCACTGACTATTTTACAATGTCATCTTTTAGCAGAAAAGTCAAATAATTTTTAGATTGGGTTGGTTAATGAATATATTTACCAGCACAAAGGGGAAGTGTCCCCCATCTCCAATCCTTGACGAACAACAGTGAGCTCTGTTTCTGATTGATGAATGTTGTAGGTGATGACTGAAAAGAGCCCCTCAGTTTCTGTCACGGACCAGAACACAATAAAGAGGCTACAAGCAGAGCTCCACTTTCCTCCCTTTCCTTTGTCTTTGTATCACAATGGTTTTTTTTCCTCTTTCCTTTTTTCTTTTGTTTTCCCAGTCCTGTTCTCTACATCTCTCCTTAGTCTGGAAAACCTGATATGCAGAAAACGCTTCAGGTTACAGCGCAGACTGGGATATTCTTTTTCAAACGGTGAACTCCGTAAATAACAGGATGTTGTAGAGGTACTGGAACAGGGATGGAGGGGCTCTGCACCAAAAGAGGAGCTTCTCCCTTCTTTGCCGCTGGGTTGAAAGCATTCAGCTTCTGCCCATTGTGAGCTTGTTCTCAAAGGGATTTGTGATGTGGACGATCTTTGACCCCTACACCCACATCATGTAAATGAGTCCACAGAAGAGAAGAGCGGCACAGCTACTTCTTGACAAACACAAGTATTATATTTTTGTTTTTAGTTTTGATATTCGTTAATTCTTGCAAATATAGGCTCAAATATTCCTTCAAGTTTTGTTTACTGTCTTGCACAGGTATATTAGACGATGAACCTGTTGAAACATTGCAGAGTTTCTGCTTTGGATTATAAAACACTACTTTTAAAAGTAACAAGATCCATCCCATTGTCCTTCTGTAGAAAAGGTGGGGGTTGTGTAGCTCAGGATAAAGCAACATACTGAGGTTTATAACCAACACCCTTTCATGTTCTGCATCTAAGCATAGTCCTGTGTCTACCACAGAAAGACTGGCATGTTTTGTCAAACCGGCTGTCTGGTTCAATAACTGAACTGTGAGCATTAAATGTAACAAAACGTTTACCTTATTAGCTGGAAGTTAGACCGACGTTTTTCGAAAAAAAGGAACAAAGAAGCAAAGGCAAAGATACAGGACAGTGTGAGGTCCTGCTGTTACAATGATGTAAAGAGGCAATGTCACATGAAAATCCCAAAACACAGAAGATATTAGGTCATTTAAAATATGTTGACTGGAAAACAAACATGCAACGATGAGAATATTTATGGTAAAATCATAGGATGTTATTTTTCTTTGTTCTCAGTCGCTGAAGTAATCATTAGTGAAAGATTGGTTAACTTGCCGTGTGTTTCTCCTTGGCAGGATGGCAGTGGTCTTTGTGTTGTGCTTCCTCGTGGTCGTTCAAACATACTTTAGACATTTGACAATAATTTTCTATTGATCAGTGTCCATTTGAATTTTTTTTGGTAACTCAACAAACTCAATTCACCGACTTTACTTTCCGCAATAGGAAAACCTGCTTGTTATTTAAAATCCTCCCATTGAGTGTGATGAGCCGTTAAAATGTACTGTGACCATTTTTCTGTGTTTTTACCTGACATCAGAAAGCTGATCTTTCCCTTCTGTCCTGATCACTTTCTATACTTTCTAATTCATTAAGCTGTAATTTTCTTTTCTCATTTCCACTCTGATGTTGTCATAAAAACTTGTGGTTTTCAATAGTCCACTTTTGATGTTTTTTTTTCAAATCAACCAATTCTGTTAGCTTTTCCCATGTTTGACATCTACAAGTCCATTCAGATTGACTCGGCTAGGCTAAAATATATTCAATGAGCGTCTTTAGCAGAGCAGGAACTTGGGAAACAGTCTCAGGCTGACTCGCATTAATGAAACAGAATTTTAATAAAAAAGTGGAAACGGTGCCTGCAGTCACTGGCTTTTTATCTGTTCTTGTTCTAACAGGAAAGCAGCTTCTCTTTTAAGAGTGCTTGGTTGTTACTCCACATCTTTTGTGTGTGATGTTAATGAATGTAACATCACTGTGTTTGAGACTTCAGTAATGGAAGTTGGGCGGTTTGATTCAATGGCCTTCGCCAATTTTTATGATGCTTCCCTTTTTTTATAATATTTTCTCTTATGTTAACTTTTGCTCAGTGCAGAGAGGTAGTGGTTTTGAAAGGACTGATGTTTTTCACACTTAAGGATTAATTCCTCAGCGAGGTTGTCATCTTTTTTATTCTCTTTTTTCCCTTTTTAATCCTAAATATATCTTGAATACATGCTGCCTGTGGAATTATACTGTAGAGTTTTGAGCCAAACACAAAATTTGGTTCTTGAGCTACAAACGATTTAGTCAAATGGAGGATTTGAAGGAGTGCCAGGTCACAGTAACACTCACAATTGTTGCCTGTAAGTCTGAAATTCTAAAAAGCTGAATTGTTGCATTTTGATTTAATGGTCACATTGGTGTATTGTCAGCATTCCCACAAGCCTTAATGCGTTTGCTGATTTAATTTGGCATGAGTCATTCTTTCCCACTTTTGACTAACAGAAGAC
The DNA here is from genome assembly GCA_036245035.1 of Adrianichthys oophorus. Classification (NCBI taxonomy): domain Eukaryota; kingdom Metazoa; phylum Chordata; class Actinopteri; order Beloniformes; family Adrianichthyidae; genus Adrianichthys; species Adrianichthys oophorus. Next base: position 43,147,423 of record BSAI01000012.1, on the reverse strand, counting down.
TTTAGCGTGTTGCTAAATACTCAGATCAACTGGAGTATTCTTGATCTAAAGCATATGTTAAGGCAGTTTGCAGGGTTTCCCCAGCATCAGTAAACACAGCTGGCCAGCAGTTTGTGATCTCATGCATTCTTCAGTCTTACCAAAGCCATACGTCTGTCAGGCATGACAAATACACACAGGTTAACCAAGGACTGAAGCAATTAAGTCTTGCTTTTCCCAAAAGCAAATAAGTAAATAATAAAATAAACACAGTTGTTCATCAGGTTTCATTCAATGTTGTCGCCCCTTAGATGAAATGCTGAGCTTGAAGATTCGTTTAGGCCCATTAAAGTGTCAACTGTATTTTATGGATGCTGTGTCTGCGTGCTTTGGACACTCATAACATAGACACGGTAATTACAGTTCATACTGGCAGAGATTTGGGCACAGGCAGTGAGTTATAGCACAACTAGCCTCAGTGCTGATCATTAGCAGGTCCAACACACTCGGGGATTCAAGTCTGTTTTACTGGTGTCATCAACAACTGTGTAGTGCAACAGCCATGTTGCTGAATTCATACAATGTGAGATACGAGGTCATGCATCTTGATTGTCCATTTATATTGCCAGATGTGTCTCTTGGTGTCTGAGAGAAAATAGTGTAGCTATAAAGATCATATTGGCTCATAAGCTGCAGCGCCATGCACTGACCACAGAAGATATGAACAAAAAAATAAATAAAAATAAAAAGATATTACATCTTATTATTATTAACTTTGCTGCATGCTGAGGTGCATGCTGGGGTCCAAACATGGCTCTGGTGTTGCACTTTTTCTTTTCTTTCAGAACAATAAATAAGCTTAGTCTTGGAACAGAATTTTGTCAGCCAATAAAAGTAATGAGATTAAGCTGGTGAAGAAAAAAAAAAAGAGCGTGGGGGGCGGGGGTTAATTCCCGTGCCCACTCCAGTGAATCAGAGGAATGTGAATAAGTTAGGAGAACAGCCTTGGATGAGGAGCAGTCAGAGTAATAAAACCTTTCTGCAGTCCAGGAGATGCAACCCCCTCCATTCCTGTTGGTTTGTTCATGCACATTTAAAAAAAAAAAGGATCAATTTCAGTCTGGAGAATTGGGCTTGTTATACCTGCAGGCGGAGGAGTTATAAAGAAAGTAGCACTCCTCTAGGAACAATTCCATCCTCACAATTTTTCAACCAAGAAGTACTGTTCAGCCTGGTGTCATCAGTTTTTCTAACTTATATCTAAAGTCATATAAACCTTTAGTGTTTGTAAGGAAGCTGTAATGAAGGAAAAGCTGTGTACGAAGCCGTTTATGATCAGTATCTTTATTGAAGTGTTCAAATAGCAAAGCTGTTATACATGTAGGGGAAGAAAACAACAACAAAAAAAGACAAACAACTGGTTGGTGGATTAGGGTTCTGCAGTGTGGTTTGTTGTTTAATCACTCCCTGCGTATAAGCTGTTCTGAGGGGGATAGAGGAGCTTTTGAGTAAGCCTGAGCAGTCTTCTTGGTGGATCTTGCCTCTGTTTGCATAAAGCTCTGTAAACCTGCATTTTTTTGTCTCCGTGAAAGGTTCCACTGGAGCAGAATGATGGGACAAAAGCTCAAACAAAGCACCTCTCTTCTCTCTTGTTTATCGCACCGCCTCATTTGACGTGAACTTTAGAAGAACCGATTTATTCTGACAAAAATCACTTTTCTTTCTGATGGAGCAAGATTATATTTTAAAAATAAAAGGATAATATAGGTGCCGAACGGCTCATACATTCAAGTGTCAAATAATATCCTGCATATCTATAAGACAGAGAGAGAGCCAACATGGCAGCGCGGTAAGCTGTCTATAATTCCCGTGTTTGTGCCACCTGCTTGTTTCTGCTGCTGCTGCTGTCAATGTTAGCACGGCCCTGACTAACGTTGCTATCACAGAGAGGCGACAGAGTATTCCCAGGAGCATTCATGTTAAAACGCCACGGTCTGGAAACATTTTCTCCAGGCCGCCCTTCCAAGTGGAGACAGATTTGTACGTGGCCTGCTTGTGGTTTGGTGTTATAGCTGCAGACAAACTGAGGACAGATGTGTTTGGAGTTCCCCTTTCCTGTTTCCCCATGATCATTTATTCCCCATTTCTTTCCTCCTTCCAGCGCTCCTCATTGTGTCTGAAATAAAGCCCAGCTGCACGGATCCCTCTGTGAACCCACTCAGTCCAGCTTTTTACAGAAACAGGGAAGCTGTTATATGTCAAGCTGACAGTTTAAAAATCTCATGTTTTAATCATTTTAGTCCTCAATTTTAATTGTCATTTATTTTAATTAAAGTAGGCTTAACTCAATGTATTTTTATTTAATTAATTTATAACTTCATTTATTCTTACAAGTAAAACCCATTTTTTTCTTGTTTAAAACTTTATAGACCACTGCTCTCTGCACCACAATGCTATGCTTGTCTGCACAAGTAAACCTGATGTGTCCTACTTGGCAGCTAAATGTCATCCTCGCAGTGTGCTCAAGTGCTAGGATTTTTTTTTTTTTTTAGCCCAGTCGCTAGATATGCTGAAGAGGAGGGCGGCGTCCCTGTCCATCAGTTTGGTGCATGAGCTCCAAAAAAGGCCGTCCGCTGGTGCAGTCCACTCGTCAAGTTGGACGTCACACATGGGAGTGTTCAAAAACAGCCATGACGGATGTGAGAGGAGACGCTTAGGGAGCGGGAACGATGCCAAGATTAATTGTTCTCACCTGATATCTCAGTTGCAGCGGGCAGCTGTTTCCATACAGGGACTTCAAATCATATTCATTCTTCTTCTACTTTAGTCGAGCCCTGAGCTTATGTCACTGTCCAAGTCTGGAAAGTCAGCTTTAAACCCACACAAATAAAAAAAGGTGATTTTTTTAAATATAAATTTGGGTAATAAACAGGAAGTGAAGAATTGTAGTTATGAAAAAGAACACCATCTTCCAGCTTTATGGATGTTCGCAGCTGTTTTGATAAATATTTACTGGTTCACGTGACACAATAGGACAAGTTTATTAAAAAAAAAAGGGGGCTGAAGTGTCTGCAAATCTGCAGCTGTATACGTCACAGGTTTTTATTTTAACTTAAAAAAAACATATCTATTTGGGTTTTTTTCTTGAATTCTGTCTTGTTTTTTAATGCAAGGTGATCATATTTTGAGCAGATGTGCCCCACCAAATACACATTCAAAGGCCGATGGCTGCTGATTTAATCTCCTTCTTTGATGAAATGTACTTTTCCGCTGTTATTGTTTTGAAGATTGATTTATGTTAGTCGTTAGTGATCCATATGTTTTTTTAAGCTCCTATTAAAGCAGTCAAAAATTTGTTGTGATGCTTCAGATGGAGCACATGAGTGCAGTATCCTAAAAAGTCCCCTAACTAAAATAGTTCAGACTTGTTTTGCATAAAAAATCATTTTAAGCTTTTTTTTAAAGCTTTTTTATTTATTTTTTTACTACTTTTGAGTTCCTTTGGTATAAAAATATCCCCAAAAGCATGTTATCATTACACCGTGTAAGTAACCCTGAGGTAGACTTTTCAAACTTTCATCATAAACGTTTCAGAAGCAGTTCTAGAAGACAGGAAAGTGTTGGAAAAAAATCAATTCCACATAAGAACAAAGATGCTTCAACTTAAAAATTCTAAATTGGTTAGAACAACAACAAAAAAAGCTGTCCCTCCAGAGGACAGTTAACGTGGTGAAGAAATATTGCTGTATTTATATTTTGTGGTATCTTGTCAGAAAAAAGTTTCTAACTGTATAGACAACCTGCTTTTCTTTTGATCCAGAAATTATGGGAAATTGTATAAAATAAATGTAAAGAGTAAATCAGATGGGTATTTTCATTTCATAAGCTAAAAATAATAACAGACGGGCATGGATTCTACAACATTGTCATCTCAGAGGCTCACAGCCTCATCTTCTTTTGTCTGCTGCCTTTGTTTCCTGGCTAAGCAGAATTCTCTGTCTTGTTTCTGCATGACTTCTCCAAAATAAAAAGGCAGAAAGGCATTGCCGAAATTAGTTTGCTTCCCCCCAAAAATTGTGTGAACTGTCTTACATATGACGAAAAGGCCTAAGAAAACATCCCACATTCCATTTTATTTTAAAACACATTTCACACTTTAAGTTTGAGCCTCCCCTCCCGTCTGTCATTTTACAAGCACTCCTGCTTGTATTAAACGTCACAGTTTTTAGATTTGGATTAAAATGTCTTTCTTGAACGGGTTGAGAAATAATCGAAAACTGTAAGTATGTGCACTTATTTATGTGCATATAAAAAAGGAAAGAGAGGAAGACTGAACCAAAACACCATGTTTATGTGTGTGGTTAGGTTTGTAATTAGATGCAGTGGACTGTGTCAGTCTTTACCTGAGCTAGTAATTTGCATTTTAGCTTGATTGACAACAGAGCCGTGCAAAATAAGCACAGCATTTATTCTCTAAGCAGGCAGAGGGGGCACATCATACCTTTTCATTAGCAATCACCTGCTTGTCTGTTTGTATTGAGTCATCATTTCTGAAGAATATGGTCACAGTTTAATTTGCATAAACACATATTAATCATATTCAGTCTTGGCCCATCCAGTGCAAAGGTTTGTCTCATACTGTTGGAGTGAATGGATTTTATGTAACGTTTGTGAGAGCCGTCATGCATGCAGCAAATTAAAATATGGACGGGTTCTGGCAGCTCTCAGTCAAATGCAGACGAAACACTTCTCAAAGGTGAAACCAAGAAAACCTTTGGGTCGAACAGAAAGCTGGTGCAGGCTGTAAATATCTCACTTTGTGGAGGTTAAATCACTGGGTCTAGATTTATGTAGTGACTTTTTCAGGTTTCAATTTATCTAGTCTTTTCTGTGTTTGTTTTTTAAACAATCCCTGCAAGATTAAGTTTATTGAAAAAGTTCTCAACTTGATTATAGTTAACCTTGTAAAGCCCACTACATCAAAGAATTGACTGAAAATTATTATTATGTTTTTTTAAAGATATTTTTGAACCTTTTGATGAAAAAGGGATTGCGATGTATTTTTTTTTAAATGACATATAGATAGTATCAGTTATAATATGTTGGGTGATTTGGTATGTTTTTGCTCACAACAATTTTAGTTTAAGATGCAAAAATATTTAGTGTTCAGGAAGAAAAGCACCCTATTTCTCCACTGTCACAAATCTGATTCACACATTTTTAAAATGGTGTAACTGAATTTAAAAAAGTAATTTTCAACAAATGTAAGTAGTCATTTCAAAAATGCATAAAAATAGTTGAGTTATTCTTACCATAAAGTTTTGAAAATTAGCAAAGCTTTTTCCACTAAAAAGCAGCCATTTTGAAATGAGCAGGAAATGCTCTTCTACTGCCTCTAGTGGAATGCTATTGAACTACAGGGCAAAAACATGTTTGAAGTTATATACAATATGTTTTTTTAAGGAAAGTTTACATCTGATGAATGAGTTGTCTCATAAATGTGTGTTTTTAATTGGATACAAATAGTTACGTAGCTTTATTAAAGCTTGATTCATTTTGTTTTTTGCTAATTTTTTCCATTACTCTCCCAAGATGGTTGACTAAAATTGTACTACTTTATGAAGATATAAAGGTTGTGATCAACATGAATTGGGAGATTTGCATTGTTCCTATCAAAGTGAGTTACTGCACGTTCTGGTTGATGAGAACTTATCTTTCCATTTAAACATATAGTAAGGAAATGGTTCAAGTTAATGTTTAAAAACGAGAGTTTGAAGGGACAGTCGTCTTGTTATTTGTTTGTTCTCAAACGTTTGAGATTTGAACAGAAAAAGGTTAAAAGTGTTTTTCATTTCACTGTTTTTACCTCGTGTTCTCTGGGTTTGTATAATTTTTTCTGCTTCACATTTAGTGTTCACCTGTGTAGATGCCTTCAAATCACTGGTGCAAAGAGGTTCAATTTAAGTGGAATGTTATTCATTCAGATTATCATTGTGTTGGACTAAATGTCACACAATGGTGTTTGCTGTGGCTGGTAATTCAGGGTCTTATTAAGCATGAAGTAATGAAAGCTCAAAGGTGTCTGCATACAGTGACATGTGCATGAAGTTTGTTGCGTTGGGGACGAGCCACCCACAGCCGTCACGCCTCATGGTTATTATTTACGGTGGCTGGATCGGCTTCCTTTCAGCATTTAATGAGGCCCATGTCAAGTACTGACACAAGAGGTTAGGCAATTTGTCAGAATTTAATCACATTCTAATAAACAACTGTGCTAATCTTATCAAAACTGATAACGTACAAATGGCTTCCTCTGTGGTCAATCTTCTGGGAAATAGCTTTGTCTTCTTGAACATTCATTTGAACAACCTTTGACCAGTCTGAATCCAATTTTTAATTAATTGTGTGGTTTGTTGTCCCCAGGTTAAGGTCCTTTCCCTCTGTCAACTTTCATGAAACTGGTACGCTCGGAGTTTCCGCAACAAAGCTACACGTTTCATATCCAGTATGAAAGTCCTTATTAGTTTCAGGCCTCAGGAAAACAATACCATGGGGCCTTCTGCAATGGGAGTATTAATCCTTTTTTTAAAAAAAGTTTTTCCTTTAGGAAAAAAAACGACACTCAAATACAGTAGTCTCTTGTTTACCACGGGGGTTACATTTTAAAAATAACCCGCAATAGGTGAAATCTGTAAAGTAGGATTATAGATGTTTTAAGGCTGTAAAACCCCTCACTACACACTTATGCAGACAGACATGCACCTTTCCACTCTTTTTTTCTATTGTTTAAATTCTCAAAGTTTAAACCTTCATAGAAAAATGAGTCCAGTATCATAGATAGAAATCGAAGATCTGACAATGGAAGATTTATGTAGATTTGGAGAGCTGCACATTCTCTGAACAGTCGACCCGGCATGTTGCAGAGGGAAACCCTTTTACATGGGCAGTCTTTTACCATTACAATAATTTTGGTTTTTATTATAAGGGAGTTATACGACGGCAAATATTTCATGATTTTTTATTAAGAAGTGTTCTGCTCAGCAGGCAATCGCCTACCTTTGCCTAGTGGTACATCAGTTCCTGTTCATACCCTATTCATTCATTTTCCAATCCGCTTTTTCCCTTTCGGGGTCACGGGGCTGGCGGAGCCTAACCTGGCTACTCATGGGCGAAGGCAGGGTACACCCCTGGACTGGTTGCCAGTCTGTCGCAGACACACCCATGCACATTCACACCTACGGACAATTTACAGTAACCACGGTGGGTAACGGTGGGAAGAAGCCGGAGTACTCTGAGAAAACCCACGCATGCACTGGGAGAACATGCAAACTCCACACAGAAAGGTCCCCCAGCCAGGACTTGAACCGGGAACCTTCTTGCTGTGAGGCAGGAGCGCCAACCACTGCGCCACCGTGCATACCTTCATTTTTTCCCTTTTTCGATGCTCTTCATTTCATGTCATTTTCTATTCATTTGTTCCAGAAATGCTAAGACATTTTGGAACATCTACAAAGTTTCTCACCTCACTGTCCCTTTTTAAAAAAATCTTCTGTGCTTCACAGAAATGTGATAATTTGACTAAAATTCTTACAGATTTGCATCAGTTACTAAAATCCACAGTCCAGCCACTAAAAGAGACCACATTTTGCTGCAGTGTTTGTTTAAAAATGTAAAGTAATAGGCTTTAGCCAGGTTGTATTGATTATAACTTAACTGATCAATCAAACTTTGTTTTTACAAATTGATTTTGATCCATTATGATCTTTTCCTATTCCCATTCAATATTCTAACTTGAAAAAAAAAATCTGATAATTTATTTAATGATAATAATCTTCTGTCCATGTTTTCCAAAGTTGAGATGTGGTTGAACGGTGTTAAACAAAAACCTAACTAAACTTGGTTAAATGCTCATCTCAGCAGTGTGTCTTTGGCTTTACAGCAAAAATAAGATTGACATCTTGAGTTTTTGTTCCAGTTAAATTATCGGTCAGGTTTTCTGCACAAACACTGCAAAAAAACAGCCTCACAAGACGAACTTTAAGGCCAGCATTTATCTGATTTTTGGTCACTACATCTTTCTCTGTCGGTTTGGTTAATAGAATATTATTTTGACATGAGTGATCAAGGGAAAGCACTAAATGGCTTTGAGTCAAGGCTTTGGAGATCAAAAGAGCCCTAATAATGTCACATTACTGATTGTACTGAGGCAGTTTCGGTGCCTGGTTCTCATGATCTACCTTTTTTTAAAAACATCAGCTTGGCTCAAAAACACACACAGAAGTTCTGATTAGAGGTTGCAGCGGTTAGCAGCTTCATTTGGCCAACATGCCATTTTATTTAAATTTAAAGCACAGACTTTAAAAATATAAATAAACACTTGTAAAACTTCTCTTATTTAGGGAAGGTCACAATTTTCCTCTTACCCCCTTTTTAGTGTGGAATGATGTTATTATCTCAAGTTTAGTTACATATGTGTATGTGATAGTCACTATAATAGTTTTAATCTTCTAAGTGGTAGTCTTGCTTTCAGGATAATAAAAAAACAACTACAAGTAGGCAATGTTTGACATTTATTATTGATAGTTACTGTGGAAGTTTGTACTTACTGTCCAGCTGTAGATGCTTGAAAATCACACCCGTGCACTTTCCTGCAGAGCAGTAGTAAAGTAGTGGACAATCACAGAACAAATCCATTTTCAATTAAATGTTTAATTTAATTTAATGTAATTTTTATCTTTTTTCTTCTTAAATTTCAGACAATGAATAATAATAATAATCAATAAATGACAACTCACTATTTATTTTAATTAATCGCTTTTGATAACGCGTTAATGTTAACAGCCCAAATTAAAACACAAAAAAATCTGTAGTTATTTGAACAGTAAAATGATTTAAATCAAGTCTGGCTGTAGCACCATAAAGAGGGTAAGAAAAAAAATAGGTTGAGTTATTTTGAACTTTAAAAAAACAATCTAATGTGTGCTTGTTGGGAAAATAATTTATTCCAAAAGAACTACCATAAAAAAATAAAAATGCTTCAAAGCTCTACAAACATTAATCCTGTAAAAAAGGGTGGGTGCTTATGTTCAAACAAACCTCTCAGTTTAGCTTTTTGTCCTCTTAGGGAGATGGAAATCTGCTAATATTCCACCCATTTACTGTCAGGTTCTCTTAGTGTCAAGCACATTTTTTTCTTCATTCCTTCATTTTTTTGCAGGTTTTCTGGTTACAAATCTATGTTCTTAACCTTTTTAAGTCTGTGTTTGATTGTAAATCTCATCCATAAACATACTGTTTTCGTCCTGCAAAGCATCATAGCAAGTGTTTGACATCTCAGCATTGTGGCCAGTTTGATGCCCTTCTATAGCTCGTGTATCTGATGTTTGATCAAATAACTGTCAGTTCAACCAGTTCATCCATTTGCTGAAAGCTGCAGAAGGCTGTAGCTTAGCCTTATCAGTTATCAGCTCCCAAGGCACGTTAATCCACACAAGACTCGACTGTTTGGGGGCCTGCTAACACATAATCACTTCTTTTTATTTTTTGTTAACCCAAGAAGAATACTTTTTAATTAAGACTTTTGACACTTGAAAACAAAATACAATTTATGAAGGCTTTTTTTTGATAATCCTGCTGTTTTCAAACATTGTCATAGGAAGAAAATGATCAAATGTTAATTTTAATAGAAACGTAAACTTAAAAAGAGAAGGAACATACATTTCAAAAATAAACTGAACAGATTTCCTTTCCTAAGCATTAGTTTGCGACTTTAAGTTTGCATGAAAGCAACTGTGAATGGATTTAGATGGTGAGATTTTATAGCGCTTGTCTTGGTCTAGTGTTTACTAAGTGAGGTTTTGTGTTGAGGGGAGGAATTATGAAAACATTTTCTTAAGGGTTTTTTCCATATTTTTTAGTTGAGGCAGCAGTGTTAAGATGGAAATTTTGGTCATTGCCAATGCATTCCTCCTTGTTTTTTTTTTTTTATTTTAATTTTTTTATTTCCTACAAACACTAAAATGAAGTACAAATGCATGATGTTTTTTATGCAAATCCACCACATATTTCAGGCACAGCAATAAGTGTATGCATGGTAAGCGTTTGAAGTGTAGTGCATTAGTAAAATACCTTCAAGGGCTTAGTCTGACAGAAGTATCATCTTTCTCAGAGTTGGATTTGAGCTATAAAATGTTAATTTTCTACAAGAAAAATTCTATTTTTAGAAAACATCAATATTTGTTTACTTCATTTATGACATTAAAAATATGTATTTTGTCTTAAGTGTCCATAGTGAGCATCGTATGTTTTTAGGAAATGGTCAAATTGGATTCTTTCTTTCAAACGATCTAATACAGAAAAAAAATGTGTACATGTTAGGCATTCAGATAAAAGCGATGATTATTTTTAAGAGTTAGATGAACTAGTTTGCCTGATGATCTGTTTGTTTATCAGCCTTAAAGTTGCAAAAAATGTTTTCATAATGGCTTATGTAATTAAGCTACAGAAGACCACACTAAAGCAATTGTACGAGGCAAGCAACATTCTGCTGTGTGTGCCATTAGAGAAGAATGCTTTTAGCAGTTTATGCAATAATTGAGCAATTACAGAACACACTGTAAGAGATACTCTCGCGGTTGAATGCAAGCCCTGTGCACTATTGAATTAATGCTGACCTTTATTTTATGTGTTTTGTCCAGTTTTTTTTGAAGGGAGCAGGATTTCATATCCCCCAGTTCAAATGAAGTAGCAGCATGCTAGTTCCACTGGGGCCTCACAGGATCTAGTAAACAACGCTGCTAGAATGGATGTCTCGGATATCACGCTGAGTTGCAGCCTTTGCTCCGTATTGCATTATCTCATTGCCAAATGCAAGGTCACTGTACTCAACAGTCATCTGTGAATAATGCATTTCATCAGGCGGTTGAACAATTTGCCAGGGTCGAGGTGGGAAATTTGCACGCGTATGCATTTATTTGCTGCGACTGATTAAACACCTATGCCCAGTATTTCCCAGTTATTGGTAACCTCACTTCCCAGCTATGAACAATGGCATGCTGAGATGATGTCACGTCAGAACTTTAGGGCTTGTCACATTAACAGGTCGTTAGAGGGATGCTTTGGGTTTTCATACGGCAATGATACATTTGTGGAGGATTTTTTTTTTGTTGCATCTCTGGAGTCAAGTGAATGTTTTGTGTTTCAAATTAAACGAGTGTCTCAGCCTCTCCCCGTCTCCCCCTTGTCGCGTCTGTCGAAGTTAGTTACCACGGGATGAGCAGACAATAGTGAGGCACTCTTCCACTGGGGAGAGGTCAGAGGGGTTTTTGTGTTGTCCACGATAGGGGGAGGAGGTGCATCAAAACTGTGAATGGGATCATTGAGTCGGAGGTAATTTTGGCCCCCGATGCAGGGCATTAGTTGGACAGGGGCTTTCTGCTGACATCCCTGTTTTTCCCCTTTGCTCCCCCTTTTTAACCCCAACCCCCTAGACCTCCTGTGCTGCATCGGCATTTCTGTCCAATTCAAGCCTTTATTGTTGTGCCCATGACAACATGGGGTGTGGCAAACGAGATCTTTTCGGCCTGTACTTTGGGGAGCCAGATAAGCTCCAGCTGAATTTGACTCAGGATTTCTGTGGGTTTCATTAGCCCCCAGAGCCTGCCTGAAAAAAATGAATGGGTAAATGCAGGACATTCCCATTCATTATCATTGGAAATGGTTGCGCCTGCTGGGAGTTTGTTCAGTGATTGCTGTGAGGCCTGACTGTTGGAGCCCCTCAGTGGAGCCCCAAGTGCCAAACTCCAGACAATGCTAAAGAGCACTGTGCACCACCAGAAGAGGCTGGGGCTGAAATAACTCGCAGGGCATTGCAGCTGTCAAGTGCACTGCAGCACATTCACAAAAATGATGGTCAAAACTGTCAGCAGGATAGACAATAGATATAAATGGCATAAAACGTTTGGAAAAATACATATTAAATGAATTCCAACCACGATGTACAGTTTTTCGGGGGTAGATCTTTCGGTGGACTGATGTGTGGACATGACTAGTGTATTAATGAGCATCTGACGAGTTAATGTTCCATTGTTTTTAGCCTCTTATTGACTAAATGACCAGTTTAGCTGAAAGAAAACAGCGCTTGCAAAACCACAGGACAATTTAGTTTAATCATTAGCCAGCACAAACCCAGCTCATGTCAGATTAAAGCTGTTTTCACAGCCAATAACTAAATTAGGTAGACACAATGTTTGAAATCATTTAAAAAACCTTAAAAAATACTAATTGACCATTACGTAAACTTATTAAACCATATAATGGTGTCAGCTCACGTTGGGCTTGCAGAAATGCCTCCAACCATTTTGTTAATTAAAACCCAGAGCTGTGTGGCAGAGACTGTACTCGCACTCAACACTGTCAAGCTTTTAGATCTCAGGACTGTCTTCTGCTGCATTGTGAGGTATTTTGACAGTCCCTTACTCTGTATTCCAACTTCGTTCCAGTTTCTGCTGCTGACTCGAGATGGCTGGTGATTGCCTGAAGGCTTTGAGTTTACAGGCACCTGGCTTTTAAGCAAAACCTTCTGACTGCCGTCCATCTGATGCCACTTTGGCAGACGTAAAAATATGCATCATGTAAAAAAAAAGAAAATCTATAACAGGTTGAGTGTAATTTAAAAAAGTAGTTTGGTGGTGATGGACTTAAATGTTTTGCCTATAGAAAGGTACTTAAAAGAAAAAACCCTCTAAAAATATGTGTTGACTTCACATTTTGGGTTTTATTACCACAGTAGTTAATTCTGTCATCAAAGCCCAAATAACAAAAAAGAAAAAAAATATAGCAAACAATAGTTCAGGTCTTAAGAACCTAAATAAGTAAAAATAATATCTGCCAATGGGATAAGAATAATGATCTTACCAAGAATAAAAAAAGTTGAGTCACCAAGAAGTGTTTTTTAAACTACAATAATTAGCTGTTCAAAATCTCTCTTGACAAGAACATTTTTGTTGAAAGACAGAAAGTAAGACATTTTTTCTAGCATCTGGCTCAAAACTCTTGCTGGAAACCTCCGATAGTGCTCGCCATGTTGAGGTTGGAGCTGTAAGCTAGCAGAATGTAAAAAAAGGATCTGAAGTCAGGCTTAGTCCGCGCCAACGGTCCTACCTACAACTCAGCAAATTTCTGCAAATTTCTGATGAACTCCATGTCCTAGAAAACAACACAGGTTTTTGGATTTTGCCTAAAAACGGCATAAACGGAATTAAAAGGCCACTGGGGACGCTTTTAAAATAGATCAATAGATTGTTGGAATGAAACTTAAAGTAGAATTTCTGTTTTGCTGTGCGAAGTTCTTGATTAGAACTCACCCTTTAAAGAAGAATGACATTTCTACATTTTCTCATCCTTGTGAGGTCTAATACTTGATGGACATTCGAGTTTTGTTTAGAAATCAAACTTGTGTTCAGCATCCTTTTATCAGAGAAGCCCAGAGGAGCCCGGTGCTCTCACATGCACATGATGTTCTGGAGACATCAGCCAATCCCTAAAGGTAGCAGCACAAAAGAAAGTTAGGCGCCCACCGTCAGTGCTTTTTATTTAGTTATTCTGCATCTGCTTTAATAATTCAGCAGCTTCACCAGACCTTCCATGCAAGTGATGTATAGGAACATTTTGATAGTCATATGCTATAAACACAAAAGTGGCTTCAAGGGAATCATTTGCACACAAAAAGGCACAGGGAAGCTACTGGTGTGTGTGTGTGCATGATTGTGTTTTATGTGCACATGGAGGTTGTACATGGACTGTACTATACTGTCACTCAGTTGTAACATGAACCAATGTTGTACCACTGCCACTGATGCACCTGTGGGACTCGAGCCCCCCATGAGCTACCTGTCTGCAGCGCCTGAATGCGTGCTATTGAGTTCTGGCTTCCTTGATGTAGTTGCTTATGAAATAAACATCACACTCAAATCCATCTTTCAAGAGGCTGTGGACTGTAGTTATCCACAGAAGGAATCCCTGTATGCCATCGGGGACAAAGTTTAGCCAGAAAGAAAACATAACTTCTTTGGCAGAATAACATTTAATAAACGCCCTTCATAGTCTATCAAAGCCTAAAACTTCAAAGCAGAAAAAGATTGGTCTAATACATCATCAGCCTATAAGGGGTTTTTCCCTCCCCCTCTTTAATAGCCCTTAAGGAGCCCACTTCCTTTCACAGTTTGCTCTCCTGCCCATCTTTCTCCTCTGCTGCACCTGTTTTGAGGAATACCTTTGGGGTGCAGCTGGAAGTGAATAATTTATGAGTGAGAAGAAAAAAAAAAAGAAAACCTTCGTGACTCTCCGTCTACCCGCCTGTCTGCCTTCGTCTTTGTCTATATTGATACCCACCCCCCACATTCGTGCACACGTGCACTTTTTTTTGTACAACTCCCCATTGTTGGGCTAATTTTGATCTTAAGTCTGTGTGTCATTTTTCTCTTGCAGTGAGGTTTGTCAGCTGCGGTCGCGGTGGTCTGGTGCAGTTCGAGTGCAGTAATCCATCTGACTTTCGGATAGAGGCTGACGGAGTCGTTTACGCTGCCAAGGCTCTTCAGCACTCCACGCTCCCTGCATCACCTTTGCTGATCAAAGCAACTGACCCCACCACTCAGCAGCAATGGGTCACCCAAGTCAGACTGGCTCCCCCCACACAGGTAAAAAGAATCAACTTAATCCGCAATAACATTATGAATTGTTTGCCGGCTGTCACTCTGCTCGTTCACAAATGACTTTGCTGAATTGTAGCAGGTGTTCCATGAAACTGGGTAGTTGCTTGCTAATACAAATTTAATCTGTCAGTTTGGGTTCATAAACATTGACTCTCAGTCAGCGGATACAAAAGAAGCTCCTGATAAAGTTGAACTTTCTGAGGTTGCGGCCTCATCATTTAAATGAGGTCAGAACTCTTTAGATGGAAGCCATCTGCGTCAGATGCAGCCTGAGCATTTCTAACTGGATGTTTTGTTCAGTCATCTGAAAGAGTCTCATGTTTCACTATTGTGGTTTGGTGAATATCAAGCAGAGGGGGGCACCAAACATGCCATGTCTTTGTGTCTTGCATCTGTAAAAATTAACAGAATAAAGGCTGCTGAAGAGCATGGATTATTCAAACACGCTCTGATACCTGCAGATTAAACTCATACAACGGGAAGATCCAGTCATGCAGTTTTCAACTGTGACTCCAGCCCTTTTATGTGGGGGTTAGAGTAAATCTTATTGTGAGTAATTATTGCTGGAATAGCCTAAATCATCACCCCCAAATGCCATAGATGTTCTTGTGCTTTTCCTTTTAATCTCTCTAATGTACTTATGGACATGAAGAAAGGGGATGTCTCTTAGGATGTTTTACAAGAGATAATCTCAAGACAAATGAGTACCATGTTTGATCTAGATACAAATTAAGGGTTTTTTCTTTCCTTAATTAGGAAAAACATTTTTAGATCTTTTATTTAAGACTTTACAACAAATGTAGTTGCATACAATTATTTAGCGCCATGGAAATCAGCAGGTGTGTGATTTTTTTTTGAGCCCTTTGCTCACTGTTGTGAGGGTAGACTTTCATTTTTGTGTCCTTTAAGTCACATGGAAGAATTTTGCAATGGTTGCACACATTTAAAAAACGAATGCCTGAGTCACATGCACACGTATGGGTGCTGCAGGTTTTGGGGTTTTCTGGGCCCATGAAGGGTCGCAGGGAGTGCGAGTACTCCCCCCGTTACGGTGTGTAGGTGATGCGTAAGTGCCCATAGGATTCCCACATAAAGCACTCTCATTGTATAATTTCGTGATTTCAAGCAGTCAGGCTGCAAGAATGAAGCACGCACTTATCTGAACAGCTCTAAAGGGCCCTTTGTTCAGTCAGGGTAAAAAAAATTAACAATCTGTACGACACACCTGCGTCTCACCTACTTCCTCCTTATTTATCCTTATGCTACGTTCACACCGCCCTCAGCAGAGCGCGTTCAAGTGACCACTTCCAATGAAAAGCCTATGTAAACGCATACAAATGCTCGTTTGCGTTCAAAACTCTTGCTTTACCCATTGCCATGCATGATTTTAAGTTAGTTTTTTTTGGCTCTAGGAACAAAGAAAAAAAAATCCTAGAGCAAGATTTGTGAGATTTGCAGCGCTTCAACATTTCACACCAAGCCTCTTCCAACTGTGAATACATGCGCTAGTATCAGATAGCGACAGTCCCGTGTGAACACTGTATGCTAAAAGCTCGTTCAAGAACCCGTGTTTAGCATGTTCATGAAATCGCATCACATGGCCGGTGTTTACGTTGCATCACGTGTTGTATAAGAGTTTGCTATAACCTGTCCCCTGCTGCATGAAACTTTTGCTCTACTGGCTCACCAAGCAGTCTACAATCTTAAAATCCACCTGTAAGGACAGTTGTGACTAAGGCATAACCAGCCCATCTTTATCTGTTAAGAGCTGCTCAATTTTCTCTGATATGTTCATAATAAAACCAGGGCTCTGTGTCCTGCATGTTCATGAGGTTATGAGCAGTTCTCTTCCCTGCAAGTGCAATTATTGTAATGAATCACCACACATAGTGCATGGCTAGTTTCCCAGGATCACCATCTTCATTAAAATTTTAGAAACTCCTTGGAGCAAGAGTCAAAAGACGTCTGAAGACGTTGGAGGGCTCAAAGAGCCGGGACAGATGCAAGCCTCCAGAGAATCGTGTCGGTTGAGCGAACCCACAATGCCAATCATCACTCCAGTCCCAAATAATTGAGTCACAGATGTTTTGCGAGGGCAACAAATTTTTCTGAGGCATGCTCCTCCACTATCTGTCTGCTTTCATCTCTACATTTTCAGTGTGAGAAAAAAAGGATAATGGCTTTTCAAATGTGATTAGTGGAAGCTCTGCTGCAGCTCCCCAAGATGTTTGAAGAATGGAGAGCATTGGACTTGGGTCATCTTATAAGGCAAAGACTTAAGTAATGAACATTGTGCATAGAGTATTCAGAAAATGGTTTGTAAGACTTGACTACAGAATCTATCTTTAATCAACTCTTAAGAACCCTAATCCTACAAAGGTTGTGGAACATCCATGAAACAAAAAAGTACAAACATTGATGGATTTTATATACTTTTTTTTCATGCCTGCCTTGTTTTGTTCAAGGTTATTTTAACTTTCTCTGGCAGTACTTCAGTCTCTGGAGCAGCATAGGCAATTTGAGCCATCTGCGTGTTTAGTGTCTGGCTTTCAGGTACTATCCTCCTTTGTTTCAGATCTCATTCATTATAGCTGAGGGAGGATGGCAGATCCATTATGGAAGCGGGTCTGTGTGGGTGTTTTTTATCAGGACATAAGAAGAGGTCTGCCAGTTAAAGCAAACGAGCACTAGAGGTGTGCGGCTGCTGCGGCAGCCAATTCAAAGGAGTTTTGGAGCATACCATCACATGTGTACTGTGTGTATTTTAAATTAAAAAAGAAGCCAGCAAAGAAAGGCTTTGTTTGAGCTGACATGTGGAAATGGGTATTGAATAGCATTTGAAAAAATTCTGCCTGCTCTTTTATTGTCACAATAGTTTCTCTGGACAATAAGCCTTCCTTTAGGGGTCATTAGTTTGGCTTGTAGTGACAGTTTTTGAAGTAAAATTGCAACTTCAATTCCCTCTGGTGGGTTTTAAAATAATTACCCTTCATCTAGATACAGTTGAATCCAAATGGTATGGTATCAGTACTTGTTTAGAGTAAAGCCCATACATTTCTCAGTGCTTTTGAAGACTGCCAAAACCACGTTTCTTTCCAATCCAAAAAGGTTGAGATATTTCGAGCTTTGGCAAGCCGACACACAGCAAAGATCAGTTTCTCTGTCCTCACAGATGTGCCTCCTGGGTCTTTAAAAATGTCTGTTCTCCTTCTCGACTGCATAGATGTGATTACTAAATAATTTTCTTTTGTCAGGTCCGGGAAGTTGCTGTCCCTCCAGTCATATCCCAGGATTTAAAGGAAATAGTGTTTCCATCACGAAACAGAGATAGCGTACTGAAACGCATGAAGAGAGACTGGGTCATACCCTCAATCAATGTCGCTGAGAATTCACGAGGCCCATTCCCCCAAAAGCTTGTTCAGGTAATGTATTTGACTCAGTCGCATACATCCACACAGGCACCAGCTTCAAAGAAAGGACACACCGCTGTAAATGACAACCCCGTGGCTTTTTTGTTAGGATTTACAAAACATTAAGGAACATCTCATATTCAAAGTATGAAATATATGTGGATTTTTTTAAGCCTCTTTATTATTTATGTTTTTATTCGTGAAAAAGTCTGTGCCAGCAAAAATTTGGAAGGATAAAGGTCTTTTGTTCTGAACCATAATGGTAATACCTCTTTGAGTGGCTATTGCGATAATAAACTCCTTCTGTAATGGTTCGTGGACAAAGCAAAACCCAATTTTTATGTCCCAATTTGATGATCAGCTCTCAGTGAAGGTGGCTGGGAGTGTGGAACAAAGAATTGCTGTAATTTTCAAAAGAAAGCACTTTTTCAATTCTCACCTTTTTACTTTTTCAAATAAATGTCTGCACTTAACAGGTCTTATCAATAGATAATCACATTTAATAACTATCTCTTGTTATGAAGCAAAAACATATCTAGCCTTGCGAGGAGGTTTATGATAACCTAACAACACCCATGATTCAGTGGTTGACCATGTCCTGCAAAACGCCATTTAAATAAAAAAAAAAAAAAAGAAAATCAAATTTTTGGTGTTTTTAACATGTTCTTGTGACATTTTTTGATGACGGACTTATAAGCTTAAAATAGCATTTTTGAGAATTTTTTTGTTCAACTTGTTATGAATCAGGAGCAAAAGAAAAAAATGGCATTTGAAAAACATTGTACGTGTTAAAGTAGAAAATACAATGGCTACAAGCTTCTTGTTCCGCTCCATTCTGCAGCATCCACTTGTAGATAACTAGATCCATGTAGGTCTTTGTTTTCCTCATCTGAGCTGGCATCTGGCTCAAATTTTGTCAGTGTCAATATTGATGGTTTGAGGGGCTGTAAGCTGGTGGAAGAGCGTGTATAGCTCTCACTTATGGGTGACAGGAAAGGATGGGGTTACTGCACGCTAATAGTCCTACCCAATTTCTACTGAACTACTTCCACTCTGCAGAATCTAAAAAACGACAAGTTTTTAAAATTTGCCTTTAACCAGCAAATTTATAATTTAAAACCATCCTTTGAAAATAGATCAAAAGATGATCAGAGTGGGTTTTTAAACATGTTCACATTTTGTTTAAAGTTTTTTATTTCCGACAAGCTTGTTACTCATCCATTTTCAGGAAACATTTTTCAGCTGGAGCTGTCATAATACATAGACTAAACCCTGTACATTCTAAGATTTATTATTTATCTTTTCTTTACAAATATTTCAAACATTGAGAAGTCTGACTTTGAGGCCCATTTGTTATTGCTTCCACTCTAAAGAAAATTGGCCGCCTTTGTCGACACTTTTCAATGATAATAATGTAAAATATTTTAAAAGATGGTGTCACATTTTTTCTGTTTAAGAATGGTATTCACATCTGAATTTTACAGATGAACTCACAGCCAAAGATTGCTTTTGTAGAGTACCTGACACTTACTGAAGATAAGTTAATCACATGAATTCATCAGCAAATATTTGACCACTTAAAATGTGTTGAATCTGTGAGGAACTACACGTTTTAACACACAAAGCTTCAGTGTTTTATCGAAGCTTTAAGTTAAGAAAACAGGTACATTATTCAATGCTATTTAGGATCTTTACAACCAATTTTAGGACTTGACTAGGAATACATTTTTTAAGTTTGGAATAGTAAAAGAATATCTTCAAAAGTGGGGCAGGTTAAGTTTTATGCAACCGTAGATCCCTCTTTTTCATATATATAAATGTGGAGTAAAATGTAGAGAGATCTATCAGAAAGGCACAGAAGGTTTGAGCACACATGGCTAACCAAATTTTAGCTTCAGTACAGTTTGCTTTTTGTTCTTTGTCAACCTCTTTTTAAGCAGTAATGTCATTTTACAAACTAAAGAGTAAGATAGAAGACTTATTTTTATATGTTTGTAAAGGTTTGACTTAAAAGAAGTTCTTTGTACATCTTTTTGTCCACAGATCCAGTCAAATCATCAAAAAAACCACAGTCTCAGATACAGCGTGACCGGCTCCGGCGCTGACCTGCCCCCCAGTGGAATCTTTACCATTGACCGAATTTCTGGTGAGCTTTTGGTCAACAAGCCTCTGGATAGAGAGGACATCTCCAGCTTCCTTGTAAGTTGGAATCTCCTGCTAAGAAGATACAAGCCATCAGTCTTTCTAAATAATTTAACAATGAGTTTTTTCTTCATGCTTTATCAGGCAGATAAAGCAGACTTCCTGGCAGCCCGGCTCATTCCTGCCACTTGGCACATGTTCAAGGGTCATGTGTAGCCTAAACAGTCTTCTCAGACTTAATAAAGACCAGAGTCTCCCAGGAAATCTGACTTATCCGTCTGAGAATTTATAGGATTTTGAGTAAATCTTACGTTTGATACATTATTAAAACATTCAGCCTCACAGTTGCTTCATGCATCAGTGGTTTTTCTATTTAGTCAGAATGGTTTTATAATGATGTGTTTTAGTACAAAGTGAAGCAAAGCTAGATTGTAGCTCAAATGAAATGGAATTCGGGTTATCTCGCAAACTTAAACAACGTCAAATCTCGAGTTTCTCCGGCTTGTTTTGCCTACGTTTTGTAAAGAATGTAAACCACCGAGCAGCTCATTTTGATACTCGGCTGATTCTGGATGCCACGCACAGTATCATGTAACTGATACATTTATGTTTCAACCTCGTTTCAAGGTAATCAGAAAAAGATGGACAGTGCAATAGGGCTGGTGGATTTCAGAATAAATCAGTCCGTCATAACATTACTGATTAACTTTGGTTTATATCATTTTGTAACATTTCATTCTTTGAAAAGCCTTGACACTAGCAGTTCTTTAGATTTAAAAACACTGATCTCATACAGCTAAACTGTTAAAGTCTGAGGCCCATTTGGCTTCAAAACTACACAAGAGACTAATTTTAGGGCATCTGCAAACATCTGTGGAAAGCAAAGACCGTTCTAAATGTCCGTATAAGCCAGCATCCTTGTTGTAGACTCTCAGATGATTTAAATGTGCAAAAGCTATAGAACACTTAAGGACTTTAAGTCCCTCTAGTTGTGACACACCTGGGTGTGTTACATTTGTTTTCCATACTTTAGCCATCCCCTGGGGGAGCAGTGAGTTGCAGTCACAGCTGTGCTTGGGAACTATTTGGTGGTTTAACCCCCACAGTTCAACCCCTTAAATCTGAGTGTCAAGGAGGGAGGCACTGGGTCCCATTTTTATAGTCTCTGGGATGACCCGACTGGGGATTTGAATCCACGACCTCCCAGTTTCCGTCCTTTACAAATAGACAACTGAAGCAAATAGAAGACGTGTTTTAGAAACTTGCTCATAAAAGAAACCAAAACTGTTTTTTTTTTAAAAGAAGTGTTCAGTAAAAGACATAAAATTACCATGAACCTTTCAAATAAAACCATCTCAAATGCATCAAAAGAAATAGAAACATCAAGAAAGCACAGATTATTATTGGATTTTTATGTTCTTTCATCACTTTTTACACAAAATGTATGAAAAGAAAAGTTTGTTGTTTTCACAACTGAAGAGTTTCTCTTGCTTTCTCAAATCTAAAGACCATATTTTTGTCTTTTTTCTCCAGCTGCTTGCTCATGCAGTGGACCTAAGCGGCAACCAGGTTGAGACCCCCACTGACATTCGCATCAATGTGATTGACATGAATGACAACAGACCGGAATTTAACCATCAAGTCTGGAATGGCACCGTTCCCGAGGGTTCCAAGCCAGGTAAGGAACTCTGTGAAGCCAAAGGATGCTGGCAGGTCAAACAGCACAGATGTCACTCTGAGAATGTGTCATTTAGGAAAATCAGTCAGTTTGTTGTCATGCAGTTTAGGCGGTTCTAGTTCAGCTATGCAGTTTGTTCACGCAGTCGACCTTCTTGCAAATTACATTCTTGAGAGGTTTTGATAGATTTTTAATAAAATGACAACAAATCTATCCAAAAAGTGATAAACTCATAATGGTACCATGTAGAAGGGTAGATGGACAGAATGTTGTCTCAGTTTCTGTAACACTTTTTAATAGCTACCCGTTATAGCTAGTTAACAAGTCATTATTAAACTGTTAGTTTATAAATGTACCATATAGATAGACAATAGATAACTAACAAGCTTTTAGTTATCGAGTTGTAAATGACCTGTTACTTGTATATTAATGATTTCTAACTGCATCTTATTAATTATTCATATATCATGAAGAAGCTATTACTAAATTACTTACTAATGACTTGTTAAGAATCAGTTCATATTTTATACATGCTACTGGGAGCCTTTTTTTTCAAGTTGTAGCTATTCCTTATTAATTAACTGTTAGTAAATGAAGAATATTTCAAACTAACCCTGATCCCTAATCCTAACCCTCCATTTACAAATCCTTAACAAACTGTTATTTAACAAGTCATTTATAACTCAATATCTAACAGTTCACTAATGATTTGTTCGGATAGGTATTATAAAGTGTTTCAGTCAGTTTTTATAAGCTTTACCTGTATTTTATCTCAAGACTGACCAGCTCAGCTATTGCTGGCAGTCAGACTAATTCCTTAGTTACAACTGACCTTACAGTTAGATCCGGGTGGTTTGTGGGGAAAAAAAATAGGCAAACGTGTGCAGGGTCATAGACCACTTGGTTAGCCCGTGGATGTCCGTGCTACACTTTTTTTCTATGATGCTGCTAGCAAATAACAAAAGGTAAGTAAGGGCTGCAGTAGGTGAGAAGCAAGCACTGTGCACTGAGCAAGGGGTCTGTTAAAGCAATAAAAAATGAAGAACTTAGTCAACCATAGTGAAGTTTGCGTAGACATTCCCCAGGTCTTAACAGCACATGCGTATCACCTCAGTGGTAGTCCCATGCATGCAGCATTTGTATGTGGTCAGTAAGGAGCTGGTATGTGCACTTCAGTAATGCCTAAAGTACGGCGTAATGCCACTGGACGACAACATCACCCGAACGTCATAAGTGCGTACAACTTACAGTATCCTTACATATATTTTCAGATACCCTTACCATATGACCCTCTACAGGCACGGACATTTCGAAAACCCGCAGCACCGTATGGGTGCATGTGAACGAGGCTGAACTTGTTTACATGTTGAGTTTTCTTCTTGCAAACATATCATATATTAGCTGGAAAAACTTTCACTTGTATTCAAAAGTGTAGAGGAAAACTGCACCAAAACTTTTTTTACGAAATCAAATAAAAGAAAGGAGTTGGGTAAATAACTTCATCCTGTTTTCTTCTTTTGCTTCCCAAAGGAACCTTTGTTATGCTGGTAACTGCTTTTGACAACGATGACCCAGAAACAGCAAACGGCATGCTTCGTTACAAGATCTTGTCTCAGAGTCCGGAAAGCCCAAATCCCAACATGTTCACCATCAACAATAAAACTGGAGGAATCATTACAGTAGCAGCAGGCCTGGACAGAGAGGTACTGAGCTCTTTCCTTTGGGTTTATATATGCCTGTTGTTCTAAGCTAACATAACTTTTCATGTTTGCATAAATGGGGGCCATTATTTTTATTACAACCAGTTAAGCATTGTTGCTAATATTCCAACTGTCTGAGAACAAATGAGGCACAGTAAATATAGTTTCCGAAGTGGAGGAGAAGTGGATTTGGCTGTTTCACAGTTATTTACTCCTACAATAAGGCAGCGTGCATCAGCGAGCAGCAAAATGCTCGTCCTCCCTTGTTTGCACTTTAGCTTGTGTTTCTGTAAGGAGGCAGCTCTTTCTGCATCTTCCTCTCCTTCATTTTTACCCTAGCTGTAAACGTTGCCAGTTCCTCGTTTGATTGAGACTGCACTATTGTTTGAGAAAGTAAAAAGATAAAATGATGCATACAGCTGGAGGTAGATGGTTTGATTCTTGTGAGGCAATCTGGCAGAGATGGCTGCTCAATCACTCCCACCCTGGGGCCACTGTTTCATGCCCGCCAGTTGCCACCCTGAAAGTAATTGGCCTGACTCTCATTACGCAGCTACTGGTCCATCACCTGAGCGGTTTTTAATGTGAAAAGATTCATTTTTCATCTTTGTAATGGTGTTCATTTTGAGCGTGTTATGTCTCAAGCTTGCACTTAAAATCAGCCTTAAGAAATTATGCGTTTTATTTAATGAAGATCTCATCATTTATAATTTTAATTTAAAAGTTGACATGTCAGATTAGTTTCAATGAAGGTGAACACATTCAGTGCAGTTCTGGTAGTCGCTGCCTCCATTGTCCCATCAGTGCAGTGCAACCCTCTTTGTGTTTGGATCACTTGTTAAGCTGAAATCGGTTTTGTCTAAAAGCCTCGAAGTCTTCTCTGTAAAGCTTGCAATTCAACTGACTGTTGTCCCATTTCTCGTCCTTCAGAAAGTGTCTCAGTACACACTGATCGTTCAGGCCACTGACACGGAGGGCAACCCCATGTACGGCCTCTCCAACACAGCCACAGCTGTCATCAGAGTCACGGATGTTAATGACAATGCACCGGAGTTTACTGCTGAGGCGGTAAGAAACAAGATTATATCTGAGATCACAGCGGACTAAAATAACAACAGCACCACCAGGACCCTCATTTCCCTCTAGTGTGGATGTATGCACTCAACCGTTGGTCCTGTTCTGCTCACCCTGCAATTTTTGGAGAAGCTGCCAGCCATGCATGAAGTGTTATATCCCTCTCTAAATGTTGACACATGCAACTATAGGGATGTATGTGTGAGGGAAAGAGCCATTTAGTGTGCTCGGGAATTACTGATATTTGTAATGCTACTGTTGTACTATCGGGGGACACGGGGAATGAGATGACCGTGACGACATGATAAGTTACCTCAGATGTCTGTTTACCCAAGATTGGTCTTACTGTGCTGTTTGAGGCAGAGCTTGCTCTTTTTTTCTGTTTTGCTGCCACTGCTGTATCACTAACAGCTCACTGTTCTGTGCATTCATGATTTATTCATGCAGTTTTTCGGCAAAGTGCATGAGAACCAAGTGAAAGTTATTGTGGCCAACCTATCAGTGACTGACAAGGACCAGCCAAACACACTGGCCTGGAAGGCTGTCTACAGAATCATCTCGGGTGACCCCTTCGGCAAGTTTTCAGTGCCCACTGATCAAACCACTAATGAGGGCTTGGTAACGGTCGTCAAGGTACGAACTTTTTACTGTTTCTTCTCTTTAATCCTCTGCAACAAGGAGAGCACATCAATAATCCAAGTGTCTGACATTTCTGAACGGAGACTTTTTTTGGTTTGTTTCCTGGAGTTGTTTGCAAAACTCTAGCTTTACATTTATATATTAAAAATGTGGCATTTTTTTGAAACTTGTGTCACTTTTGGAATAAAATTGGCTCAACACCTCACACCTTTTTTAATCACAAATTAGCATGCTATCTAAAAAATATATATATTATATATAATTTTTTAAAAATAAGCTGCAATCTTTACATGAACTCCTTTACTTCATTGCAGCCTCTTGACTTTGAGCTCAATAAAACACATTTACTCAAGATAGAAGCAAGCAATGAGGTTCCCCTGGCCACAGGCATCAGTTCCCCCAGACAGTCAACAGCCACCATCTCCATCCAAGTGTTAGATGTCAATGAGAGTCCTTACTTTGAGCCCAACCCCAAAGTCATCCGACTGGAGGAGGGGGTGATGCCAGAGACAGATTTGGTACCTTTCCTTGCAAAGGATCCGGACCACTTCATGCGCCAATCGATCAGGTAAATCAGATATGATGAGCCCAAAAAAGAAATCAATGACTGATTATCGATGCATCTTTGGACAAGTAAAGTGAAACAAGGTGGAAATTTGAATGAAGTCTAAAAAGGATCTTAAAGTCCCACTCCAAGTATATTTGTATTTATTGTAAAAGCGTTCCCAACAGTCTTTTAATGATGATAATGAAGGGCTGGGCGATTAATTCGAATTTGTTGTTTTAGACTTAGAGATTTATTTTTCAAGATTTCATTTTCCCAGCTCTCTTCTTTCTTGGGTTTCTGTTGTTGGAAGTAAAGTCAGCCGCCCGTCTCTCGCAGCGGGCAGACTGGGAAGCAACAGCAAGTAGAGGAGCTTCTTCCGCAAGGCCGAGAAAATGTAAAAAAAAAAAAAAAAAAAAAAGTTGTTGCGCAATATTTACAAGCGTGTGTGACACGTAAAGCACCCTTAATGCACGTAAAGCACGTTAATCTAGCTGTAGCTCACAAAACATCTGCTGCATTGAACTACAAACATGTTTACAGCTTGCATTTAGTTGAACTTTGTGTTTGAGCATATTTCCAAAGTAGATGTTAAAATAAAATAGTTTTTTGTTAAATATATTCTGTCATTTGCAATTTTTTAAGGAAAGTAAAAGGAGGGCATGAAAAAATTTGTTTAAATTAAAATAGAATTTGATGTGACAAAATCTGACTTTTTTTTTTTTTTGCCATATCGCCCAGCTCTACGATTATGCAGTTTTTAGCCAAAATCAAAAAAACCTGTGTTGCTTTTTTTAAGACATATTCTCTGCAGAAAGGAAGGAGTTCATTAGAAATCCGCCTTTGAGTCGTAGGCGGGACTGTTAGCGTCAAAGTGGAAGACTGGTGATATCCTATCATCCCTTTGTTTGGGCTCTCTCCCACTAGCTTACAGAGCCTCACAACCCAGAATGGAGTAGAGATGGGAGACTTTAGCCAGTTCATTTTAGTTGCTGCGTCAAAACTGACAGCTTTTTCAAACAGCAGTATTTTTATTTGTTCTGGATCCATCATGATTTATACAATGCAATACTCTTGAATGCATATTTAATCCTAATTTTTATATATATATATGTCTTTCTTTTGCAGTGGGTCTTGAAACTCAAATCCATGTATTGTGACTGTTGATAGTAAACATTCGTGGAACAAAGCAAATGTTTACATCTATTTTCTTTTTAAACACAGTTTAAAAAACAGTTTTGTTTTATACTAGGCCTTTTAATTATATTGTGGCACAGATTTTGATCTTGTGCTGGGTTCCCGGTGACAGTGCTCTCCAAAACTTGAAAAAAAAATGCAAAACGCATAATGTCCTTAACATTTGTTCTGTCTAAGCAAATAAATCAGATAATTGCAAAGTAGATCTGGTGATTATTTCTTCTCAAAGCCCTTCAAAATTTCTCTTTAAAGCAGAAAGGAAAGTGTCTTGTGAAGCTTCATATTCAAATGAGTAACAATTAATGTTTTGTTTTTCCACAGTTATTCAAAACTGTCAGATCCAGCCAACTGGCTCAGAATCGACCCCCACACTGGTCGGATCAGTACCACTGCTGTTTTGGACCGGGAGTCTACCTATGTGAAGAATAGTTATTACAATGCTACATTTGTTGCCCTAGACAATGGTATGTAAACAATGGAGGGCAGCAGGAGTTTCCAAAAATACCCTTTTTCTGTAATCCACTGGTTTCATGGTCTAGGTGTTTTACTCAGACTGTTACACCGGCGTTCTTTTTCCACTCTTGCAGCACACTTGTTAAAAGATTCAGGAACAGCCTGTCTTCTTAGAAATAAGCCCAGAAGATGCCTAGTGTTGCATCGCTCTTAGAGGTCAGCCTTTTGCCCGGCATCACTTTGACTACATCAGGGATGTTTTTCCTTTGAAACCAGTGCGCAAGTGTGCAATAACTACTGAACAATCCGCCTCATTTATTGCCACAGTCAGCCCTTTAAGATGGAAGGAAAACCATGTACCTGGCACTTGTCTGGAACACTGACCACCTTAAGTTAAAGGTTAACGCTCTGGCACTCTTTGAATCATCCAGCACACGAATGCTTTCACCTTCTTTCTGCAGTGGTGGGATTAACCTGTGTGCAGGTTTACCCTGTTCTGTGGGGTAATACTCAGGCCAAAAGGCTTAAAAACTCGCCCAATGAAGAGGTTTCTCTGCATTAGTAGGTCAGGATTGGATGACTAGCACCTTTGAGGATGGACTGAAAGACAGAAAAAAAGCTTCTTAGCTGAGTGAATACATAGAGGAGCCTGAGAGGAGCGACAGTGGGCTCTGTTCATCTGCTTTAGTATTCCTATCTCGCGTCTTTCGTCAGGAAGATGTTCTTCAGGAACCCACAGAAATCCTGATATCTAATTCTTTCTATTTCTTTTAAATTCAAACTCTTAAAACTGTTTGTAGTTTATACTGGGCTTTTACTAAACTACTTAAAGATCCATAAACATGACGTAAATATTTATAGTGGTAGCAACAAATATTTAACTGTATATGTTTGCCTTTTTTTCTTAATAGGTGTACATGTTGAGTCTGGATAATGTAACTTTTAGTGGAGCTGTCTATTAAAATAGCAATGTGTTCTGTTGTACCAAATTTAGCATGGATGTACCTCAAGATAGCACATAAGTCACAAGAAAATCCAAGATTTTAAACTATATACAGTAAATATTTTTTTTTTCCTAAAAATTGAGCGTATGGCTGACATCTTTACAAATAGTGGCCATTTCTTATTTTTCTCATGGCCAATGTGCTTTTCTGAATGAGGGGCTCTAAAGGTACATCCATGCCATACTTGGTGCTTGTACCACAAAATGCATGATTAGTATGAAATATCAACCTACTGGCTTCATTATGTATGGTCTGAACAGGGAAACCAGCTGCAAGTGGAACAGGCACTCTCCAGATCTACCTGCTGGACATTAACGACAACGCACCCAAAGTGTTCCCTCACGAAGTAGAGATATGTGAAAAGCCAGAGCCGAATGCCATCAACATCACAGCTCTTGATGGGGATCTAATCCCAAATGCCGGGCCCTTTACCTTTGAGTTGGCTCATCGGCCCTCAGATGTGAGGAGAAACTGGACCATAACCAGAATCAGCGGTGAGAAGAAAACCAAATGTCACGCTAATAAACCCTAGTTTGATTTGGGGCATTTGTCCTGCATCAAAAATGTCTGCTAATGGGATTAAGCTAATCTTGTATTGTAGTTGCCGGGATAATGGGAGATGATGATTCAGCTCCATGACCTTTCTCTTCCATTTTGCAGAGTGAAAAAAAAACTTGAACATTATCAGAAAATAATGATCACCGTTGAATATATTTTGAAAACAGATGGCAGAATTTAGCCAATGGATAATTTAATGTTGAAGCAGATGTGTGAAAAGGTTTCAAATGTGAAGCAAAAGATAATAAAGTAAGAACCAATGTTTCATTTGTTGGCCTTCAGAGGGTGTGAAACTCAGTAAATGCATCATAATAGGATGATGGATTATGGCATCTGGGAATTCAGCCCAAGCAGCATTTTCAGAAGGTACTCAGGAGATTTCTAAGCTTCAAATCCTAATCAGGTTTTGGTTAGATGTGATTATGCAACTTCCAGGTAGTGACTTATAATGCTTGTATGTTTAGGATAGGAGAGTTACCATACTGTGAACATCATCTGCAAAAATTCTCACTTTAGATGTAATCCCATCAAAATGGGGTTATTTGGTATAAAAAGACAGAGCTGCTTAATACTTTAGTCAAAAACTCCCAATTGCATTTCTTGAATGGAGTCGTGATGGATCAACCTCTCGTTCTCACAGGTGACTATGCTCAGCTGAGCCTGAGGATTGGCTTCCTTGAAAGTGGTATCTACGAGATCCCCATCATAATCACAGACTCAGGCAACATAGCAATGTCCAACACGTCTTACCTGAGGATTAAGGTGTGCCAGTGTGACATCAACGGAGACTGCACAGACCACCAGCACATCAGGGCGGCCGGTCTGGGCACTGGCGCCATCATATCCATCCTGCTCTGCATCATCATTCTCCTCAGTGAGTGTTGAGCGGCTCAAGCAGCATGCAATCCCGCACAGGGATTACACAGACGACCGGCAGTCGTATTGATAGATTAATGTGGGATCAGGAAGATATCATTGATCAGGCTTCTGCACATTTGGCCATGTTTACATTTAAAAACCTACACCAGTAAAAAATTGTGCTTTGGATGTTTTTAAAATGTAGTTGTGACATTTTTCACATGATTGAGGACACACACACACACACACATATATATATATATATATATATATATATATATAAACAAGATTAATTAAGATCAAAACTGCATTGAGAGTGTAAACAAAGGGATGATGGGGAAAAAAGGCTGAGGTGAATTTCTAATGAACTCTTGCCGCTCTGCAGAAATTATGTCCTAGAAAACAACAATTTTTTTTTGTTTTTGCTTAAAAACGGCATCATCAGAATTAATTGACCACTGGGAATGCTTTAAAACAGATCAAAAGATGAGAGGAGTGGGTCTTTAAATCCACATTTCCACAAACTTTTTTCTCTCTTATTCAGTTCTCGTGTTGATGTTTGTGGTGTGGATGAAGCGCCGTGACAAAGAGCGACAGGCCAAGCAGCTTCTTATCGATCCTGAGGATGATGTGAGAGACAACATCCTCAAGTATGATGAAGAAGGGGGAGGAGAGGAGGATCAGGTAAGAATCATGCGGTCAACGCAGTGCTCTGATATCATTTTGATTGATCTGAAAACCAGTTTCAACATGTTACAGTGTCCTTGACCAGCACCAATGTTAAGAAGAGGAAATTTCTCTTACAAACGGTGACTTCTACGTGCATGTTTGTTTATTTTCCTGACATGTCAATTAGTATTTAGAGCATATTAAATAGAGATACCTGTGATTTAAAAAAAAAAAAAATGTTTGTGTTGCTTTTTTACATTGGAGTGATGGAAGCATTTGGAAAACATGTTTTTTTTTTAAATCAAACTTGCATTTTGTCTGCGATAGACAAAATGTGTCTTGAGGATAAAAGAAAATGATTGTTTCTGATTTTAAATCAAAAGTTTCCTTTTCTTTAGTTAAAACGTTTTAGCATAACTGGTTGTGTTTGACAATAAAAGTGATGGAAATGTGGATTGGAAAAAATTCAAAGTCATATTTTTTGTGTTATTTGATGGAAGAGAAGTCTGCCAAACACAAAGCTATAAGACCTCTTTGAGAAGGTGAAAGTAATAAAGTGTGGGCTCTTTGTTGAGCAGGAACATTCACTTCACATTCATGCTGCGCAAAAGCAGCAGCCGTTTGGCTGAAACTTTATAAGAAAAACAACAAGTGCTTAAATTGGTTTTGCAGGTATACATTTGCAATCTTACTGAGTTGATTCAGTTGACAAAGCTGCTCAAAAATATCTAGCTTTTCGCAATGAACAGAGGGACAGCTTTTATTGGAAGTGTGATGCATTAAGGAGCTTTACTTATTAAAAGAAGATGAAAATCAAAAGCTGGGATCGATAATGCAAACATTTTTGGATCCAACTGCTTCAGGAAATATTGGAAATGTTTCTTTTAAAGGAACTGTTTGCCGCTTCTCTGAATTTGAAGCAACACGAGGAAGAACAGCAAGCACCAGGAGTGTTCAATCTCTGCATCCTCCTGAGCTGATCAGGCACACAGAATTCAATTGTACTAATAACCCTTGTCTGCAGACTGGAATCATTTCATGAAAAACAGCAGTAATGTAAAAAATGGGCCATTTTCTGCGGCTGAATGAAGTGCTTGGTTGGCTTATATACAGCAGAAATGTGAGGGAGACCCCAGCCTGACCCAGCACACAACCAAATTAGCCTCGGAGACTTGTAATTGGTGAGCCGATGTCGTATAGAGACAGACATCTGCTGTGGTGAAATAATGAAGCCCTGTCTAAGGTAACAATATGACTGCAAAGCCATTACACATCTGCCACTGATTAGGCAGAAGGGAAAGCACCCATTTGTGTGAACACACATGTAAAATGCACAAACCTGTGAACCAGAACATGTTCAGAAGGAAACGGTTGCATGTTATAACACCTTTCAAAGGCAAATGAATGGGTGCAACAATTTATTGAGGGAAAACAAGCTTCCGTTCTGACTGGTGCTGGGAAGGGCAGGGCGCCTGGAGAAAATGGTCTTGTCTGCAGAGTCAGTGTTGGGTAAAAAATGGACCTGATTTCCTCAGTGATGTGGTCTTTATAATGCCTACCTCTGTTCTCCCTATCTCCCGCTGGGGAGGAAATTGAAGTGTCAGACCAATGGGTGCTCTCAGAGTATATGATTTTAGCTGCTGTCATTGCCCTGGCTTGTATTGGTTTGTAAAGCCCTTGTTTAATCAAAAGCAGTCAGCTGATCAGCCTGCTCTCTCTGGACACTGCCAAAACTGTTGTCAACAAATCTTCTCGTGAGGAAAGAAAAAAGGACGTTGGACTGAAATGAGTCATATTCCTTTAAAAATGACTGCAGAATAATTTGATTCATATTTACCTTTGAGAGGACAACCTTGGAGGCACACTTTGAAAAACAGGCGCTGGGTTGTTTGTTCTTTCAAGTAGACAAGTGAAACAAATCGAAACATGTTTCAGCAAATGTTTTTGCCATGACAACCGAAAGGAGGACATCTCATCATAGCAACTTAGAAAGAGGATTTTAGTTTAATATAATGCAGAATTTTTTATGGTGACTTTAAAATCCAGGACTGTAGCCCTGCTATGTAATCTGTGTATATTCATTTGTCCTTCCCTCTGTTCTCAACGCTTGACTGTGGATTTGCAGCAGTTTCATTGCTACAACTGTTTGTCTCATTGTGCTTCACTGCTAACATGGCCAATTAAATTAAGAAGGCAATTTGCCACATACACAGCTAAAGGGTGACATTCATTGGAGACAAAAGGACTTGTTTCAAACTAGGAGAGGCTCTAAATCGACAAACGATAGCAGGTTGGTAATTGGTGTGAGTTGTTTGACCGCCATGACCAGAAGTTTTGATTATGATTAAGACAATCCCAGGTTAATGGAACCACAGTCTTCACATCATCTTTTAGTCAGGTGACTTGAGATCTCATTTGCAGATAATATTTCTGTATTTCAGGATTTGACTGTACAAGTCACAAAAAAAATCGTAAAAAAAAAAAGAACAAATGAACGGGCAATGAGTCCAATGTTTAATGTCCATACATCTAAATGAATAATACAAGTCTAACCACACAAAATAGGGGTGTAATGATTCATTTGTACAGCCATTCAATTCATCTCATAATTTGTGGTTACGATTCATAGACTATGTTGGTTCATTTCGAATGATCCGGTTCACTGCCCTAAAACTGATCCAGGACACCTTTAACCAAAACTTCCTCCAGTGTGACTCAGAGATAAATACCTGATACTGAACAGTGCAGGTAAAGTTTTCCAGATTCCTTGTATTTCTTACTAGATAATCAAGAATAAATTAAATATGCGTACAAACAAATAAACAAGAATTAATGGGAAAATCTATTGACATTTTAGTTTCATAAAGTTCTGTTGTTTTTCCACATCTAAATTGTACAACGGTAGCATTATTAAAACATTCTACCACACTGAATGGTCACATGTCTGCAAAATCCCAAGTGTTTCCACACAATGAACTGTAATGATGGTTTGATCTTTTTTTTTTTTTTGCTGCCATCACCTGTTGGCTGCTATGATGTCACTTTGTCATTTTTACGTTATAGTTAAAAACAACTACCATGCCTCAATCCAAATGGTATCTTCCACTGTCACTGATTTATTTTGTTTTGAAATGATTTTACAATGGTATAGGCTGATTTGATTAACAACTTTCCTTAGACAGGCCCACTTGGTTGGATCATGGGAATACACCCGTGAAACAAAGCTAACAGAAGTTTTTTGTTGTTTTGTTTTTTTTTAAGTTAGCAGCTTGATTAAGGTAAAAGTCTCCATGTGTGTTTATACAACAAAGAAAATCATGATGAATCCCTCAGTGCTTGGAAGTATAACCTGACTGTATAGGAGGAGTTCTGTACTGAAACAGACTGTAAACATTCTGCATCTTGTGAGTTAGCCAACTTCAATCAAACTTCTGAATGTGTCGATCATTTTCAATTGGTGAACACAGAAACTCAAGTGCAAGATGATTAAAGAGAGACTGACATGATCCAATCTGGATCTGACGGACACCTCTAATGACTTTTTTTTCTTTATTTTAGAAATTGATCATAGTAGGAGCAAATTCTCTTCCTCCATTTTAGACAGTTTTTTTTCTTCCTCTTCAATCAACTCCAAACAGCCATTAGTGCCCCAGAAAACCCCCTCCTCTTTGTCTCGCAGCCATGCGACTCGCTCGAGCCGTAAGTATCTCTCACAGCTGAGGTGGAATGGAAGATGCGGTTGACAGATGAATTCGAGCAGCATCCGCAGGGATGCGTGCTGTATCAGTCTGTTGTGGTGAGAGGAAAGCTGAGCAGAAGACAAAGTTGTCAATTAGCTAATCGATCAACATCCCAGCTCTCACCTATCGTCTTGAACTATGAAGTGGCTACAAAGTAAAGGTCATGACTTCTAGCTGCTGAAATTTGTTTTCCCAGAAGGAAAGCTGAGCAGAGCCTTGTTGACGATGTAGGAGTCTGTTTTTCAAAAGGGGTTTTGAAGTATAGTCAGTGAAGAAGTGAGGAAGGTTGAGTCAGGAAGTCCTGCAGACTTCTTCTAGTGGAGTTCCTTTGGATAGGGTCTGCCGGGAAGAGGCTTCATAACACACTCAGTGGCTAGCTGAAGAGACATTTCTTTGGCTTGTCTGTCCTTAGATGAGCTGGAGAAAGTGGCTGGGAAAAGAGGGGTTCAGGGACTGTTTCTATCGTACTTTCTGGTGTTATAAAAAATGAACCAAAAACAGTTGCTTTTGCAAGTAACTTCAAAACATCTGAAAATGTATTAAAATTCAAAGATTACAGTAAATGTTTAGTGTTTTGAAAATGTGCCAACGTGATTTATGACATTTGGGCAGTTTAGGCTTCATCCAAGGATTTATATGCATTTTATGTGTTATTTCTCATATTACATATTCCATAGCTCTGTCTTTTTTCCCATCTTTCCCCCCCAGGACTGTCTAAGTGTGAAGGTACATATGCAACTGAGCAAAGACAATTTTGAAGGGGGATATTAGAGATGGATGGATTACCACAAATCTCTTAAGGATAGACAATCCATCATGCACGCTTATTAGGCTCCCACTCTGATTCTCAAATGGCATTATCTCTATCATTCTGCCGTCTCCCTGATACCATGTAGTCATTCAGCTCAACTGCTCTGCTCTTTACCACAGCTTCTTCCTCCCTCTTTCCTCTCTTCCCTCTTTCTCCTTCCCATCTGCTGCCCATGACTTTGCACAAACTACGAGCCATTCAGGTTGCCTTGGTATGTTAATAGGATTAGCAATGGCTTATGTATATCCAGCATCCCGTATCTGGGCATTGATTAGAGGAAAACAGTGGCCTGCACATCCTTCCTGCAGCAAACGCCACAAGTACAGACTCTCTGCGGCGTATGCTGTGGTCCTCAGAATGAACCCCCCCTCTGTGCTGGTTCTTTATGTGTCAAGTTGTCTCTGAGCTCATTCTTCACAGGCAAAATGAGTAAAGTTTTCTTCCTGATTGTGCATTAAAAAATCCTCTATCTTGAGTGTAACGTTGTCCTTTTTACAGCACAGAGTGTGCTTAATAATTTAAATCATCAGACTTGGTTTGGGGTCTTGTCACGCTGCTCAGCTAAGTCCCATCTGTCTATGTGTTCTCTAGGATTACGATCTGAGTCAGCTTCAGCAGCCAGACACGTTAGAGCCCGATGCCATCAAGCCGGTGGGAATCCGCCGTCTAGACGAGAGACCCATCCACCACGAGCCCCAGTATCCCATGAGGTCAGCAGCACCCCATCCTGGAGACATTGGAGATTTCATCAACGAGGTAAAAATTCCATCCTCCAGTTACATCAAATCACAGGCCAAAATTTGCGCACACCTAGTAAAAATTGAAAATGAATTTTAGACAGAGTGAACGACGCCCCAAACAAGACCAGCCTTACAGAAAGAGAAGTGGGGCACCAGGCGAGCGTTGTAGCTGCTTCGCAAGTTGGGTCGGGTCAAAGGCGGGCGGCGAGGACAGCGGTGGTGCATAGAGGCGGGCGGCGAGGGTGGTGGGGCGTGGAAGCAGGCGGAAAGGGCGGCGGGTAGCGCCTGCGGGCCATCCAATGCCGCTCGCGGCTTTAATTTCACATATATTTGCTCTGACTGGTACAAAGCCCACTATGTACATGATGCTAACTTGCTCAGATATAATTGCCCCCTCTCCCTCCTTTGTGCCAAAGTGGAGATATAGATGTGTCAGCATAGAAATAGAAGATGAGAGAAGGAATACTTTGGCTTTCTGTCAGCGTGCACTGCTCTGAGTGCACGCTGGTTTGCCTCAGGCCATCATTGACTTCGGCATGAAGGGAGAATGTGAAATAAAAAGAGCAGTCATATATTTTTCACAAGCTCCAACAGACAAGAGTTTCACAGCATTACAAATGGAGTTCGCTCCTAGTTTTTGGATGGCACCCATGTTTTTAGATTAGAGCTTGCTCTTTCAGCTCTGCTGCCCAGCCATCTATTTCCCAGATCCCTTTACCCTGGCACCATCCATTCTCTTTCACCGTGACTCATGATTACACCTAATACACTTGTCCTAACAGCTGATATGGAGTGAAATTTAATAATTTGCAGTGTATGGAAGAGAATGGCTTGAAAGCGTTCACCATCTTTCACATGGGTTGCCTTTACTTGTCATTATGATGAAATCTTTGTGATGTTTCGAAGCCTCCTGACCTAGAAAACACTCAGAATCCAGAGGAAGTTCATAAGACCCACTCTGATGAAAACTTTGCTTCTAACATGTTCTTGGGGCATTTTTCTGATCGTGGAAGACATATTTGAAGAAAATTAAGCTGATCCTGATTCACAACGACTTGATCTTTCAAGTTGTTGTGAATCAGGATCAGGCAAAAAAATAAAAAATAAAAAAATAAAGCAGTTTGAAAAAGAGCGTATTTGTTCTGCAGAAAATGAGCTGGACGGGCAGCGAGCTTCCTGCTCCGCTCCATTCTGATGCATCCACATTAGACAACAAAATCCATGTACAGTGTTCCCTTGTTTATTGTGGGGGATGCTTTAAAAGCCCATGATGTCCGCATAACCCCTTAGAGCTAGAGAAATCGCGCCCATGCCGCGAACGACGCACAAGTCGTGCCGCAAGGCCTCAGATCACGTTTGTACATTGACTTAACATTGAATCTTGACACCCCTGCCGCCCGAATCGTCTCCGGTGTGAATGCACCATTAATCTACTTTTCTATGGCAACCACTCTCTCTAATCAGTTGTGAGCAAGTGTTTGAAGGCAACACCCCCTTCCACCGAAAGTGGGAAAGTACAATCGGTCAATGAAACGTTTCAAGCGTTTGACGCAAGGCCACCTACTTTTATTGAGGCTTCTGATTGGTCATTTCGTAACTTGAATGACTTGTTCTACAGCAAAAATATAATGACAAAAAAGTAAGATTAGCAAGGACATGTATGTATAATGACTGGGTAATAGCTGTTTTTTTTCTCTCAATAGAAGTCGATGGGATTTCAGCTTTTTAATACCAGTTGGTACTTCCTATTTACAATGCTGGGGGGGAGGAGGGGTCACTTAGTCCAGTTCTCTATTTACAGCCAATGGTCTGTTCAGGCGAAACTGCAAGTTTCAAGAGATTGGTTATTAAGATCAACAGGCAATCAGGACTCAGAACACAGTGCTCTGTTGAAAAACAAAAAAGCATGCAAAGTTGCACTGAAAAAAATTCTGCGAAACAACGAGACAGTGAAAGGGTGAACTTTGTTTTAGCGAAGGAACACTGTACATCTTTGTTTTGAGCTGGCATCTGGCTCAAAACTGAACGGCTGGACATCTCCAACATTGCCCCCTGTTTTTGCTGCCCCGATAATTTTAGACAAGGACGCATAAACAGAGAGCTCGCAAAAGCACTCACAACTCAGAGGCAAATTTCTAAAGAACTCCTGCGGCTCCACAGAAACTATGTTCTAGAAGACCACACAGTTTTTTTTAATATTGGCTAAAAACTAAACTTATGCTTAAACGGCCACTGGGAACACTTTTACAATAGATCAAAAGATGATTGGACTGGACCTTTAAGACTGGGTTCGAATTTGCCAGTCCAGTGAGCACATGGAGCTGGAATCCGACTTTGCTGATCTGGCTTTCTATTAAACCAGGGGAAGGAACAGAACAGATAAGAGTGGGGGGAGGGAAATGTGTCACATCTCAATCCCAAAGCTTGGGGGGTGGGGGGTTCTAAATTGAATAATGGAGTTAAAAAAATCAGGCATTGGGTAAGCAGAAGGACTTTCAGGCCACAATCAGATAAATTAAGTTTATTAGTGAAGTTCTTTTCTCACAGAGGGGGGTAAATATATTAGCACCACCTTGCCGTGGCCACTGTCATTCACAGGTGGGCACAAGCTTACTAAACTGTGTTGGTTACACTGGCTCTTTTCTTTTCCCATGAATGTTTTTTAGGAGCTGAGATAGCAGCGAATTTGATCACTCGTCCTTTTGTTATCAGTGGGACAGAGCGACTCCAAACACTGAGAACGAGTAGCTACCTATGCTTTCGATTAGAGAGGCCAACTCTGTTGTAATGAAATTAAGAAAGCAGTTCAGCGTTTGACCGACGCCATGAAACTGCCGGTGGGCTTTTGGTTGTAGATGGAACCGCCTATAACAAGCAGAGCTATTAGGAATATTGTATTGTAATAAATGATCCATCTGTCATATTTCTCTGAAATTATCAGCCCTGCAGCCCTGAGCAAATACTTAACAAATGCTAACAAGTGGAAAATAATGGCTAAGTGCTCCGCCACTTTAATTCAATTCATCTTTTTATTTGAGAGCTATCCAACATGATTGTGGTGGCAGAGAGGAAGCAATAAATCTTTGACGAGTTCCCGATGAGCAGAGCTCTCACTTGCTCTTCTTGGCTTCTTTTAATTCATGTATTATTTGTTTGCTGTCTTAACATATAGCAATAAAAGCAAAGAAAAAACAAAACTAGGCTTGTATCCAACAGTGGTTTATGACCAAACTACATCTCAATTCCTAGATTAACAGTTCACGGTGTTCTCTGAGTCCTGTTAGAGAATGTGACTGGAAATCAATAGGAATCCATAAGGACCCCTTGCGACGCTATGAGGATTTCTGGGAATGTCAAGTGCAGTCTTGAAAATAGAACCACCCCCACGAGCCTTAAGATAAGACGGAGATACGCATGCGTGGCAGCACAGACATTCCACCATCCCTGCCCGAGCCGAGCCCAGCTCAGCGCCTTCTTCTACCACATACAGCCACACAGGGATGAAATATTAAAGGTATTTTCAGTTAGAGGACAGATGACAAATATCAAAGTTGTACTGTCTGTGCAAGTCAAGAG
Source organism: Adrianichthys oophorus (assembly GCA_036245035.1). Taxonomy (NCBI): domain Eukaryota; kingdom Metazoa; phylum Chordata; class Actinopteri; order Beloniformes; family Adrianichthyidae; genus Adrianichthys; species Adrianichthys oophorus. The sequence goes on along the minus strand of BSAI01000012.1, from coordinate 43,107,940 downwards.
AGGGCATGGGGTTCAGTTACCGCTGGCACTAAAGGAAGAGATGCTTCCAGCCATATAAAGGAGCCTTTTGACCAATCAGAAATTGAATGCCCCAGGACATTTTTTCTGTCTTTAAGCTTTACCCTCTATTTTAGCTCTTGGATTTCTGCATTTCTTTGCTCGAGTGTTTAGGATACCACACTGCTTACAAAGCAATTATTGGGGTCAAATTTTCATATTTTATGAGTAAACTAATTCCACCTCCCAGCCCGCCGCCTCTTTCCCCTTGAACGCTATTAATCTTTTGATTTTCTTCTAAAATTGAAAAAGAAAAGAGGTCAAGGCTACAACGCGACTTTGGTTTTTAATTACGCATTTGCTAAGTCATCCTAGAAAGGATCTAAGTAAAGAAGGAAAACAACAGGAACTAAAACTTGATTAATCGAGACAAGAAGCGGATTTCCAGGATAAACGGAGGGAGACCCGTTGGCAGGTTTTAGGATAGATGAGCTTTTGTGTGCGAAGCAGCATGTGTGAGGCAGCAGTGTTTATGTGGCCAGCTCTTTGTTGGCAGCAGCGTCTGTGTGCAGACCGCAGTGTTGCTGAATCGTCTCATCTAACCGTTGTTTTATTTCCAGGGACTGAAGGCAGCAGACAATGACCCCACCGCTCCCCCCTACGACTCCCTGCTAGTGTTCGATTACGAGGGCAGCGGCTCCACAGCCGGTTCCCTAAGTTCGCTCAACTCCTCCAGCAGCGGGGGCGACCAGGACTACGATTATCTCAACGACTGGGGCCCTCGCTTCAGAAAACTGGCAGACATGTACGGTGGAAGCGATGACTAAGACAAGGAGCCACACCTGGAAGGATGAAAAGATAAAGAAAAGGAAGTATTTCCTGCTGAAGGACAAGGACAGCTTCTGATATTCCCCATGAGAATGGCAGAACTGTGACTCTAAAGATACAAAAATCTAAAAAATTGATCCAGAATTTTTTTCTAAAACAACCAACCTAGGCTTATTGTTGTAGTCTACGCACCATATGCTTGTTGAAAGCTTAGGCATAGGCTGTGGTTCAGATGAGGAGGAGGAGGTGAGAGGGAACACTGGTGGACTGTCACCCTCAGATTGTCTGTATTGAATGCGCTCAGTTACACTTGAATTTCACAGTACAGAAGCACTGGGATATAATGTGCCTTTTTGTACATTTTTTTCTTTTTCTTTGTTTTTCCTGATCAAATTGATTAGTTGTATGTTCAAGGCTTTAATGGTACTGACTTTTGGAGTGATTTCAAAGAAATTATGTAACACACTTTTTTTTAATTGTTTATTTTTTTCTTCTTCTTTTTGGTGACACAAGGCTCCTGTTTGTTGAAGATTATTTAAATAAATCACCTAAGCAAAGGAATGATGGAAAATCTTGGTTTGGATGGTAAGGAAAAAAAAAAAAACAAGAACAGCACTGTACAGTATGCTAGACGTTAGGCTTACTCACTAAAAATGATGCAGCTGGTTGCAGAAAAAGGGAGTTATGATTCATACTTTTTTTTATCTGATTTTTTTTATTTTTTTATTTTCTTCCCTTGAAGTGATGTAGTATTTTACAAAAACGACAAACTAGTTTTGGTCTAATCTATGTACACTTCATTTGCCTTAGTCATCATCTGATATTTTCAAGTTTTACTTTAATGTAAAAAGATGTGTGTACATAATGTTTTTTTTTTCTTTTTTTTTTTTGGATGTAGTACAATGAAAAAGTGCAAGAAGTTCCAAGCTTGTAAATGTATAATTTGGACTAAAATTCAAAGTTTTTTGCATGTTTTTATCTTTTCATGACAACAAAAATTGAACAAAAAAAATGTTGTTTCCCAAATTTATTTACAAAGTGGAAGAAAAAATTAAAACCTGGGTGACATTAATGTGTAGAAGTTGACTTTTTTTGTATAAAAATAAATATATAAAAAAAGTTACATTAAAAAAAATGGAAAATTAGTGACTTTGTCAGCACAAATGTTGAATTTGTACCAAAAAAGGTGGGGTGGGGGTGGGATAACAGGGGCTAATTACTGAATCAGCTTTAAGACTGGCAACGGTTTTGGACTTAAGCCTTGTGGATAACCATGTGTACTGAATAACAAGTTATAAATCTCTGACCCCAGCCATCGGAATAAAATGCTAATTTTGGAGCTAAAATGCCCTGCCTCTTTATTTCGCTCCTCACAGCATTCCTGTCGAGGCTTGATTACAATCTTTAGAACTATCCTTTTCTAAAAAGGGGGTTAAAGTCACTGATGTCAAGTTTTGGGTTTAAAACCCAAGAAAGCACATAGAAAACTGAAATCCACCCACCACCTGTCTGCTATCAAGGATTTATTCTGTTGATCACTGCAGGTCAGAATGGATTTAACCTCCAGGCAAAGAGCTCCTCCAAGCACAAAAGCAATTCTGTGCATCTGCTCTGCAGGGACATTTGACCAAATGAAAATGAGAAAGACAGCTAAACTGTGTTGTGGTAGAAACCGTATAACTATCTGCTAATCCTTCATCTTTTTCCTTTCCTTCTGGTGAGTTACATCACCATCATTGACCTCATTGAAATGTGAGGATCAGAGTTATTTGAACCAAGTCACACCAGTTTGGATGGTAATCCTTGCAATAGACACGACAATGGGATTCTTTAAGGCTGATAAAGTTATTGTCACTGGTGATAACCGCTCTCTGTAGCTCCCAGGATTCCTGCAGTCTCCGTACACATTCCTGCACGACCTAAGAAGTGACTCTTACAGTCTTTGTTTTCCGTTGGCCTTGTCTGGAGTGCAGCACTTATCTCAGATCATGCATACCTCTGCACTCTATTGGCCAGAAGCAGCATGAAATGTTATGGTGGGGAGCCAGATTTGATGTTAAACAACAAACCGTCTGACCTCGAGGTGTTGTTTAAACTGCAGCTGAATCAGCTTTGCTTTGCCAAATCACTTCCTTTCACTTTGGGTTATTTTTATAAACCAAACGGCTGGGTTTCATTGCTTTCCCTTTGCCTCTGCCTTCCTGGTGGAAAGGGTCACACCAGTTGAACCTTTGGCTAAGTACTTTCCTTACTTTGATGTTGAGCAGACACAGATGTGTTTAGTGACTCTGTTTTGGAGGGGCTTCATGAAATTATTATCGTGGCTTTGGAAGTGTGTGCTGAGGCAGAACACTGAGCAGATTCTACAGCATTTGACACTTATGTTTTCTGAGAATAGCAGAGGACTGATGCTAAAAAAAAGGGAAGAACAATATTTCCAGAAATATGAATAAACAGGAATAAAAAATATGTTTTATTTTACTTGTTAACTAATTTTCAGGCAAAAAAACAACATAAGTAAACATCTTGGCTTTCATTTATAGTAAAACTTAAAAAAAAAAAGGCAAGTCATAAAAAAGTACATTATGCCTACGCTTAAAACTAAAATTTTTCTTTAATGAGTGTCACATAAAGGATTAATTAAAAAGTCAGAAGCTGCACATGATTAAACCTAAATCTGTCTTTTTTATAAAAGAAGATGAGTGCAAAACTCATACCAGATGCAGAGATTTATGACAGAATTTTACCTCTAGGTTGCATATAAGGATTAAAAACATTTTTGTTTTTTTTAAAGTGGGAGCTTAAAGCTGCAGCAGAATTACCTCATTTCATGCACAAATCTACTTCGGGCTCTATCTTCTATTCAAAGGACATTTTTTCTAAACAAAGGATAATCAACATCAAGGTTGCAACACCATCCTCTGCAGTGAAGACTCATCTCCTGCCTGGCTTTAAGTCACCTGCAGCCCTGCTGTATTGTCATCTTGATGTTTAGATTGCTCCAACGAGTTCAAATCTACCAAGCTGTCAAGTCTTGTTTCTTTTTTTCTTCTTCTTCTTCTTTTTTTTTTATTCTCTCAGCAGGGAAAGAAAGAATTGATATTCCAGCACCTCACTTCAATTTCACAACATGGATTATCCCCGAAGGAACGCTGGCAATCTAAGAGAGCCCAGGACATAAAGGCTGCTGCTCGGCTCCTTCAATATCCACACCAAAAACACACAGCTCTCTTCCTTTTATAGACATGTTCTGGCCAGGACTGTAATAATGTAATGAAAAGAAGCTGCTTGAATCAGGAGTGCTGCTGGGATGCATTACATGGAAAATCAAAGACAATATAAAGTGTTTTGAGGATAATAATTGTGGAAATAGATGGACTGAGCACTAATTAAACACCATTGTGTGAGAAGCATATTTTCATCATCTGTTTGGCTTATGGTGAAGCAGCTGGGGTGAAGTAATTGCTCTAAACAGCGTCTCATTTACACATTTTAGATGGCTGACAAATGGATAAAAATAGTAATGCAAGGGAATTTAAATGAGCAGAAAATTATTTGAAAAGCAAATTAAGTAGGACTGAGATTTAAGCATCTTCTGCCAATTCAGGAATGTTTTTTTTTTTTTTTACAAATGTGATGAACACGTGAAAGAAAAAAAAACCTCTGGGATACAAAACGATAGAAAAATTAAGGATACTTTTTCTTTCCGTGCTTTTTTTTGTGCACAGAGGTCAAATCTTGCTTTTGTAGATCAATCAGATGGTTAAATTTGCTCCTGCCAGATGATTATTTTAGGATTTATTCAGACTCTGAGAAGGGGCTGGGCTCATAATGCCTGGTGTCCTCTCTGCGTGGGAGGCTCTCCTCAGGAAATGGCTGCAGATTGCTGTTCTTACAAGCACCAAAGGGCCACTTTTATTGACTGTGAAACAACGCTTCCACCGTCACCTCCTCACCATAGCAGATTTACAAGACAGCCATCTTCAGCTCCCCTGCGTGTGCAGACGGCTGAGCAAGTGTCACAGAAGCACACTCAGAACAGTAAACGTGCAGAATGCAGATCAGAATGCAATGCAAACTTTCTCCTGAGTTATGCTCTTTCTGACCTTTGCTGGACTTTAGGAAGATGGATGCTACCCACGCTATCAATAGAAATCTGTGGCCCTGAGCAGCATGAGCATATTTCATGTGGTTTCCCAGCCCCTGCTTGGTACCTTCAAATGAATAAGTTAGTAGTTGGGATGACAGAGAGCGCACACCGGGGCACGAGCACTCCAATGTTTTTGTGTATAGACCCAGTCACTTGTGCAAAATCAATCAGTTTGATTTCTACATGGTTGCCCTCTAACTGTAATACTGTATTGGGTTGTTTGTAGAGTGTGGGGGGGCCTGCCCTTATTTTATTTGATCTTTTTTGGGGGGGATTGTGCTCACACTCAGCCTTGATCTACAGCCCTTTTGCACCCCCACTGACTGGAGGCAGATATCTCTCCCTGGGCTCATCCTCTGTTCCACCAGATATTGTTCTCCCTCTGTTAGCGAGACTAATTCATCGAGTCGCGTTTATCAGACCCCGTCCTGCAATTATTCTCAGCCCGCGCGCTGCCGTGACACCACAGCCACAGAGCTGGGGAGGGGAAAGAGGGACGCTGAGCAGAGAGGAAAATGACGAACGCTGCTTCTTTCATGAGATGCATATCAGCTGATCATGAGATTCTCAGCTTGTACGCTAGTGTTCAGTGATACTTTGTGGAGCCTGCAAGTGCACGGAAGGCATTTCTCATCTCACCGTGGTTTTGTGTGCATGAAAGGTTGATGTGCTCAACAAAAGGACAAGTTACCATAAAGCATGCATGCACATTCAAAGACACAGAGGCTTTTTTTTCCTCGCTCACGCATCCCATTTGGAATGGCTAAAAGACGCAGTTACATTAGCCAGCTTCTCACTCCAGAGTAATACTTCTGATATTTCTATTCTCCTGTGAAATTGAAAATGATAAAAAAAAAAAAAAAAAACTAGAAGGAAGACCACCACAGAACAAGTGGGAAACAAAAAAATCATCCGAGAACTGTTGGATTTATTCAGGCTTTTTAACACTCGACATTCCCATCACCCTTTTGAATATTAAGGTTTCGGTCCCTGGGCAACATTTACACAATAAATGGACAATTTTTCTCTAAAAAATCTAATTTGGTTACTCTGTTCTTGTGGTGCTGACTGGAGTTGGAGACCTCCATGGTCGGAGGGTTTAGAAGCCCGCGAAAGGCCTGCGTGGCCCCATTGTGCGGCTGATTGTACCGCGTGGTTGTTAGATTTTGCGTGTGTGAATGAAAAAGAGGCCAATGGAGAGGCCAGACTTTCCTGTCTACTGACTCCATTGTAGCCAATCATTTGAATGGATAGTAGAGAGCTACAATGACAAGCCATCAGGCTGTCCTAAAAAGAAAAAAAAAAACCTCCAAAGCATGGTTGTACATCAGGTTTCTCTTATGCATTATCAAAAACAAGCTCTGAGAGTTCACATCAGTTCAAGCACACTTTAATCATCCTATTATGTCTCTGACATGTGGAGTGCTGTTGGAGGAATTGCAGATTGGGAATATAAAGCAGCAACTTCAAGTCATTAGTCAGTTCAGGCATGTGTCAGACAGTAAACAGTGACAAACAGCAATTAACGGCTTCCTTTAATCGCATTACTTCTTTAAATTCAAATGAAAAAATTCCCATGATATAATAAATAGCTCACTTTGGTAATTGCAGCTAATAGGAAGTTGCCCGAGCTGCTCTGAGAAGGTGCAAAGCGGATCCACTCATCAGCTGGATGATGTTAAATGAGTTTTCACCCTGCGCTGACTAATTTCTCCTCAGGCCAGCGTTTTTTAAAAATCCCTGCCTCTTTTGCTTCGACCTCTTCGCCTCAGCTCTTTGTGAAGAGAAGCTTCAAAAGCCTGGTGGCTTTTAATAGGAACGGTTTCACTCTCTGTCGCGAAAAGTTTTACAAGCAGCATCCTTTTGAAGTCTAAGGTCCAAGCACAGGTTTTTTCCTCCGGAGAGATTTCACAAGCGCCACAGCGGGTCTTTTTGGGTCCCGCTGCTGATTTACATGTCTCTCATGGATGGTGGAGATAAAAAAGAACGATTTAGTTGTTGGCTCACTCGAGGAAATCTTCAGAGGTTTATTTATGTTGGTATACAGCCTGCTCATTATCAAGTTAAATGGCTTTTTTAGGCGCATCCCAGATTCATTTCTGTCTTTCATTACAGCCATAATAACCTGTTAATAACTGCTAGAGTGAAGGGAGTACAGCAGAGCTTCACACTTTTGAGGATTTCAAAACATCTCTTAGTATTTCTGTTCTCTGTTTTCTCATCTTTCACTCTCACACACACACACATCATACTGGGATTGAGTTGCAGCACAAACAAGCTAAACGGAGTAAAATGACTGCCTCACTCAGTTTGTTTACTTCATTGAAGAATTGGATTATGAGAAAACAAATGCACAGAGAGAGCAGATGTTGCCCAGTCCCACTGAAGTTACATTCACACTGGCCTCGGCAACACGTATTTAAGCAGCCACTTTCAACGAAAAGTCTACGTAAATGAGTTTTGGGCTTTTACATTCAAAACTCTTGGATTAATGTGTCGCTATGCACGTTTTTGAGTCCATTTTCGGGATCTATTTCTATCGAAAGGAAGCTGAACGTTAAACCAGTTGAACTTTGACCAATCGGGGCTCGGCTTTGATGGTGTCCTTTTTGCCGTTTAAAAAGGGATTACAAAGAAGAAATTTATATTTGCAGTTTGAATTCTATCAAGTCTTTCATAAATCGGAACAGAACTGTGAAAGAAAAAACCCGGAGCAAAATTCGGGAAATTTGCACCACTTCGACATTTCGCACCAAATCTCGTCCAACTGTGAGTACATGCGCCAATATCAGGTGGTGACAAACCAGTGCAATCACCGTATGCCAAAAGCGCGTTTAACAATCAACATTGCCCGGTGTGTATGTAGCATGGGATGAAGGGTGAGCTGCGCCTGAAATCATCATGGTTCTGACCAAATTCAAGATGCCATTACATTTACCTAAAGATCAACTTTTAGATACTGCAAGGCTATTGGAGGCCGCAGGCTTTTTTAAGACCAGAATGGAACATTTCCTGACATTTAGCGCCTATCTTTATCAGAAAATAACAAACTGGATATATTATAAATGTTGCCCCAAAAAATAGAATATTTTTTCGGGTTTTTTTTCACATTTTTATCTCCCCATCCTTCCTGTCCTTACTGCAAAGCTTCAGAAATTATGACTCACCTAAGGTCTGAGACAACTGCATTATTTTAGTGTATGAGATAAGTCAACACACATGGGAGGGTCTCTTTACTTTGGTTTGTTTTATCCACATCCTGGTGATTCAAGAGTTTGCACAAACTTTATTGGTATCAGCTTTAAATTGTTTAACACCGGGTCAAAGCTTTCTGCAGTCTATCCATGTGCTTCTTTCTTTGGTCCATTTCTCCTGTCAGGACTGATGCAATTTAATTGGGTTTGATAAGTTCTTGCTCACGCATGTTTTTCCAAGACTGACCACCCAATGTTTTTTTTTCTTTAGACTGAGGTCAGAACTTTGTCAGACCGAGTCCTGCAACGTTTTTTGGTTGTGTGACTCCGCAACGACATCTATAGGAGCCAAAAAAGTCATGTTTTTCAGTCCATCTACAACAGCTGATGTGTCAGGAAGCCACTTTAGACAGCCAATTAAGTTCCCCTTTTTGGCAACATGTTTGTGACTCATCACTCCTTTAGGGAGCGAACCCCCCCAACATGATGCTGCCACCTTCTGCTTCACAGTTTAGACAGTGATCTCAGTCCCTGTTTGTCCCACCATTATTTACCACAACGATCACAGCCAAACTGTTAAAATGGAAAAATCTCGTCCACCAGACACACATTCCCACAGAAAATAAGATATCCCACTAAACTTTTCCTTGTCTGCCACGGTTTGTATTTGTAATGCTAGCTTTGGTGCAAGGATATGCTTCCTGCTTTCACCTGTCAGCCTATTTTAGTTTTTTTGGAACAAGGAAATGCTTTTGTTTTGTTTTCTTTCAGCATCTTCACAAGGTCCCCTGTCATTGTTTGGGGATTGTTTTGCATTTTTTAAATGAAAGTACATTTGTTTCCAAAAGCATGACAGTTGATTGGTACACTTGCAGTGCATTTTATTTGCTTTTTTGAGCAAACAATCACAAAACCTTGGGATATTTTTGAAACTTTTTTATCCAAGGATTAATTCGAAAAGGTTCACCTTTTTGTTTTAAGGAGGCAAGCCTTAAAATACATTGCCGATACCGAAACACAAGCAAATCTGGCAGTAAGAAAGGGAAACCATGGTGACTAAGTAGTAAATACTGAGAGAGCTGATGATTGATGAGAAACAGTTGAAGCAATTAACAGAGACTAGGCAACAGGAAGGAAACACAATGCAAAAAAGTACTATCAAAATAAAGCAACAAAATCAATAACAGTTTAATGCATTTTCAAAAATGAAGTATACAGGGACTTTGCACAGGAAACCCAAACCCAAAGGTCAAAAACACCAGAGATTAAATACCTTATAACATGCATTATGCATTGTTAATATTTACAAATTTAATGTAGATTTAGCAAATGAGGAAGATGAAGATGCCATTTTTTCTTGTTTATTTTGCTCAGATGCTGGAGATTAAACATATAACAGCAAACAGTGTTCATAGAAAAACACCTAAAGGTCAGAACAGTTGATCTGGAGCTTTATAATCAACTGCTGCTCTGTATCTCAGAGTATTAATGCTACCACAGAAGTTCAAACCAACTAATCCAAGCTTTATGATATGATACCTACAAGTTCGGACTCATTTGTGTATCAGAATAATATAGAAAAGCACAATAAATGTCAGTGTTAGTGGAAAGACTGTGGACTAAAGTTAGTCGAGTTTAACAATTTACGTTTTACATTAGCAAGTGTAGTTAACTGTACTGAAATAACTTTTACACTTACTTACATAATATAATTCTTGTTTCAATTAATTATTTATAAATAATGTTTATTAAGAAAAAACAAAACAAAACAGGAGTTTAGAGATTGCTTTCCTGCGGATTACATTGTAAACTATTTGATCCTTGCAGAGATTTAAAACCTTGTTTTGAGATATTAGCTCTCAAAGAATTTTTTTGAAAATATGTCAAACAAGAAGACGTGGTGCAAACAAAGAAGTCCATACGGTAATAAGATTTTAAACAAGTTTAAAACCACAAGCATGGTTTATTCATCTTGGTACATACGTCTAAAGTATCATCATAGAAGCAAAACATCTAAACGGTATTTCTGCAAATCCATGCAAAATACTGAAAATATTTTCACATGAAAGAAATAAAAACCAAAACAAATTTTCCGTTTTTCTTGTCTAGTGTATCTTTTTAAAATATAAAGTCAGTGCTATCACTACACAAAGAGATGGCCTTAAGATAGGGGAAAAAAATCACAACTTTTACAAAGAAAATCTCTAGAGAGAAGTAAAATGATCTGTCCATGCAGCTATTAATGTTTATTGAACAAGAAATCTGATAATAAAGACATCAATATCTAGAAACAAAGAGTAAAAACATTTAAAATGCTAAGAAAGCTAACTGTTAGAATTATTTCAATTTGAATGCTATAAAGCCCAATAATGAGTATTTTTTAACTTGTTCTAAGCATTTTTTTATTCTTATTTATTTATTTATTTTACTTTTGATGTACATAAATGTTTATTTTGATTACAGTGACAACAAATTGTGTAATAGGTAAAAACAACTAATTTCAGAAGAAAATGAGAACAAAATAAGATTATGATCATCGTTCAATTTTTAATAAATCCTCATAAAATCTAAAATTGGAACTTATTCTTACAACATAAATTTACATTTTTGCTTCAAACTGGTAATATCTTGATTGTTGAACTTTAAAATAACATCCTTCAACCAAAAATTGCAGTGAAATTTAGGGTTTTTGAGTCTTAAATTAGGGTTGTTTTACTGTATGAAGCAAAAGGAGTTTGTCTCCTTGCCTCTAGATCCTAGCACCTTTAAATCTTTGGAAGTATTAAATAAATTTCAGTGTGCATGTCTGGCAGAAACCTGTTAAAAAGAATTTAACAGAAAATACTGACCATATCTAGTTTTATTTTTGTACCACAAAACCTCCTAGTTAAAATTATTGCAGATTATTATGTGGGTTACAATACATTTTATTTCATTTTTATGTGAATGGTAAAATGCATTGTTGCAGACAAAAAAATGCTTAATGTGGCTGGCCTGCAAAAACTTAGCCCAGAAGATGCAATTAGAATAAAGAATTAACAATCTGAGTGACCAGTTGTTCACAAGGCAAACATTGGTAATTAATTTGATATTACATGCCACAGTTAGAAATCTGTTACTGCCCATTATTGTCTTAAAGAGGATCGCAGGCAAGTCATTATAACACATTAGTCATGAACTGGCTGAGCAAAGCCAGTAATTCTTTGGTTTATACTTGGCTGTGTTAGAGCTATTAAACATTCATATGCAAATCAGTCTCAAGAAAATTCTGTGTCATTCTATAGAATTAAAATGGAAAAGACTGAATGAATCAAGATGAGTAAAAAAAAAAAAGAAATAAGTGCACACTAATGCAGCAGAAGGATTTTGTTATGCAGGAATCTGAGCTCCAACACCACTAATGGAAAGATGTTATCAATCACACCTGCAAATATGAAACGTGACATTTAGCTGCATGCTTCACCTGAATCCCTCTTTTACTCGCAGGGCTCTCTGGACGCTTTCTTTCTCTTGCTGTTAAGCACTGACAGCCATTTCTCAGTGCTCTGAGCTTTGGCACACTGTCAGTGTTCCTTCTAAACATCCTAAAATCACCAGTGTCATTTTGAGAGCTGCTTGTGGGCTTTTTTTATCTGCTGTTTTTATCTGGTGTAAAGGTCCATTTCTACTAAAAGCTGGGAGAAATGACGTCACTCAACATTTTTATTTTTTTATTTTTAGAAAAGTAAGAAAACGGGAGAAAAAGAAGAGAAAGGGGGTTAGTCTTGGAGCTTATGAAACATCAACATATAGTTTAAAGTCAGAGCAAGAAATAAGCATGTCGTTTCTTTAGCTGCACTGGGATGAAAAAAAACATAATTCACAGACTGAAGGTGCTAAGCCGGAATAATACCTCCTGTTGACTCAATATTTCCTGCACAGAAATGTGTAAATTTAGTGTGCTTTACAGAAGAAGAGAGTCTGAAAAGGGATTAAACGTATAATCTCTTTTGACAATATCTCCACTTGCTCTAAAATGAGCCATCGTACAACACCATGAATAATCTTATCTGAAAATAAATGCACATGATGAAATTCTGTTAGCTACACTGCCTTCCATTTAATAAAGTGTGTTGTGTGCATGAGCAATTCCAAAGCCAGTTCCTCAAAAGACATTCAACAGGTAGATAGAAATGTTTGCCAGATTTTTGTTTTGTTTTTGTTCCCTCGTTTGTCTGTTTGTTTGCATTTGTATTTCATAATTTACACACTCTGTTTGCTGTCCGGGCACACAGAGCGAGCAGGACCCCAGCAGAATGTTAATCCCTGCAGAGGAGGGTTGAATAACACAGAGGTGGACCATCGGCCATCTATCACTGCTGGACTTTTGGGCACAACCTCATCAAGGGCAACATCCATGTTTACACAATGGAGATAACCCCTGGAAAAATATCTGATAAGGGGTTTGTTTGGTGAATTACCTCAGAGGAATTCATTAACAGTAAAGCAGTTTTAAAATCAGACAAAAATATGAGAAAAAAATACAGTCTTGACTTCATCCAAAAATATGAAAAGAAATACTGTTACAGTAGGTGACTTCATAAGAAATGCATTAACATAATGGATTTGCTGAATAGAAGCAGTTTATATGGCATGGAATAAACAAGCTTAAAGCACTTACACACATGCTTTGTGTGCAGCAAGTCTGCGTTGGTCTTTAAGAAGTGGTTCAAGGAAGAAACGGCGGTGAGTCAGCCACAGGGCCAAGGCTCGATGGTGCACATATACGCTGAGTGCTATAACTCAATAGGTAAGCAACTCTGGCTTAAAGAGTTTAAAAAGTAAATGCTGCTTTGCATGGAAAAGTGGCATAATGCACAGTGCATTGCAGATTGTTGACTGCAAAAAGGCAGAGCAGTTATGGAAGCCACTGTTCATTTGTTAAAAAGCACCAATAATGAACATAAACAGCATATCAGGACCATGGTGCAACACGTGAAACCTTGTTGTAGTGTAATTTATCAATTTACAATGACTATTTGTCACATATACTTAGATCAGAAGTGTCCCACTTCAGACCTAACCATTTCTGCTCTTGAAACTAGTTGTCTGGGGGGTGAAAAATGAGCAAATCTGTATGGGGCACACAAATGGCCCACACAAAATATCCAGGTCATAGACCACTCAGTGAGCCCCTATAGTAAAAATGTTTATGCCCATTTTTTCTACAGGCATGCTGCGGGTAACAGGTCGTAGCGAACATTTGAACAATAGGTAAGGGTACGTAATGGTGAAGTAGGGAAGACGCTGTCACCTTGTACAGTTTTTTCCTTTTTTCAACGATTCCCCAAATCCTGGTGTGTACATAAGGTGCTAAGCCAAAAAACGGCATTTCCATTTAATATTTACCATGTTTTAATTTTTAAATATGATTTGGGACAGGTTTATATTTGTGCGCATTTTTGCATGAAAGTGTTTATGTTTTTGTGTTAGGATGGTATTTTGGAGAAAGCCCTTTGAGCTACAACTTCTGACAATAAAATCTTGATTTCTCTATGTAACGGGCGTGTATCTGCCTGACCACCGCATCCAACCCATAAAAACTTCTGCGTTGTGTTCTGCTGAAAAGACGAAGGGACTCTGGACCACGAACATCTGCTGGTTGCTGGTCTTTATATTGATGACCCTCCTCTCAGTTGTCTCTGTACATATCAAACAAAACAAATAAAACTTGGTGACATGCAGTTCCCTGGTCACACACGGGGTCACAGTATCCTGTTGAGCAGAAACAGGAAACCTGTCCACACGTGTCTTCTACAAACTCCTAACATGTATCTGCACAGTTTGCAGTTGGCTGAAACTACTGCATGTTCACCATAACTGACCACACTTGCACTTCAGCAAACCTTCTGTTGCATTTTCAGCAGTAATCTACAAAATAAATTCAAAATGCTAACAGAGAACAAACGAATTACCTCCTCTCAGTCGTCTCAGCGCGAACTGAGAGGGTGGGTGTTGTACACAGAAACTAGAAAGTTCTCTCAAAGTGACAGTACAGGTATTAATACTCATGCCTCAACCAAATATACATCCTAATAATGAACAAAATTAAAATTTTGGAAAAGAAATATAACTAAAAATGATCAGGATTTGGTGAAATTCAAAACAAATACATACACAAATAAAACTGTCAGTCCATCCCTGTTACATCTACATCAGGTGGATGATTGGGCATTACATTGCATAAGGATTTCAGATCACCAGGAGAGAACTGAAGCCAGCAGAGGCAGTGGGATGATTGAAGGAATATTCTGAAGCTTGGGTTCATGATATTTTGACACAAACAAACCAAAGCGCAGACTGTGGGCATCATTTCATTAAACAGCACCCAGTATAGCTGTCACCTATAGTCCACAAGCTTTAGAAGCAGATCTCAATCCACTCAAACAGCTTTTCAAGGAGACTTCATCCCACTGCTTATAGAACTTAATGCATTTGCACTTTAGTGCTAAAAACTGGGATTCTTTAAGGGATCCTGTGGAGTCCAAGTCTTCATGGATGAGAGTTTATTTTTTTCAAGGCAAAACAGGGACTCACACAACATTTGGTGGGTGATCAAAACTAAATTGATGCATGTTGGAGTTAAAAAAGCTTTAAAAAAAGCTCATGGAAATCAACAACAGATAGGAGGCTGGGCAACACATAAGTGTGATTAAATTATAATGACATAAAATTAATAATATAAGACAGGAATTGATCCATACAGGGGAAGAAAGAGAATGTGCAAAATGACAGGCAAGTGAAGCAAAAGGATGCAAAACTTGTGCAAGACAAAAACAAGTATAGAAGCAAAACTATGAGAAATCCAAGTAGATAATTCTTTTTTGTTTTTCCTTCTAACTATAAGTTAAACTGTTAGGTTGGACATTTAGTGCCCCAGGGTCCATTGTTTAATAAACTCTTCTTTGTGTGGAAATGGAAGCATTTTTCTGAACAAGTTGCCAACTTTTGAAGAAAAAAGAAATATCCAGTTTACTTCATTGCTTACGAAATATCAGGAAATCCACAGCATCACTTAGGATGATGTGTTTGACAGTAGTTATTATATACTGGGCAATGTCAGCTGTCGAATGAAGAGTGTTTGATTAGTACTGTGATGAAAAGAAAAAAACAGCAATTACAGCATAAGACTTTTAACACTGCTGGATGGAGGCTTGAGTGTTTTTTTTTTTTCTGGCAGTTGATTTTCATCTTCAGTTCATTTTAATTAAGTCAATAAGCCAGTAGTTGAAACAACAACAATGTGTGAGTGTGTCCAGCAAGACAGATGTGGGAGTGCTGCTACTAGTCACAAAGAAATAACCTCCATAATTAATCTTATAATCATATAAATATGTATATTGCCAGAATATGATAAACAAAATATTAGCCATTATAAAATATTGATGAACTGGAATAATAAAGCAATTAGGAGATGTTTTTTCAAGATAAAAGCTTTAAATTAAATCCAAATAATCTACAATATAGATAAAATACAAATAAAAATGTGATGTACATTAATTTAACTTCATTTTAAAACAGATGGAACACAACACCACCAGCATCATACTTTTTAGCCTCCAGGGTTAAATTACAACACAGAGTAATGTCAGAGTAAAAAGGTTTGGACTAAGGTAATGGAGGCAAGGCAAGGCAAATTATTTTTATTTATTTTTTATATCTAGACGATTCAAAGTGCTTATGGAGATATCTGGAAAAGAAAGCTGAATTTGAGCCTTCCACAGACACCTTTTTGTTCAGGTAAGACACAGTCAGGTTACTGATCGACACATTCATGTCAATTGCTGTAAAAAGGCATATTTGTTATATTGCAAGTGTATTATGTCACAAGTCATTTGCTAAAGGTGACTTATAGACACAAAGAAATATGGGATAGGGTTAGACACATTGACTATATATAAAAACTGGATCGAGTGAGTGTGACATTAAAGTGGCTTACTTTCAGCTTCAATGTAATCAAATCAATTCCATCTCCTTTTTTTCTGATATGGGTGCGGCCATGTTGGAGCTAGATGCTGTCAGTAAGCAATTGGTCCAAGTCAGTCTATTGCAACCACTCTAACCAATCAGGAATGAGCTTGTTAGAAGTGTAGCTCAAGAGAATTTGTTAACCAAACATTTTGGACATTCATCGTGAGTACCAGCAGGTACTACATACTTTCATTTATGCATCTTATTGGCCAGTTTATAACTTAAATAATTTGCAGTGCAAAAAAAAAAATTCTATTTATCTACTTCTGCTCATCCAGAACTGGGTCGCAGGGGCCAGTAGTCTATGCAAAGTTGCTCAGACTTACCTCTCCCCGGCCACTTCCTCCAGGTCCTCTGGGGGGATGCCGAGACGCTCCCATGCCAGCCGAGCGACGTAGTCTCTCCAGCATGTCAGAGGTTAGAAGATGACTGCAGGGGAGGGAGGATAGAATCATAAAAAAGAACAGGCAACAAGATGCTGGAAATTTACAATCGTTACAATCAAGTGTGAGTATTCTTCGAAAGTGAACATACATGTTGGCTTCAAGAGTCTTCATAAACCTATCAACATACAGTTCACACACACCCTCATGCATACAAACTAACACATGTAAAGCATTCCATTCTGTCACGTAAACTAATTGTGTAAAGGTGAGCAGATACCTATACTCAGGTTTATGTTAGGCTGACGTGGATGATGGAATGTAAAAAGAAAAGGGGGGGAGAATTCTCAGCCATCCCCACACCAAGACCCCCGCCAAGGCAGCAGCTGGTTTCCTTTTCTAAGCTGCTGGACAGTTTGTAATAATCTCTTTGAGGCCAACCAAAAGTTCTTCTTCATGGCCTCGACCAAATGTTTGCCTCCACAACAGCCTGGGGTGGAACTCGCTTAAACAGCCGGTACCTGCCAGCTACCTCTGGAGTCCCACAAACCAGCCAGACTTGGTAGGACACTTTCTTCAGCTTGACAGCATCCCTTACTTCCGGTCTCCACCACCAGGTTCGGGTACTACTACCACGGAAGGCACTAGAACCTTGCGACCACAGCTCCAAACAGCAGCAGAGACAAGAGGTGGAAAACATGGTCCACTGGGACTCAATTTTACCAACTTCCCTCGATACCTGTTTGATGCTTCCCGGGATGTTGGAGTTAAAGACCTTCCAGATGGAGGACTCAGCCAGACGTTCACAACATACCCTTCATAGTATGTTTGGGTCTCCCAAGTCTTTCCAGCCTCCTTCCTTGCCAGCGAATCCAACTCAGTACCAGGTACCGATCAATGGACAGATCTGCCCCTCTTTTTAACCGAGTGTCCAAGACACAGGGCACATGAAGGTTGCCTGAAATGACTACAAAGTCTATCATCAATCTCCTGCCAAGGGTGTCTGATGCCAAGTGTAGGTTCAGATCAGAGAGGATGTTCTTACCAATGATGCCCTTCCAATCATGTCATTGTTAATGTGGGCATTGAAGTCCACCAGGAGAGCAATGGAGTCCCTCGTTGGGGCACTTTTCAGTACCTCTTCAAGAGACACCAAGGCCGGTGTTCGTCCTGTAAGCCAAAACCATGGTCAAAGACCTGTCCCCCACTCCAACACTTGACAGCTGAGCTGGGAGCTCATGAGTAAGCCCACCCCGGTCCACTGCCTCTCACCATGTGCAACTTCAGAATGGGAGAGAGTCCAACCCCTCTCAAGGGACTGAGTTTCAGATCCCAGACTGTGTGTCGAGTAAACTATTTTTTGCCAAAAAAATAAAATGATACAAAAATAAGGAGTAGCAAGTACATGTTAAAAAGATATCTCAGAAAGAATGGTTGTTCTGAAAAATTTAAAGAATGAGTAACTGCTGTTTATTTCCCAACAGAAGCCTATGGGATTTTGCCTTCTTGCAGCCAGTGGGTACTTCCTTTTTTGAACGCAAGGGATGACGGGTCACTCAGTCCAGCTCCCAGATACAGTCAACAGTTTGACAGCATCCCAGTCTAACCAAGACTAACAGAACAGTAAGGGTTTCCATCTTCACAGGAGAGCAAAATCCTTAAAACCTCCACATTTTCAGAAGAACAGAGAAATGAGTTCTCTAGAAGTGACAAACACAACAACAAAGGGGCAACAACATCAAAGTACTCTAATGAGTTATAGTTATATATGAATGTAAATGTAATGCTCTACATGTGGAGCTACTGCAGTTTTTCTGGTTCAATGGCAAGTACCAAGCTGTTTTTCAAGATGTTAGCCATCAGTTTTGTTGATCTTGAGTCTCAGATCACATCATTCAGTTAGCATACAAACTTAAAAAAAACAAGCAAAAAAAAAAAAAACACCACAGCCACTCTAAACATGTGATAAAAGGTTGTGACGTAATAGGTTGTGGCAAAAGGGGCGGCTGTGGTGCACGAGTCAACCTCTGATCAGAAGGTTCGGTTCCCACCTTGGGCCCCCATATATGTGTGTGACTGTGTGTCTCTGTTAAAGACTGGAAACCTGTTCAGGGTGTGCCAGCCTTCACCCAACAGTATCTGGGTTGGTTCCAATAGCCAGCAGTGAAAGTGTCTGATTAATTGATGAATGACTGGATGAACGAATGAATGAAATCATGCTGAATGTAGCATCAATTTCCAAGATAAATCAGGTTTGTTTTGATTGTCGTTAACATAGAGGTTAGACAACCCTGGTTCAAATGTTGCAAAGATTTGCATTCTGGGATTTTGAGAGAAGATGTCTTTGTTTCAAATTTAGATCAAATTTAGAATTTCAGCAAACAACTGTGAGACACTTTGGAAAACGTTTTAGCAAGCGCTTTTGGCAATCTACTTTAAGCTCTTCCAGCACAGTGCAATATAATCTGTCATAATTTTTCTATCTTTATTACTCACATTTTCTCCACTTCCATGTAGCTTGTCTTGTAGTTTGTTTTTTTTCTTTACAAAGTTCAGGAAGTTGCTTGAAAGCCAAAGAAGGTAGCTTCGTTTTTCCACAAAAAGTACATTGCTATTCTGGTTTTTCCTCTCAGGTCTCGAAGGTAACGCTTTATTGACTCAAATCAAAAATCCTTGTGCATGTGAAATTGCTTTCAAAATGTTGGATTACATACATCTGAATTATTTATGAAATAATGATCAATTTGCGGTAGTGAAACTGTTAGTTTGTCATGTTGTTTCACTGCATACTTGCAAAAAACAGGATTGGACATCACACACCGGGCATCACTCAAGAAAGGTACTATTGATGTTTGAAGATTACTGGCTATTTTCCACTATTAACCCTGGAGTGTTTTTTTGGGGGGGTGGGGGTGTCGCTTTCAGGCACTCCACTTAAATCTTCCTCTGATGTTTTGATCATTTACCATGTGAAGAAATGAAGAGGACCAGGCTTCTGCCAATACCTTCTTTGCATCTCTGAGCACCCAGGGACAGTATTGAGGGAGACACATTTCTTTTGTGTATCAGATAGTAACAACTGCCAGGATTTTGCACAAACTGATTGGCGAGAGGAACCTTTGGATGTGTGTGGGTAGGATGCAGTTGGAAGCCCAACAGGCGCTCTTTTGGCTTTAAGAGGACACCCACGGACTCCGGTGGGAGATGCTTTGACTTAGATGCCTACAAAGCTGGAGGTGGCCAGAAGTAAGAAAGGCGAAACAATGAAATGCACATTTTTACCCATTTGAGAGAGAACAAACTGTCGGATAGTGGGTATTATAGAATCTTCTCATTTGCTGTTTATCTTTCTCAAAATAACCCAATTGAGGATATTTTCTACAACACTAGAGATTTAACTATTCCTGGGAGTTGCATGCAAATTAGTGGGACACTTGTACCAGCACAGCAGTGCTTACAGCACTATTCTTCAGCTTGTAGAGCACAGGGAAACACAACCAGAAAAAAGACCAGTTCTGACTTTTTTTGCTTTGACAAAATAAAAAAAAAACATCCAAACAAAATGGACAAAATGTCCAAACACTTATTAAGGGGTAACACAACAGGACAGTTGGAGGCTGACTCCACTCTCAACCCGATTTGAAAAATGCTTAAAAAAAAAAAAAGGCAGGGTAGACAAGGGCAGGGGGTCTGAGCGGGGGAGGTGTGGTCTCGATATGTGATTGACAGTAACGGTGAGGTTAGCTTGAGGTAATGTACACTGGCTCTTCAATAATGAAGAGCGATACAGAGCAAAGTGATGCCAGAATCCCAAGTGAAATGTTCATTGCAAATCCGATCACCAGGGTGGAGTTTGCTGAAGATGGTTGCTTCCAACCACTGTTCCCTAACTTCCAAGTCCACTGGCAAGTTGTGCAATCCAGTAGATTTACGACAACTGAAGGCAATACACCTACGAGCTATGCTAAAGTTATCAATATAATGACAGACTGTTACACATTCAAAGATGGGCAGGGCTTTTATTCTGGAGCTGTAGAGCATGATGACATGAAACTTCTAAAATGACATGGACTTAACACCAGTTGACCAATCACGAAATTCAACTGTACTACCTTGTTTCAACCTCTAAGGGGCAGCACACAGATGGTTCTAGACTATTTTTATAGTCTAGAACCATCTAGACTATAAGAATAGAATAGTATTCTATTCTATTCTCTAGTCTAGAACCATCTAGACTAGACTAGACTAGACTAGAATAGAATAGAATAGAATAGAATAGAATAGAATAGAATAGAATAGAATAGAAT
>BSAI01000012.1:42940087-43087061 GCA_036245035.1 Adrianichthys oophorus | reverse complement strand
ATAGAATAGAATAGAATAGAATAGAATAGAATAGAATAGAATAGAATCCTTTATTGTCATACTTGGTACAATACATTTCAGGTACAGTTCTCTGCAATATGGCTGGTCAATACAGATAAATAAAAAACAAAGATCACCTTAAGTTTAAATTAATGTGCAAAAAAAATCAGACAATGTGCAAGAAATAAGAAAATAAAAATAAAATAATTTGAAGAATAAAGCAAGTTTAGGACCAGCAAGGACCAATAGTCAGCACTTTCAAAGCCTCATTTATACAGGTCAACATCCAAAAAAGTTGATTTACTGTTTAGTTACCCTTTAAATGTTTGTAGAATGTATTGGTTTTAAAATACAACAAGCTCAAACTTGCTGAAGTAATTGCTTACAACACAACTACACAAAAGGTGAGAGAGACAATAGAAGGTTGGAGCCTTAGTCAAAGACCTTTGCATGTGTGGACTGGTTACCATGGAAAATCAACCAGCAACTTCGTAACAGACACTCTGTTTCCTTGGGAACGGGCATCTCTGCCTGTTGCTCAAATTTCTCAAAATCTATTATCACAGCTGATTAAATAAGTGTTATACTTCTTAATCTTATTAAAAAACTTTTAGATCTATGTATGATTAAATAAAGAAATATTTGATGTTGCTGCCAAAACTGCTTTTTTTTATTAATCTATTATTACAATCGTTTGTGGAATCTACGGTACTCTGCAGATCAGCAGAGAGGCTCTGGCCCATTTCAATATTAAGGAGCAAAGAAATCCAATCCAAAGAGAGCAGATAAATGATTTTGAGCAACTCTTGTGTGCAGTTTATATTTTATTCATACTAATATTAACACGGCCAGCATAGGGATAAAAACATGCACTTTCGATATAAATATTTGAGACTATAAATGCATGATGACAGTAACCAATGTGACCTTTCTGAAAAAGACAAAGTTGTATGATTAATACAAACCAAATAAATTTGGCTTTTTGCACCCTTTCCCCTAACCTCTATCAAACATGCCCTCATTCCCCACCCAGGAAGTGGCGCTGGTGATGAGAGCACTGATAGCCGAGCACAGGGGAGTTTCAGCACCAGATTTATGACTGCCGTTGCCCAAACACAAAGTGATCCTCTTCAAACTGGTTCTTTGTAAGGTTCCACCTCAAATACAGTTAATGGATGCGCACAATGAGCCTCAATGACCCTGCAACGATGGATCTGGGGCACTGTGAAAAGCTCCACAGATAAGGCATTTCAAACGCCTTTCACCCAAATTTAGAAGTGGCGTGGGAAAGAGTCACAGCAGAAAATGTTGCAGGGAATATTTGGAGAAAAAAATAAATGGAGCAGTTGGTTCCTCTGCGGTTCTGTAATTGTATTTCAAAGGAACAAATCGAAGTCAGAGTATGACCCAGAAATGTTCTCTCTGCATGTGCTTTCTTCATACTGTGTATTAGGAGAATTTTAAAGTGCAGATGTGCACACTGCAAAAACAGGCCCCTTAGAAATAAGTAAAAAAAAAGAAAAGTACCCTACTCGCAAATTTTCTTTGAATAAGCAAAAAAAAAAAAAAAAATTAACTGAGTCTGCTTAATTTGGTCCAGATGGATTTCTGAACCTTGCATTTGGAATGTATTCAGACTAGCGTCTACCAAAGACTCCTGTTCCAAACCAAAGTTTGTGAACAAAACTGTGCGACTAAAGATCTCTTCAGTCATTGGCCAGGAATTACGAGGCCGGGGCAAAGCATTGAGAGAAAAATATTGGAAACCCTGTGCTTAATCCTTGTCGGGACAGTTACAATAGATACAACACTTTTTCTGCTACTTTGGTGTGGCACAGAGCAAGACGATTACTGAGGAATCTACAGCTATGAACTGATAAGTGTTTGTGACATGTAGATTGTCGGGAAAACAGTGTGAGAAGCAATGTGAAATGTGTCAAATTGTTTTGATGAGCCTGCACTCATTCAACCAAATGTTAATGAGTTACTGCCCCTTAATGTTGCTCCACTACTGTGCTTACATCCTGTAATGCCCAGCTACGGTGGCCATTTTTGGTTCAGTTGTTCCGCTCCGAGCACAGAGCCTATTCAGAACGAGGAAACTGACAGCAAACCAGAGCTCTATCTGATTGGAAACTAACCAAGACCACCATGAAAGAGGGGTTTAGTTTAGCTTAGTTTCTTTGTTTTTACACATTTAAAAGTGAGAAAACAGCTAACAGGCAATTAAATGCAATGCAGGGAGAGGCAAAAAAAACCCCAAAAAGGCGTATTTAAGACTTCCACCTAATGTAACTTAAAAAATGTAGAATGTGCATGGGAGGGAAAGGCTCCACGAGCAGTTCCTGGTCCCAGGGTCCGCTTGGGTGTAGTCATGTTGAACATTTGTTCCGGATTATCGGGGGAAATGAACTGTGGTTCACTTTAAAGACCCATTCCAATAAAAATAATCTTTTTTGTGTTTTCAACATGTTCTTGTAGCATTTTTCTCATAACAGCAGACCTGTAAAAAAAAAAAAAAAGGATAATTAAAACTGCATTTCTAGATATTTCTTAGTTCAAATCACATTGGATCAGAAAACTGGGTGCTTGAAAAAGCTCAGCCTAATGACGCAGTTACTGAAATGGTCGTGCCAAAATCTCTCTTACCCCTCCACTTCTCCCCGCCATGCACACAGTCATTCATCCAAGCTGAACTCTGGTTGAAAACAATGCGACTGGATTGATCCAATACTGCTCCAATCCATTATTTTTGCACTGCCAATGCTAGCTTTGGGCTATAAGCTCGTGCGTGTGAGTGCACAAACAGAGCTCTCAGCGATGGGGAGGGGACGAGGTTGCTCCGAGCCAGCAGTCTCCAAGACAAGATTCTTTACTTTCTAAAGATTCTGTTTTTGTTGTGAAAAAACAAATTGTAACATAGAACAAAAAAGGAAGGTACTCTTATATACAGTAAATAATATAAACATTTTAATTCAGTATAAATCTGCTCCTCTTAAAAGCAAAAATACATTTCAAAAATCCCCATATAGTGTTTCTTAAAACTTGGAAGATTTTTAATTGCATCCTCTACTTTTAGAAATTTCCTTCTGATTAACTTTAATGACTGTGCACTCTAAAAAAAAACTGAAAACCAAAAAAACTCTTTTTGCTTTTTTTGCTCCTCGAAAACCCAAAGCTGCTTCATCATTAAAGGTGAAAACCATCAGTTCGGGTTTAAAATTATCCTTCATGCTTTACAGCTTTGCAGTCAGCCTAAAATATTACAGCTAGGTAACTACCTCTTTTCATTCCAACACTTTCATTATTTGTTTTTTTCTTTTTTTTCCTGCCTCGTCCCCATCAGCTCCTCATCCCAGAGTGCAGCCATTAGGTGGGAGTTCTCTATGATCTTTGCCTCCACTCTGCATCTAATGAGAGTGCTGGATGTCACATGTCCTTCATCCTCTACAGGGATGCGAAGGGGGGTTGTAGTCATTATGCACAAGTGGGGAGGTGTGACACAGAATGGAGGTTATTACTTCCTCTGTGTGATTGCAAAACACACCAACGACTTGATGTCATACATCAGTTTGCATTGTGCTGTTAGTATTTCAGCTTTTAATCGCAGTTTAATTAAGATTATTGTGACAAAGCAAATAAAAAAAATACCACGTCATCACAGCTGAGAGCCAAACTTGGTTTAAAGCTGTGAATAGGAGGTCATTGTCTGACAAAGGTAAAGTCGGTATGAGTAATGAGTTGTAACAGAGGTCTCCACTCCATCTCATCAGCTGCCGTGTCACAAAAACTTATGTCGAGGTGCTCGACTACAGCGCCTTCTTCCCCGCCCTCCCCAATCATCTTACACAATATTTGCTCCCACTCAGCAGCTTTGATCATGCTGAGATTGTTTGCTCAAGCCTGTCACGGCTCTCTCTTCGTCTTCCAATCATTTCTGTGCCAGCCGTCTTGTCCTGAACTCTGTAACATGGAGAGAAAGGAAATCAACAATGGGCCCATTCGCCAAACAAGGAGGGGAAACCAGAGAGTTGCTAATAATGTAAAATCACAAATGATTAAGCTGCCAGTCAAAATGGGGCTGATAGTTACCAAGACTTGGCTTCAGGGTTTTTGTGCTACAAAACAGTTTTGGCTTCAGAGCTTGCAGCCTGTCCTGCAAGTAGTCACAAAACAATCTTGATTTATTGGTGTAACTAGACAGTTTTACTGTCTTTTAAGGATGCAATGATTCCCTTTCTCCATGATTTGATTCAAACCTCAATTTTCGGTCACGATTTTGTCTTGGTTCAATATATGATTTACTTATTAGAAAATACAAAAATAAAAAAATTCATATAATTATTTATTTTTATTTGCTAACAAGCAAGTAACAATAGAAAAAAAAATCTGTTGGCTATTATTAAGCCTGCTCTAATATAATAAAACTTTTTTTAATATGTTCACTGGCCACTTCTCTACATGTCCAACTGCTCGTCAGCACAAATTTCTAATCAGCCAATCAAATGGCAGCCACACAATACATTTAGGCATGTAGAATGATCAAGACAATCTGCTGCAGTTCAACAGAGGATTAAAATGGAGAAGACTGGTGACTGAAGTGACTTTGAGCGTAGCATGGTTTTTGGTGCCGAGCAGACTGGTTTGAGTATTTCAGAAAGTGTTGATTTACTGGGATTTAAAACCCACAACCATCTCTAGGGTTTACAGTGAATGGTCCAAAAAAGAGAAAATATCCAGTGAGCGACAGTTCTGTGGGTGGAAATACGTTCTTTGATGCCAGAGGTCAGAGGAGAAAGATTGGTTCAAGCTGACAGAAAGACAACAGGAACACAAATATACAACAGGAACACAAATAAGCACTGGTTACAACCAAGGTCTGCAGAAGAGCATCCCTGAAAGCACCTTGAAGTAGATGGGCTAGAGCAGCAGAAGACCAAACCTGCCACTCTTGTCAGCTAAGAACAGGAAACTGAGGCTACAATTCACACAAGGTTTACTAAAACTGAACAATAGAAGATTGGAAAAACATTTGCCTGATCTGATGAGTCTCCATTTCTGCTGTGACATTTGGATGGTAGAGTGAGAATTTGGCATCAACAACATAAAAATATGGATCCATCCCGCCTTGGATCAATGTTCAGGCTGCTTCTGGTGGTGTAATGGGGCAGATTTTTTTCCTGGCACACTTTGGGACCAGTAGTACCAATTGAGCATGGTTACAATGCCACAGCCTACCTGAGTATTGTTGCTGATATGTCCATCCCTTTATGACCACAGTGTACCATCTTCTGATGGCTATTTCCAGCAGAATAACACTCCATTTCATAAAGCTGGAATCATATCAGACTGGTTTCTGGAACATGACAAGGAGTTCACTGGACTCAAATGACCTCCATAGTCACCAGATCTCAACCCAATAGAGCACCTTTGGAATGTGGTGGAACTGGAGACTGGCATCATGGATGTGCAGCCAACGAATCTGCAGCAACTGCGTGATGCTATCATGTCAATATAGACCGAACTCTCTTTCCAGTTCCTTGTTGGATCGAGTCCAAACCAGTACTAGCAAGGTGTAGTTATTAATGTAGCTGGTAATTGTATAATAAATCTACCACAAGACATGTTTGACACTGCAAACATATGCAGTAGGGATGCAACGATTCACTTTCCTAACAATTTGTTTCAATGGTGTAACATACGGTTTTTGTTTTAAACCAAGAACTGTGATATCCTTATCATCTACTCTCCTTTCAGAAAGCATTCAGAAGGTTAATTATTTATCTGTTTTCACTAGAGCGCTGAATTTAAAAAAAAAAAGAGCTTCATTTCAAACAAAACTAAAGTAGACATTCATCAGAAAGAAACTCTGAAAACATTTGAAGAATATTGACCGTGAGGGAGCCCTGCTGATTTACAATCTGCCATTTATAATCACTTTAAGCAATAGAGGGAGAACTGTCAATCGAATTAGCCTTTTCTGTTCTATGTCTATTGCATTTACAGATGGCGGGCTAAACCAAAGAAACACCAGAGGCCATTTGTGCTTTCCACATTGAGAGGGATCTTGTGTGCCTGTGATTTGTTTTAATCAGTTTATGTAAAGACATATCCACAGCAGCATCTTCCTAGAGGCTTTCTCCGAATGGTATAATCTAAGGCGCGAGTCCAGGCACAATCCTGACATGGGCACTAAATCTATCTTCATGGTCAGAAAATATAAAATGGCAAAGTACGAAGAAGAAATAAAAGAAATGTTACATTGACTCTCCAACAAATCTACATCCACCATCCATTCAAACAGCCAAGCTGACAGACATATGAGCCCCTCTCTGATACATTAACACCATAAATAAATCAGCCATTATGCATCCAATTTCACTGCTCAGGTGCCACCATAACATCCAACAACAATGTCTCTTCTTTGTGTCCCAATGGACAATCTCTCCATTAGCCGTGTGATTTGGAGCTGGATAAGTCTATCATGGGTGACAGCGATGAGGAGATCCTTCATTATGCCGTGCATACCTCTGAAACGTGCACAGCTGCACACTCCCACAGAGTTTCTGGCTGTCCTTTTTCACCGCGTTCCCCCACTTTATCTTGCAGACACAATGACACCATATGGCCCATAAATTACCAGACAAAGAGGATACCTGCAATAGGTGTCTCAGAAATTATTTTTTTTAAGTACAATCTGTCTAAAGAGGACAAACTGTGTCATTTCTGGAAACTTTTATCTAATTATACATTTGCAGGAGACACGTTGATTTTAGATTTTGGCTTTGAGGCGCCCAAAGCATAAGTATAGATTCTTGAGTCATTTATCTAAAATGAAACATTTAACGGACCTTGATATTGTACAATTTTGCTAGAGTAGGAAAAAATGTGGTTTTCTGATTTTCTTGACATCAAAGCTGGAGGGCACATGGTAAAGGAGATTCTAAAAACAGAAAATCAATCATATTTTTGCTAAATACTTGCTGTGCCAGTGTGTAGTTGTGCTTGTGTGAAAAGAAAGATCTGGCAATAAACATATGGTTAGTCTGCCAGTCCTACTTTAACAGTTTATATCCTGCCAGATTAGTCAAACTGGTTTCTAACATGCCATGTGTTCACATTTGCAGCTTCTGGAAGGCAACAAATAAAGTAAAAAAGAAAGAAAAAATGTTTGGACAGCACATTATACTGGTCTACCTTCGACTCAGTCAGATTTGTTTAGCTAAGCAGCTTAAATTGCACATGGGGAAAACGTGTCCTACATTATGTGCCGCTTGGTTCTGAGGTATTCTGACAATCCATCTATCTCTGTCTCCCCTTTTTGCCACAATAATGTGCTGACTCGGTGCTTTTCTCTGCAGACCCAGTAGAGATAAGCAGTAATTCTCTTCCAGTTCACTGGACCCACACTTGAATTAAAAAGCTTTTGTTTAAAAGAACTCGCTGGAGTTTCTTCACTGCGATGATCTTGAGAAACTCACAGGTCCAACTTAACTTTTGCCACCAGGTCTGTTTCCAAGATTGATTTTTTGTAAGAGGGAACTCTTCCTCTCATGGTTTGCCCGCTTCACTTTTACAGTTCTACAGTGTGTGAGGAAAAACATAAAAGCTGTTACATGGTTAAGACACTACTAACACTTCACACTATGTCAGTTTATGAATTTTGAGAATAAACTGAACAGAGGAGCCTGTTTTTCCTTTTTCTGTACATGCATATTTGGAGGGTCAGAAAGATCATTTAGAAAATACCACATTCTAGGATATTTATGTACATTACCTGTAAAAAATACTCTTTGCAACTTTACAAATTTGAATTTTATCAAATACTCTGAACAGAAAAGATTTCAAAAAGGTCAAATCTTTTTCTCTGCTCAGTCAGATTTAAAAGCATAACCCTCTCCAGCAGCAGGATGTGGGGTTCAGCCCTGCCATGGAGCTCCAGCTTGGTTAAAAGCAAGCCACATTTGTGACTGAAAGCTCTGGCTTTGGACTCGGCTTACCTCACTAAACCATTAATCTTGCTTTGTAGTACATCCCTCAGGCAGACTGTTTCCCTTGAAGTCTATGTGCAAATCTGAACTAATTGGCTGCAGGCTATAGTTTCACATAGTGTACAGGCGCGTCATGGGTTTTGATGCTGTCAACTAACTTTGCAAGAAAGTTGAAAAACTCCCCAGATTGTCAGATTTTCTTCTCACTGGAAAAACAGTGTTCAGCTAATTAATTTGACTACAGACAAAAGGCACAAACAATGACAAAGAAACATTTTTAGGTCAGTTTTAGGGAGTTCTTTGGTTCATCTAATTATTACACTGGGAATTTTAAAGAAAAATACCTTAGTTCCCAAAACTAAAGTATTTTAAAAATTGCATAGATAGGCGTGTTAGTGCTAATGTGTCATGCAGAGAAGTTAGTGCACCTGTCTTAGTGCAGAAGTGTGTGCATAATCACTCTCTGTCTATGCATGTTTCCCTGTCTGCTCTGCGAAGATCTGCATTGTGTCACAGGGGAAATAAACAGCAGCAGCTCAGCATGATGGGCCTAATTAAACACAGCGCCTTAGTACTGCAGCCAGCAGTCTACTGCAGCTTGGACCAGTCTAGACCCAAACGGTCCCGCCAAAGACTGGCTGCTGCCATGAACACCAGCTGCCTCTTTTCGAATGAATGCCAAGCAGAAACAAGAGGAGGAAACACGCTGCACTTACAGTATGTCACGCTGCCTCTGTGCAGCAGCCACAAGCGTCACTCACTCAGTTCATTAATGCTCTTTGAGACGCAAAGCCTTGGTTTTCTTGAGAAAAAAGAAGAATTTAAATAAAATGTTAAATTGCTCCAGGATTGAGATGTATTGTTTAAACTCAATGACCCTAAGGGAGATTGCATCATTGAGTACCAGCTGTGACATGTAATGAAGTGCATGAAGTTTGACCTGGCATACTGAAAACGTTTGAAAGTAACATTCACAAAGTTTCATAAGAGAGCGTGAGACAAATGCAGGACATTGATCTTATTTGAGAATCAGTTCTCCTCATCAACAACCCTCAATGTTTATTTGATTTCATTTAATACCAAACAAAGATTGGCTTCTTAGTTAGTTCATTACTGGGGTTAAATTATTACTTTTTTTTTTAGCAATTTTAATCTTCTTGAATAATTACGAAAAAAAAGGAAAAGAAAAAAGGTTGAGATTTCTTTAATTTAAGACAAAAACAAAGTAGAAACACTTTTGCTCACAAACGCGATCAGCCCTGCAGGTACCCCATGAAGTTACGATAATGAACACCTTGTCGGGATTTATCCATTACATTATAGATAATAGTTGTGGCGTTTTGGCTTTGTTTTGGGGTAGTTCTGTTGAGAATAAAGTTGCACATTGATGACACCACAGCAGCGACAACTGCTGCGTACACGGACACCAAGACCTGCACTGCGAGGGATGTAAAACACGTTTTTACTTGAGCTCAAATAAAGCGTTCATAAAGTACACCCTTGGATGCTTGTTTTTCTATATTTGAGAACATGGTGATAGATTATAAATTGAAATTGAGATCAACTCAATTAAAAAATTATCTTGCTAATTTGACTGTAAGTAACTAATCGTGGATAATTAATAATTTGACCCCCCTAGAAAAAATGTGTAAAAAAAAACGGGCGAATTTCAACTAAATTATACGTACCAAGGATTTTTTTAAGGAGTATCAAACTCTTGTTTGTTTTAAACTGAAAATTTCAAAGCTAAAAACTTTTTTGAAACCTTTATGTTAAATTTTTAATAAAAACTGCAGTCTGGAGGGTGGGGGTGCGAGGTGTGTGGGTGGGTGGGTGGGGTGGGGGGTGGGGTGTCATTTCTTCACTGTTGTAAATGAGCCATATGGACATGATTTTTTCTGATCTGACAACATGGAGAGGGTCCACCAGCCCTGCTTGGTGACCTTTACTGTCTCAGCTGAAAGAAACTTTGATTTAACTGGTTCACAACATTGTCTGCCTTCAGGTTTTCTTTGGATGAAGCTTTCCGTTCAGACTTGTAACTTTAGTTGGTACTTTGACAATAACTCTTGATGCTGGAACTTTTAGACACACATTGAAGTTCTGCAATATACTGTCAATGTACCGCAGGACAATTGGTTGCTGGAAGCCTTGTCCAGAATTTTTCTTTTTCTTGTAATTTGCACCTTGTCTTCTCTATGCATTGCCTGTTCACAAAAAAAAAAAAAAAGGTTTGATTGTCTTGTGGTCACACCTCAGCAGCTCAGCTATTTAAGTGTTCCATCCATTTGAAAGTACAATTTTCATTGTCAGTTGTCTTTGGCTCATTTACCCAGAGCACAGAAGCTGCCTCAGAATAAAAAGATAATCACTTTCAGCAGCATCCCTCCTTCATTAAACACATACACTTCTGCTTTGAATGAAGACATTGTGTGAGCTTTCAGATTTATGTGGTTTGGAAAATGAACATGAACATGAACTGCTGTGTCATTGTAAAGAAAAACAAGTTCCTTTTTAAATACTGCACCTATTGTGGTAAAGTATGGGATAACAATTGCCAACATTCACTTTTTTAAAATATTTTTAACAAAAAAAGTAGTCTGCATTACACAAACTGGATTTTTAGAGCACACAATTTAACTTTTATTTTTCAGTATAAATTATTTAAACTCCACGACCTAGTTAAATATCAAACAGCACACATTCATTTCAAAACATTCCATAGTCTTTTACCAACCAATATAAAAAAAAAATACGGTCATTGAGAAGTCTTATTGTCTGAGGGGGAGACGTTTGAAACCACATGGGTTGGAACCACACAGAAAGGTTTTTGTGTGTCTGTGTGTGTGTGTGTGTGTGTGTGTGTGTGTGTGTGGGGGGGGGGGGGGGTATGGAAAACAAACACAATCAAAAGATCCACATTTTCAAAAGACTTTAAACAATGATTTGGTGTCCACAGTGGGGGTGGATGGCTGTGGTTGGTATGTGGGAACACAGCGATGGAAAAATATTATTTTAGTGTTATTCTGTTTGGTGAGTGTTACTTTGATGCAATTTTGAGCAATTTTCATTGTTATGAAAGGCATAAGGAGTAAGTTTAAATAAGCGGCTTCAAGTCTTTCCCTTTCCAACATGCCTAAAACTGTTTTGTTAGGAATGATTATTGTTTAATCATAGTCAATGCCATTTAACCCTTAAACATTAAAGCTTCTTCTCCAGTGTTGACATCCTCTTGAATTCCGGCAGAGAAAAGCAGCAACGGTGCTCATACACTCCAACGGATTCTGTCTAGAGAAAAGCGGCTTTGCGCCATTATGCAACACTTTTCGCTTGTAATGTGTTGCATTTTGGAAAAACCACAGTCAAAGACTTACGGTAGTCAAAGAGTGTGTTATTTAGGTGTTGTCTGTGACATCGCCAGTGTCAAAGGATTAAGCTCTGTTGTAAAGAAGTTTAGTTTTATTTTCATGTTTGTCAAAATTTATATTAATATATATATATTTGAAAGATTTATTCATTAAATTTCAAAATAATTTTTAGACTTTTTTTTTGGTGGGCTACCTTAAAGTCATATGTATTTCTAATACTCAATGTTAGTCTGCAAATGTTGATAGTTAATTGTTAATCTAAAGTTTATTCTAAAAGATATGCAACAAACCTTTTCAAAATCAATAGTACTAAATGTTTTGCATTGTATTTAAAAATTTGTCTAATTGGAAATTGTTTTTCTATTGCCTTAAACACCAAAAATCACAGTCACTACTTACTTCAGGACCCACTCCAATTAAAATTGTGTTTTTTTAACATGTTGTTGTAGCCTTTTTCTTATGATGTAGGACATAAATGAAGATATTTCAAATCGTGGTCAATCAGGAGCCGGCAAAAAAAATGTTGTTTGAAAAATCTTGTAGTTGTTACATAGAAACTACAATCAGCATGCAACACGCTCCCTGCTACGCTCCATTCTGATGCATCCACTTCAGTGAAATAGATCCATTATCTTAGTTTTCTTTGTCTGAGTTGCATCTGGCTCCTAAATGAACGGCTAGATTGCTCCAGTGTTGCTCGCCATTTTTGTTGCATGTTGTTGTATATTAGCTAAGGGAGTGGAAACAAAGGCATGATGGGAAATCAGTGCAGGCTTCGGTCGCTATTGGTCCTGCTCACAATTCAGAAGCAAATTTCTAATGAACTTCTGAACTGCTGCAACTATGTCCTAGAAAACGTCACAGGCATTTTTGGTTTTTGGTTAAAAACTGCCACTGGGAACATTTTTACTATAGTTTAAAAGATTAACTTTAAACTTTTATAACAAAAAGGCTTTGGAGGGTAAAGTGAGACATTCGACTCATGAAACCAGACACAAATTTCCCTCAACAACGATTGAACCTTATTACCAAATGAAATAGGAGGCACCACCTATAGAACGCAGTTCGTTAACAAGAAACGCCTTCTACATTTAAACATTACGTTTTCTACTTTCCTCACAATAACTGGTGATTGATTGGTGGTCTGTTCTGTGTCTCTAATAGATACTGATTTGAAAATATGATTCACTGGAAAGCAAACACTAATAAATTTGATTTCCTGTTTCCAGCACTGAGGAAATGTGTCCTGATGTGACGTTGAAGTGAGTAAATGGAAATGAACAGGAAAAATCTACCTTGTGACAGTACTCTGTTAAACTAAATGGCTCATTGAATGACAAAGTTCTATAGCCTCCAGCAACAGGAGTGAAAGTCACTGTAGATTCAAATACACATTTCCTTTTTTTAATAATACTTTTCCGAAACAAGTCTTTAAAGGTCAGCTGAGACATTTTCTTCGCTCTGAGACAAAAAAGGATCTGACTCCACTTGCTCCGACTGTGCAGCTCAGTTTGGGAAATACGTCACCAACAGGAAGAGACTTTTCGCAGGCTTTTCTCTCTGACCGGTCGATGTTCAGCAGAAATGAAAATACCAGAACTCTCTTCGTGTGATTTAAAACAGCAGCCTGCAGTGAGAGCTGCTGACAGTGTTTTTTTATTTTTTATTTTTTTTATTTTTTTTTTAACTTGTCTTGTCCAACAGCTGAGCAAACAGATATGAGCTGAGAACCTCTTGTATTAGACAGATTTTACTCTTACAATCAGGGGTTATAAATCATAGCGAACACAAAATGTATGTTGGTATAAGCCCATTTTGTAATTTAAACCAAATTTCATTAATATATATATATATTTTTTATTTGTGTCTTTTTTGTTGGACCGGACGGAAAAGGAAAGGGGAAAAAGGAGAGAGTTGGGGGGTGGAGGGGGGGAAAGAGAGATGGTGCATTATATCAGTTAGAGAATGGCTACAGGGAAGGGAAGGTAGAGTTGTTAATCTACAAGCAACAAAATGCTGGAGCTTATACCCATTGCAATAGTGAATGTTGGTCTAAAATGGGCACGGCCTGTCCACACACTCAGCTGTTACATACCTGCCGGCTCCGAGAGTGTTCACAAACTTGTCCACATCCAGTTCACACGTACACTTGTGCATACCAACCAACACATGTAAAGCATTACATTCTGTCATGCACACTATTTGAAGGTGCAAAGGTGAGCCGACGCCTGTACTCAGGTGAATGTTATGTTAAGCTGAAGTGGATGATGGAATGCACAAAAAAGGAGGGAGAACCCCCAGCCATCCCCACACCAAGACACCCGCGCCGACCAGGGCCCGCCCCCGCACCCATACTGTGGGGTCAATGGAGGAGATCCACCCGCCAGGCAGCCCAGCCAAGCACCCAGACCAGGGCCCGCAGGACAGCCACACGGGCCCTCAACACCCGAGTGCAGTGAGGTACGGAAGCGCAGAGCGCAAGGCCCAGCCCAGTCAGGAGAGCAGCCCTCCCACTGCGCCAGGTGGCCCAGCGCGGGGCCCCACCCCCGAGAGCCCCACCACCCCAGACAAGTCGCCCACCACCACCCAGGAGTTCTGGGCATCCCCCCACTCCAGCCCCGGGTACGAGCCCGGGCCCCCCACGGGAGACCCGCTCCAAAGCTCCAGGCAGCTGCGGAGATCCAGAAGAGAGCACGATGGGGGTCAGCTACCCCCATCTAGAAAAGGGATGACCAAGAGCAGTGGGGGTCCCCGAAGGTGTACATTGCCTGACCAGGCTCTCCTAATGTTGTGACCCAGAAGGGGCTCGGCACCCAAGGGTAAGGGCCAGAACCCGCACCACAAGGACACAGACACCCTCCAGGCTCAGATGGAATATGATCCCCCGCTCATGGACTTGCCAGAGGACAAAGGGATCCCTCTCCCCGTGCGGGGAGGGGGCCGCCGGGCCCAGGAGGCCGACCCCCAGGAGACAAGGCCACCGCCGCTGAAGGCCCTGTTCCCTCCACCAGGGATGGGGTAAGGGACAGAAGATCAGTAGTCCCACCTTCCTTGTGTAATGTATTTGTGTGTGTGTTGAGGTGTGTTTCTTGTGATTGATGGGTGTGTGTAATAAAGGGTGCAGTTAAAATTGGCGAGCATGGCACTGAGGACATCTCCTGATTGCTTACAGGGATGTCCAATCGCCCTCTCACCAAGGAGCCCTAAATGTCTACGGTGCAGTTAAAATTGGAGGGTAGAGCACTGAGAGGACATCTCCTGCTTGCTGGCAGTGATGTCCTAGCACCCCCCACCAAGGATCCTACGTGTCTAAGGTGCATTTAAAACCAGGAGAAGGGGGCGAAACTGTGCGGAGACCATGGGAGGGGTGGACCATGCCAAGTGGCTCGGCCCCTCGAGGTATTCCGCAAGCACGCCCCTCCTTCCAACCTAATAAGTGGTCGTATGAGGAAGGAGGGAAGGTCGGGGACAGCTACCAAACTGACCCCCGATGATGAAACAACCGTCCCCCTGCCCCCTCCAGCATTGGGCCCAAGTCTCCCCAGGGCAGAGGCCCCACTGCCCGAAAGCCAACCCCCCAGGCCCCACACCCCCCACCCCACACAAAGAGAGAGGAGCCCAGAGGGGGCCAGCCCCCAGGGCAAGCCCCAGCCCCTCCCCCCCAAGCACCGCCCCTGTAGCTACCTGGTCAGGTACCAGCGGGCCCTAGGAAGCCCCTAGGGTCCCGTACTGGTAGTGGACCCCCCCTCTTGCCCACAGACATCCCCTCCCCTGGCCCGCTCCCCCCAGACCCCGCAATGGTAGGCTTTACCTGGAGCAATCGCAGGCCCCAAGAGGGTTGCCCCACCCCGTCCCAGGGCCAGAGAAGGAGTGACGCCAGCCCCCAGGTGCAGCCGGGCCGCCCATCCAGCGCAGGTAGACCCCCCAGGGCCAGGGCCCCGCGCAAGCCCCCCCAGCACACGCAAAAAGACCACCCCCCCAGCCAAGCCAGACCCCCACCCAATGCACCATCCACACCCCCCCACGCCCAGGCCCGGGAGACCATGCGGCCCCCACGCTTGCCCCACCCAGGCGCCGGACCAGACCCCCCGACCAACAGCGCCCCCCTGCCCCCACCAGGCACCAGGTAGACCCCGACCCCGGCAGACAGTCAAGGCGCGGCGACACCCAGGAATCCCGCCCCCTAAGTTATGGAGTTAGCTATGGGAGACCAGAGAGCCCGAATTCCTTTTAAGTTATTTGAGCTCTTAGTTGACATTTTTTCCAAGCTGATATGATCCAATAGCAGATTAATGTAATGACTTACACTAATATTTTTCTTGTTTTTCCAGTTTAATAAAATTGTTTTTTTTGCTATACAAAGAGTTATGAAGATTATAGATGCTAAACTTCCCTCTGTGTCGATGGCACTCATGTCACCCAGCACACAAAGTGAAGGTGAGGCTGTGATTGAAACCTTAAGCCAGACTGATAAATCAGCACATACCTGTTGCCAGAGAGCCTGGACAGGTGTACAGAACCACAGAGCATGCATGTAATTGTCAGGTAAATTACTATCACAATGCTCACAAATGTCTGAGTTTTTGAGACCCATCTTGAACATCCTCTGTCCAGCATAGTAAATTCTGTGAAGAGTTTTGAATTGTATTAGTTGTAGGTTTGGACTTTTGGTTAATTTAAAGGTATTTAGACAAATTTCTGACCAGAAGCTTGTGTCTGTACTTCTGCCTAAGTCTGCATCCCATTTTGTTGTTGCTGACAGTGTTTTTAAAGTCTCACAGGAAATTACGAAAAGCTTTTGTGAATGTTTGTATGTAGATGTTATTTAGACGGCTGAGAGTTAGCCAGGTTGGGGGAGCCATTAGCCCTGCCTCAGGTTTCAGGTCCTCTTTGTTTCCACCAGACTTTCCCGCCTTTGTTCCGTTGAACATGATAAAAGATGACAGCTGATATTGGCCAGACAGAATCACATACGGAATGGTGTTTGGATCAGAGTGCAATTGACAACATACCCTGGCATGCACCTCACTCATCTAATCTACTAAGCAGCGGACTCGCCTGCTCTAACCTTGTATGTTTCATCTGACCTTTCGACTCTCACCGTGTCATTTAAAATAAGCAGCTCCATCTCCAGTGCTATTCTTAAACCACTTAAACTGCCAGAGAGAAAGGGGAGAGAAGGAAGAAGGCGAAAGCTCATTCCCAGTGTGATGTTTATCTGGCATTTTCCACCGGTGTGTGAGTCACTGTGCTGTGATTGCTAGCATAACACATGGAGCTGGCACAGGCTCTCTCCGTGGCGGCTACAAGGCAGCACTCGCTGGATGCTGCATTCCTGCATCCTTGCTCACACAAGAGCCAGTAATGACAAAATAGACCACTGGGATTAAAGGGGGAGGGGTATTTGGACCCATTTGGGGTGTTTGTTTCCAACATGTGCAGTCACAGTTTGTGTGTATTTTTTTTTAATGCGTTCATGCGCATCTGTGCTTTTATTGTCCAGCTGACAGGGCTGTGAATCATGTTTAAATCTTGAGCCAATGTGGGGGGAGAGGGAGTTCTGGTGGCAAAGTGTTGGTTAACACTTATATCATAAACATCATTAGGAGAATTACATTTAACTTTTAAAACTACCTTTTGAGAGATTGACAATTAATACTTTCACTACAAGAATGAAGTGACATACATGTAGCCACAAAGGGGCCCAAGCCAGGGTCTCATTGTTCTTAAACCCACAGGACTGTTGCTACCCGATACTAGCGCATGGACTCACAGTTGGAAGAGGGTTGCTGCAAAATGTCAAAGCGGTGCAAATCTGTCAAATCTTGTTTCAGGCTTTTTCTTTCACAGCCCTATTCTGATATACGATAAACTTGGTGTCATGTGATTCCAGCCGAGCACAAACTGTGATTATTAATTTGTCCTTCATGATTTTCAAACAGATGCTCCTAAATCCAAGACTGATTAGTTAGAGGCTGAAAACTGAAAAAAATCATCCAATCAGTAATGTCCCATAGTACTTTCCAGTTTTTTATTTTGCTTTATTTTTTAACTTTTTTTTTATTACGGAAAATTACTTCTGTTTTCTGATTTTTTTTATTTTTTAAGTTTTGTTTCCTGGAATTGTATTTTGATTTTTTTTTTTTTTTTAATTGCTGTTGTCATTAATATTTTTTGTTGATGATTTGCACTTCAGGCCCACCATAGATTGCTGATCCTAACCTGGTGTGGTAAAGGTAAAGGCACTTTTGAAGAGGACTGCTCATGCATGACACAGTGTGGTATTCTTGCCTGTCCACGATTTGAGCTGCACGATTGCAAAAAAGTAACAATTATTCCAACATAGCATTTTCTCTTCTAAACGCTCTGACATTTTATCTGTTTTTATAAGATTTTCAAATGAAATAGAAACTATTCTCTGCTGAATGTGATCTTTATAGCTATTAAAAGGATTGTTTTGAAAGGAATAGAAGTCTGAGACACACACATAAAAAAAAGGAAAGAATTGCAGCTTGCAAGGTCAGGCATACAGGATCAACCTCAGGTAAATTCTCATAAGCAGCAGTGAAATGACGGCGTAATATCCTGCTGTCCCGAAACACCAGACGGTGATGATGCTCCTCCATGTTCATATTTCATATTTAATTATGTCTGACTGTGAATAAGAGATTAGCAAATGCATCATCTCTCAAAGCCCTGTCAGGTTATTTCAAGTTTGTCTGTGTCAGTTTCTCTTCACCCAAACTCCTAAAAGTGAAGAGCAATGTTCAGTGGTTGAATGCCTTTCCTATGTGCGGTTCAGGTTTTAGAGCACCTTAATGGCCATATCAGGGTATTTTAGAAAAGCTGCCACAGATTAGGCAAAATAAACACTTTGGAAAACATGTTTTTCTGCCCCTGATTCCGAACAGCTTTTAAGCACTTTCGGTAATTACTTCTCAAAACCACAAGGCCTCTTGTAATCAGAGCCACATGTGTACTGGGGTGGTCTGGTCACCCAAATCAGATGTGTTAACAACCCAAAGGGGTGGCCTTGACACTTTTTCCATCAGGTTGATCTAATTCTGTTTGTCTGCTTTCAAGAGAGTGTTCACAGACAATTTTTCACAGCAATGAGCACAAGAACATTTCCTCTCATTCATTCCTATGGCTTGCTCTCTGCAGGCTGAAATTACCCAACCATATCCGTACAGGTTGCCCTGCATGGCCTCCGTGTGTGTGTCTGCACACAGCAGTGTGAGTCACACATGAATACAGATAACAGGCTACACAACTGCTCTTTAGAGAAAATCTGAAAACATGTAGAATAACAAAAGAGGGGTTATTGATTCAGCCAGGCCTTAGCAGACGCCACAGCAATCAATTTCAACTGTGGAAAATTGTGTATGTTTCATTGTGGGAACGATGAAAGACTAACAACTTTTGTTCCCCGTGCATTCTTCCATACATATATTGTTATTTCAGCATACAATTTTAAAAGTATTAATTTATCAAAGTAACACATACTTGTCAAATTCTGCGATTTATAGTTGGCTCACTGAAAAGTTATTTTGCATTTTATTTTATTTTGCACAATTGCTTTAGATACAACACTATTTAGGTCGTCAATGTTTAATTACATCTATATTTTCAAGAATCTATTTTAACAGTTTATACAGCAATATGTCCGCCTCAACAATTTTCACCTAAAAAAAGGTGTCAAGTTTAAAAAAATGACAGTGAGTGAGAGTTACAGCAAAAATTTGCAGCAAAGCCTGTTTTATACAATTACAGAGTACAAAAACCAAATTCCATACCAGAGGAAATAGATTTATATAGCGTATAGGTTTAAATATTTGCATGTTCAGTTCTAAAACTGCTTTTTAAAAAATACATTTTAAGTTCTGTCATGCACACTATTTTGGTACCATCGTGAATCCTGGGCTATGAGGAATGGAAATCTTATAAAGATGATCGTTTCACTTCTATCTGCATTCTTTTGGAGCCAGGAGTCACACTTTGACAGATTTGACAAACTTTTCTTGTATTGTCAGTTGCACAACTTGACATTAGTGAACACGCACATGTGAAGAACCTGCAGCCTCATTTGTGTTGTAACTGTTGTGCTTTTCCAAAATGGCAGTGCTGCTTCTTCTGGTAT
The DNA here is from genome assembly GCA_036245035.1 of Adrianichthys oophorus. Classification (NCBI taxonomy): domain Eukaryota; kingdom Metazoa; phylum Chordata; class Actinopteri; order Beloniformes; family Adrianichthyidae; genus Adrianichthys; species Adrianichthys oophorus. The sequence continues at coordinate 43,067,562 of BSAI01000012.1, read as the reverse complement.
GTTTAGAAACTCCTGCACAAAACCCGCCCTGATGTTTCAGTGAAGCATCAACCAATTTGAAACCACAACAAAGTTTTAGTCTTTATTGTGGGAGAAAAAGTAAGGAAAGTAGCTGTTTTTAGCAAAAAAAAAGTTGATTTTTCTTTGGTGCCCATGATTTGCATAGAAGTGTCTGCTGGTTGTGTATTGGTCTATTGTTGTTTCCTCACAATTTTTAGATTTCCACTTGTAGTCTACAAGATCTAAGCATTTTCACATCTGTGAACTATTTTTGCAAAGTTTACTCAACCTAAAAATGTAACTGCAGTTACTTCTCTTCATCAGAACATTTCTTTTATTTACATAAAAGCTGTAAATTCATTTTCTGAGTGTGTTTGGAGCAGACGGCAATGTCTGCTTGTTTTCTGACATCAAATAGCAAGATTTAAAAAAAAAAAAAAAAAAAAAAGTGAAAAAAAAAATAGTCAAGCTTCATATCATCAGGTTCTGCTTATACTCTCAACAGATTGCTGTAATATTTTACAAATTTTGGTGCATAGACTAGGGAGCATCAGCGTGCACATATTTTTTTATAAATATTGGGCAACAAAAAAAAGCTCATTTTTGCATTTTTACTTTTTTAGATTTTTAGCTGTGAATGTTTGGCTTTTTATAATTGATTTGAGACCTCTTCATTCTAACACCACCTGCATAAATGTACTAAGAAAGCATCATTTTATTTGCTATTATCTCTTGTTTTTAAGATGGATGAATCTCATCTTTGAAACTAATCAGTCAGTTTTGCCCTTCTTAATTCTGAAATGAAGTTTTGAAAGACAATTTAAGTGATTTTTTAAAATTGTTTTGCAGTTTTACAAAATCATGTAATATAGATTTTTTTGAAGGCTTTGTTCTCTCCTTGTCATGGCTGTTCTCTGAGTAACCACAGCGATACCTTTAAAACAAAGGTGAGAGCATTTTCTTGTTTTTCCTGTTGTTATTTTGTGCCAGACTTGATTTGTTCTTTTGCCTTGTGGCAGTTGTGATATGCCCCAGCAGACCCCAATGGTCCTCAGTAGGAAGAAGCCAATGCAGTTAATGAGTGGAGAAAAAGCTGTCAGGTGTTTGAGCGGATGTGAGCCATCAGGTGAATGGAAAAAGCGGAGGCATCTAGTGGATGGATGGATAAACGGCAGGTCAGAGGTTCAGGGTTCACAGCAAAAGTGCAACGAAATGAGCAATATTGGAGCTATCCAGTTGCACAGTTTTGAGTCAGATGCCCGCTCAGACGAGGAAAATGAAGACGTACACGGATCTAGTTGTTTACAAGTGGATGCGGAGCAGGGAACCGATTGTAATGTCTACAAGCTTTTTCCAGCTGTATTTTCTCACTTTTAAGCACTTTTAAGCTTACTTGTCTTTGCAAATGTCCTCATCATCAGAAAAATGACATTTTGGTGGTAAAAACACAATTTTACATCAAAGTGAAAGGCCTTTAATTACATTTCTGGATAATTCTTGAATGGTTAAGATAAGCGAATCATAGCGGACACATCTGAAAATGTTGTTTATCTGTTCAAACGAAGTCATTTTCAATTTTGTCTTCTATTTCTTGATGAAAAAATGTAAGACCTACAGTCAAACATTGAAGCCAGAAAACTTTAAAATGTCTTACCATAAGGTTTCATGAATCACAGATCCAATTTAACACGTCAAAAAATGGATAAGGAGCAACTTAAAAAAAAGGTTTATGATGTATGCAGGATAATTCTTTTTTATCTGTTTTCAAGCATGATTTATAGCCTGTCAACAGCCAAAGATATCACTCTGTTTTTCTGAAAATACCCAGAAAAATTTTTTTTTTCTTTTTTTGTGCCTGCTGATTAGCTATTCCGTTAGTGGAGCCATGAGGTTTGTTAGCTCACCGCTGATGTCCAGATCAACCAGATTTTAGATAAAAGTTTACAGGGCTGAAGAAAAAATACCCTGACTGGACGGAAAATTTCTGCAGATTCATTTAACAAACATAAAAATGTCAAAAAAAATGCAGGAATTATCCTATTGTGCCCCCTCTGTTGCAAGTTGTTTTTGCAAATAAGGTATTTACATTGTAAAATATTCCAAATAAATTTGGCATATCCTACATTTTTCACCCCGAACATGCCTTATGCAAAATACAAGCTTACTTTGACTGAAATGATGAGGCAATTTACATTGTAGTGTTTTAATCGGGGCTAGAGCTTAATCAGGATGAGAGAACGGTTTGCATGCAGACATTTTGGTTTTAGAAGAGGGAGCTATTTTGAAGGAAGTGACTGGGTTATTGATTCTAGGAAAACCAGAGCTTTAAGTGGACAACAAGAAGTGGCGGTACTCTCTTTTATGGAAGTCAAAACATAAAATACAAAGAATCTTCAATGAAAATTTTGATAAATAAAAAGAAGTCCTTTTTTCTATGCGCCGTAATATGAAATAATTCAGGTCAAGTCCATGAATAAATGTAGTCATACAATGACTAACAACAGTGTAACAAAAACTGTAACATTTTCTTGAAATGGAAAAACTAAGTGATGCTGTAATTAAATGAAATGTGCTGATCAAAAGAATATTAAAATATGCAGCAACTAATATAGCTTAAAAACATTTGTTTAATTTCATTTTTGTATAACTTATTGAAACATACATAAAACATTCAAGACAAATTATAAGTACATTTCTTCTGTCCTGTAATAGATGCACAATGTATGAAAAATGAACCCGACCATGCCAAACAAAAAACAACAAAAAGAATAACAAACATTGTTCTTGGTCCTTCTTTTTAGAAAAGGCATCAACACGTCTCACGGTCCACTTTTTTGGCAACAATGAAGCACATAACCACAGATGATTTGTGATGCCTGTACTCATGATGAGTTCCTTTTGGATCATAAATGCAAATGTGTGTCTGATGTTTAACATTAAAACCTAAATTATTTTCAGTAGAAAAAATAAAATAACTAAAGTAAAACAATTAGAATGATAAAGTAATCTGAATGATGTTGATTTCAATGAACACAACAATTTGTATAAAAACAAACCTTGTTTTTTTTTTTTCATTGTGATTCACTATTTGCAGAAAGAGTTACAAAATACACAGATTTTATTCATCGAGGCCCAGCCATTTCTGATCAGTGTCACTTCAAATAAAACAACTACCAAGACACCGTTTCCCACAATGCATTGTTTTGAAGGCACCCAGCTGCACTTGTTGTTTGTTATATTAATTAGTGGTTCTTCCTGAAAAAAGGAAAATAACAATAAATACATTTTCATAGTTAAAAGACCACTGGGAACGCTTTTACAATGGTTTAAAAGACAATTGGAAAGGAATGGACCTTTCTGCCATTTTCTGCTTTTCAGTCTTAAAGTGACATTCAACTTTTTTACAAAAAGAAAAACAAGAAACAATGCTGCTAGGTGCCTGTTCTAGCTCCTGCATAAGGGAAACAGGCTAACGATGATTCGTTATGTGAACTTTGGAGAACACCCACCTCTCCCACAAGATGATGAAACAAGAAGCAGAAAGGGAAAGTGACAGATCCCATGTGTTTATGTGTGATGGGTTTATCTCACAGATAAACTAGCACAGGGGTGTCCAAACCTTTTGCCAGATTTTTTATGGTGAAAACGTTTAAGGGACAACCAATCGCCTTGCATTCTTTTGATCCTTATAATAACATTAAATCAAGTGAACTTTTCAATAAAAAAAAAAGTGCAATGGGATACTTTTAATTTCTTCACGTAAAGCAGACGTACATTTAAATGCATTTTTTTTACTAAATGAAATGATTACGATGAATTTATTAAAGACCAAAAATAAAAAGAATTAAAAGTCTGTCTGAAAATAAAAATAAAAAATCCTCAACATGGATTCAACTGAAATGTTTCATAATATTCACTATTAAATGCCCGCACTTACACTTCTAAATGTAAATCATGTAAACAGGAAAATATTTATCTTATTCAGAAGTACACACCACTATGGTGATCAGAGAAACAAATAAATCAGTTCCTCTCATTTGGCCCTTAAGGCTCTTCCCTTGTCCACACCTCTCAAATAATTGATTATTAACCGAGTGGTGTCAGATTGTGTCTGTGCTTTAGTAGCAGGCTAATGATAAAAAAATCTCTCTATCAATATCAAATGATATACCTCCAGTTCTCCAGATCACAATGTTAGTCGCAGCATCTCTCGCTATCAACTTTCCTTTTTATTATTTACAGTCGACATTTTAGAAATGACTTAGATAGTGTCACAGGAGATGCGGCAGCTTTACAACAGTTAACACAACAGTTTTAGCCAATGACAATCAATTGTACACACAGGTTTTAGAAAATGCTGCGGGCTGCTGAAAATTTGAATGCGGGACGGACTTCGGACATGCCTGCGCTAGCAGAACTCAAAAGGAGGTGAGACACAGAATAAGGCATGAAACAGCTCTGAATGAGAGCCTAGAGCTGATTTACAAGTGACCGCAGAGATTAAAATTCTTGGCTGGCAGAAGATTAGATATGGAGGGTTGAGAAGGAGGTCTCTGGGAGGACTGCTTCTACCTCTGCCCTCTGTGCAGGTCTCATGTAAACAGAAAAAAAAAAACTGATGAATGCTTAAAGTGGGAACACACATCTGACTGCAGACACCCAGGAGAGTTCAGGGAAAGAAAAAGTGTATGCAATGACTGTTCCTGTTTATGGGATTTCTGGCACTTCTCCATACTTTTATTAATACCTATATCCATCTGGATGGGTACTGTGTTTACACGTGTAGGCAAATAACTCCACTTTCCAAAGCTTAATGAATTCCCAGAATAGAACTCCAAATCCATGTAGATTAAAGAAGATACATTAGGCAAATCAAGAGGGTAAAGAAAAAAGGTGAGTATTTTTGCTTTTTTTTGTCTACACTAATCATTTTGTGAGATTGGACCAGTAAACAAGACACATTCGGAATACTGGGAATGCAGCATCATGCGTTCAACCAAGCTGTAAAAGTAAGCCCCTCTGCAGCACAAGAACATTACGCCAGATTAGTGAACTCCAAGAAGCACGGCTGAATAGAATTCAATAATTACAGAGTTTGAGATCTCACCTTACTGCAGAGGTTTGGCTGTGAAGCTTCTTCCTTGGTGTTTTTCTGAAGAGTTCACTTTATGTCACTTAGCTGCCTGTAATGAATTTTGCTTTCTTAACAACACCCTTAAATGTACTGGTGAATCATTATTTATTTAGTTCTTCAACCATTATGTGCAACAAATGCATAAGAAACCAACAAATCTCAATGGAGCTACCATCTTGCACAGGATGGAGGAGGAGATATTAAGCTAATGAGCATAATTATGATCATAATGACCCCACCATCCTTCTGTTATTAAAGGTTCAGAGATCTATTAATTCTGACCTGTGTCTCTCCTTCCTTCTTATTCCCTGGCTTTACATCATCTCCTTCCGCTGCAGCCCTCTCTGCTTCTCTGCGTGCAGACACTGCACATCTGACTAATGAACTTGAGCGTGCATGTATGTAGGTGGGAGGATAAGTTGTACCCCTGATGACCTGTCTCTGTAATAGGACATTAAGGTGGGTCACTGTAACCACATGGAGTGTGGAATGTAACTGAATAAGAAGCATAAAATAGTTTTTTTATTGTCTTTTGTGTAAAATAGGTATGACAAAACATTTGAAGTTAAAAGTGTATTTGGTTCTTCAAACATTATATTTTAACTACTTTTAGAAGTACATCCCAATCATCTTTTATATCTTTTATTGTAAAAACATTGCCAGTGCTCTTTCAATTATGATTATGCTTCTTTTAGGAAAGAATAAATCAAAAGAATATATATATATATATATATACTGTTTATACATACACACACATACATGCTAAATGTGTACTACATACATGATTATATACATACGTGTACACAGGCACACTACAAATACGTGAATGCATACATGCTTACTAAAACATATATTTTTTAAATTAATATCAGTCAAGTACTTGACAGTTTAATTAACAAACGTTAAAATCTCAATGTAAATTATAAGGCAAAGACCAATGGAATCTTTAGTGCGTAATTCTGACAATTTAAAACTTCAGAAATAGAAAGAAGGAATATAACACATAAAAGCATTCTATTTCCAATAATATAAATATATATAACACTTTTGTTTAGATTCAATGCTTTGAAAAATCTTTCTTTTCCATCATTTTTATGGTGGCTTTTAAGCCACCTTCACATCCTTTCACAGGAACTGATGCCTGCATGTTGTGCAGGGCAATTTTACCTCGTTTGTGAAACCTCCCTCTTATTCACACTGTTCTTTCCTTTTACAGTGTGCAGCAGCCATTAAGCTGCTAATGTAGACAGGCCATTTGCTATTATTTCTACTTCTCTTTGGGAACGTACAGCTGGTGAAATGTGAAATGGAAATCAGTGGAAAACTATGCAACAGTACGTCTTGACATTTCTGCAGGAAAAGAAACATTGTGGAAAGAAAGAGCAGTTCTTTTAAAAGGCTGCAACCAGTGGTTTGCACGCATCCAACTTCTCTGCATGGAAGCCGACCTTTCCAGGGCTTTGTTCTTGCAGGCTAGACAAAATCTACACTTGTTATTGACTGTCTTTTTTAATAAACAATTTGATATTTTGCTGAAGGGAAACCATCTGATCTTTTTGGGTGACAAAACACAAGCTTGAAGAAAAATTCTGTTGCTCGTATTGAACTGTTCCTGTTAATATCACAATGTCAACTGCCAAATCAAAAGGGGCCCAAATGTCAAAGAGAGCAGTTACAGTAAACAACACCCATTTTTTGATAGCTTTTGCAGCATTTCTTGAGAGTCAGTGCTTGATATTACTAAAAAGGCTAAAAAGTTATTTAAAAACACATAATTTAAAGACCCATTTTAACAAAAATTGTGTTTTTGGTGGGTTTTTTTTTTTACACGTTCCTGTAGCATTTTTCATATGATGGAGGACATAAATAAAATTAATATTCAAACTGCATTTCTGAGTGCTTCTTTATTCAAGTTGGGGTTGAATCAGGAGCAGACAAAAAATAAATAAATACAGTTTGAGAAAGCTTGTAGCTGTTTCGTACAGACTACAATTGGCGACCCATAAACTCCCTGCTCTGCTCTATTCCGATGCATCCACTTGCAGACAAATAAATCCCTAAAAATCTTTGTTTCCTCGTCCAAGCTGGCAGCTGACATAAAACTTTATGGCTGGATAGCTCTGATATTGCCTGCAATTTTTTTTGCACTGGTAACATTGGCTTGGGGTTGTGGTGAACAATAGACTATAGGTGGACTATATAGGAAAAAGTGTAAACAATGGGTTGATGGGAAATAAGCCCAGCCAACAGTACAGCTGTACAACTAAGAGTAGAATTTATGATGAACTCCTGTTGCTCTGCAGAAAATACTACCTAGAAAACGACACAGGTTTTATGATTTTTGGCTTAAAAAAGTATAATCATGATAAAAAGTCCACTGGGAACACTTTTTCAATAGATCAAAAGATGATTGGAGTAGGACTTTAACATGCTATCAATACTTTCATCCTAAATTATCAGAAAAAATATGAAGACTCTGTTGCTTTAAAAGTGTTTTGGACCTAATGCAGGTTGAAGAGGCATTCATTAGTGTATGACAGTTCATGACAGACTGCACCAGGGGACATCTTATTTGTACTCTTAGATTTCATGTTTAATTCATTGTTAACCTGGAGGCATTTTACAATATTGTCACAGTCAGAAAGTGTTGTCCACTAAAGGAACAAATTAGAAGCAGCTTTGATGCAGTTATGTTACGAATCAAAAGGTAGAGGAGGGGAGTAAAAAGGAAAGTCTTTAAAACGTTGGCTTTTATAAAGTGCGCAAAGCTTCATGTGTCTGAACATTGATGATTTATGAAGCCTTCAGTGTATTGGTCCAGTATAGTTCATGACAGCTGGCAAAGCCATTAATCATGTGATGTGTATCTTGCACTTCCCACGGGGCTGATCCACTGTCATTGATCATTTTCACGTCAACAGCATCAGGCCTGAGACAGAGCCTGGAGATATTAAACTTTAAATATTATATATATAAAAGATGAGGAGGTTTCCTAATATGGCTTAGTGGGCCTGCCGACTGTGACTCGCAAGTGGGTCATCCTGTAAGTTGAGACTCATGCAGAAACCAAGTCCACTTACCTGTGAGTTTTTTTTTTTTTTTTTACATGTGAGTGGTCACTTTCCATCAGGAAGAATAATCCCTCCTTGGATTAATCTGCATGCTCATTCATGTAGTAAATGTAAAAAATGTTTTTTGCTTTCGTCCTAATTAAAGATTTCACGTTGATTAGATGAAGGTGACTATGAAGTTTATGGAATGCGTTGCTGTATTCATTAATCTCAAGTATGAGTGGTAAAACGGGCACCAATGTGTAATTTGCAGCAAATGCATAACTTCTGTTGTAGCGTTCACCATTGTGGTCTCAGCACATATATATGATGAAACAGCTCATTACACCAAATGCAAGTAAAATCCACACAAATGCGGGTATTTTGCACACTGTGAAGTTCATACATGCAACGCTTTGTTACTGTTCAATTATAGTCCAAAAGCAAAACACCAATGACAAGTCTTTGAAGTGAGGACTCAAAGCACTAAATATAAAAAATAAGACTTTACACCTTCATTCCCAGCCTATTCTTCATAAAAATTAATTTTTACATTTAATTTACTTTTTATTTTTCCGACTCTACGCCGCAATCATCTCTCCTGTTTTTCCTTGCCTCAGGGAAAGTGTTGAATTCATGAGTGCACCTGCTGGCAATGCAGTCTGGCAGCGGTGCAGATCACTCTGAATTGTTGAACACAAGTGTTGATGGAAAAGGAAATCTTTGGATAATTGCAAAGCCAAACCCCAAAGAGTTATCATTAACGTCTACTGTTTTCCTTCAAATCTTTGTAGTGAACGCCTTGTTCCGCAGATTGTAAGACCACACTGTGAAACTTTAATTGTTCTAAGGCACATCAAGCCTTTCCCTGTATGCTCCCACCAATTCTGAGATCATGAGTAAAGCCTGTGGTGCTCAATGACAATAGCGTTTTAATCACTCTATAACAGACTCGAGGTCAGCTGCATGAATGCAGTAAAACATGATAAATGATGGCCGCTGTACCGCCATGGTTGTCTCCAGCGCTGCTATGATGCTACAATGAAAAAAGCTGATTAGTGGCATTTGGGAGGATGATTAATTGATGCAAACACATTTCAATTTAACAGCTCTTTGATCAATTATTAATGAACGCATCCCCCCATATTGCAACCTCTTCCTTTGTTATATACAACTTCAATTACCAGGCTCCCTGCTTTGGTCAACGGTCTCACCAGTACTTTTTTTTTTTTTTTTTGCCAATTCTGAAAAGGTTAAAATGTGTGAGCACATCTCAGAGAGCAAAAAGAAAAAAAATCCTTTTGGTTTTATAAGTGGGAAAAGGCTCCACTTGTAAATCAATGTGCCTCAATGGGATAAGAGTGCTGTTCAGTTTTGGACCTGTGATCTTTGCATGATTTCTCTTTCAAATTAATGAATGTTACAAAGAGTTGATTCCTCATTTCAGGGCAATTGTGTCTCACGCGCTTTCGCATGCTGCAATTGAAGAGTGGTTTTCAGTGAGGACCCCCTGGAGAAGGGATGCTCATGAATCTGCAGCAGGTTGGAAATTGTTCCCCTGGAGGTATCTCTGAAGTCTATGTGTGTGTTGCAGGCTTGGAGGGGAAAACATATGGAAAAAACACCTTGTGAGCATTGCCCTGGTGGGTTTTTAAATGAAAAAAAAAAAAAAAAAACTCCAGTATTGTTCTTTTTTCGTCCAATTTTATTTATTTATTCATTTTTTTGCTATTCTGTGTAATATTTCATGTGCACCTAAAACCTGTCAGAGACCAGAAACTAATTAATGACTGTGTTTGCTCTTTCTTCTCAGAGGTCAAACTGCATTAGAAAATTGAATATTTAAGAGGATTTAATCGATTCAATTTATGCAGCAGCCAGGATTATAACAGTTTAGATCAATTGTTTATGCATCACAAATTAATTATGATGGAGTTTATGAGAAAGCATTTGCATCTTCAATCCAGCTCGCAGCATGACTCCATTCACTTCCTGGAAAAAAGATGCATTGCTAAATAATTAGCCTCTTTTAGAAGTCTAAAATGATGCACAGCACATAATACTTTAAAAAGCATTTTGGTATGGGGGCAAGTGGTGCCTTCCAAATCATTTTATTGCAGTCCCCTCTCCTTTCATTGCCATGTTTACTCCAAAGGAAATGCTCTCCACACCCCCTCACGCTCTCTTCTATAAATAATTCATTAAGTAAATAGGGATAAAAAGGGTTTTTAAAAAATATAGGTAATGCAAATGATCTGGGAAGGAAGCCAAAACATATGTCAGATACTTTTATGGAGAGGGAGGAGAATAATTTCTTCCATGTCCCCATTTGTCCTCACTTGTCCGCTTGGCTCTGTTTTCAGCTCCTCCAGCTTGTGTGGAAGGGAACATTAAGGCGCAGGTAGACTGATAGGGTTTGAAAGCGACCCTCGATCTCTTCTTAACATCAGTACAAAGCTGCAGAGCATCAGGCTAAGCCACTCCGACTCCCCTCGCTTTCTTAATTGCTCGGAGAACCTGGCTGCAGCATTGAGCTCCCTGACTTACTGGCCCCTTGAGAGTGTATTACGAGTGCTCTGTTCAACTAATTGCCTCCTTTGTCCCCCATCATCCCCACGCAGTTTGTCCACATGTAGCGACAGACTGGTTTAGATGATGCTATAGTGGTATTGTCTCCCTTTTCCCACTCCCAAAGCCCCCCGTCTTATTTCCCGTATACATCTTTATGTGCAAATGTGTGCTGTTGATGACCAGAATGAAAGAAATTAGGACTAAAACTTGCAACAGTGCTATGTTCAGATACAGACAAAAGGTATAAGCCTTTACTTCCTACGACTTTGTCTTTTCCACCATTGAAGGAACCTGATACAGTTTATGAATAACGCTGTGGGTTAAAGTGTTTCATTCAACTAAAGTGGTGGAGAAGTCTAATTTACCATCATTTGAAATCTAGCCAAAACTTCCGGTATGCACAAACGTTTTTTTTATTTCTGTTTTTGTTTTTTTATTGGGAGAAGGCAGAAATTATCCCTCACCCCCACTACATTATATATATATATATATATATATATATATATATATATATATATATATATATATAAACAAATTAAAAAGTAAATATGACAGTTTATGAACGTCAAAGTTTTGTCTTTCAACAGTTTCATGATTGCTTTGGGACTCAACATAAAAATTATTAGTGAAAGACACCGCATGGGATAATTGAATATATTTTCTCTTATAAATAATACTGTAGTTTCAAATAAAATAAAATGGGGTGGGGGTGGGGCAAACTTTTTAATGTACTTTTACTGAAAGACACAGTTGTTCTGCTAAAGTAACTTCAAGCCCAGAGCTGTGTGACTGAAGGGAGCGGTTTTATCTTAAGTGGCGCCTAGGTGTGTTTTTGGTTCTTTTGAGGCCCGTGCAGCCACCTTAAGAGACGTCATGAAAATAGAATGTATTATTGTCATGCGTGTGGTAGGCGTATCATAGTATTTGTAAGGATAATGTAAGTTGCATGCACTTATGATGCACTGGTGATCCGCTTTGCGCTGTGCCAAGGAGAAGAAACACATTTCTTCATGTGGGTGTGCTCTGCAGCACAGAAGTTTGCATTTAAATGTAATACATTTTGCATTAGCATAACTTTTTAAAGTTATAAAACCATGTATTGTATGTATTTATGTATTATGTTATGTATTTTTTGAACACTGGCAGGTACTTGAAAACATAGACCACCGGCAACTATTGATGATGTCTGAATTTGAAGATCCTTTTTTTCCATAACATTTCAATTGGAGGGCATAATGTCGGGGTAGGGGGAAGCTCTAGGGAAAGCATTCAGATTTGGCCATTGGGTATCAGTTATCGTTTCAAAGTCTTTTCCGAGCTTTGCTTTACTTACAACTAGGTTAAGTGACATCTCAAACAGGCGTGTGAATTAATGACATCTTTTTTTTTTCTTGTTTATGGAATCCTCCCATATTTGTCAGCTCCAGAGACTTTTTCTCGAAGAGCATGATATATGTAGAGGGATGGTGTCAATTTTGCGATGCTTTAAACTTCCATTCTGTCGCTTTCATTGAATGATAATGTGAATCGTGCTTTCTTGCTATTTCGTGACATCAATTTGTCCTGATGGAATTTTCTTGAATAAAAATACATTATGTTTGGGACGATACATCTTAATTTCTAATACTATTCACTGAAATGCTCTCCATTCACTCTTCAGGCTATTGTTATTCCTAAATATAAAATAAAAAAAAAATCAAGTGATCTTTACGTGTTTTTCTTGGGGCTCTCTTAGGTAAATTTTCTAAAATGCAGTTGCAGAGATAATTTTTTTTCATTGTAAAGCATGTTGAAGGGGTTGCTTTTCACCTTAAGAAGGGTAAAATAACGCTTGAAACAAAAACAACAGTCAATACTGTCAGACATTTTTTTAAAAAGAGAAAAAGGCAAATAGAAGTGACAGTTAGGCCACACTTTTATGGGCTGAAGGTCAAAAATACTTGAACTTCATCCTTGAAAAACAGAAATGTAAAATAAGTATTATGTCTGCTACACCAAAAACACCACGTTTGTGAAACATTCTTTGCACGGCAAAAAAAGAACGTCATTTTTTGAGCTTCTTCTAAATGTATTATTTTGAGGTCAAATTGGCCTTTTGGGCGTGGCATTTCAGCTGAAATTTTCCAGCTGTTTATCCCACCTAATTTGAGAGTGTTGAAAAAAGCCAGGATTTGCTATTTATAAAATATAGCATGACATCACAGTAGAAAAAAGCTTTTCTAAATGAGCAAGAATGAATTAATCACATGATCACACATTTTTTCATCTTTTTTTTAATGATTGAGTTCACCAATATCTATTTTGGTTCTGGGTTTGTTCTATGTCAACAGAACCTAATGCCATACTGTTAACTGCTCAAAAAAATTCAGTCACTCAATGGTACTCTACAACAGTGGTCCCCCACCCCCTGGCCACACACTGGTATTGGTCCGTAGAGAGCAGCAGAGAAAAAAATAAAAACATGCCCGACATATGCATTTTTTTAATAATCTGCGACTGAAGAAAGTTTTATTTTGAAAAACGACGAAACTCATCCCACCACATCCAACTCATTCACATGCTATATAATAAGGAAACAGAAGAAGAGCATTTGACTTCAAAGAAACTAGAAAGTTGCATTTAAAAGACAAAACCCAAGAATTTTTACTCCAAATGTGGATTTATGAAGACAATTGGTCCCACTCACCATAATAAAGTAATAAAGCTTATAATTAAATTTAGAAAATACTAGTTTTTGTGATTTTAATTTTTGTTTTAATTTATCCGTCCCACCTTAAAAGTTGGACAAGGCTGAAGTTTACTTCCACCCTGACAGTTATGGGTTAAGGTCAAATTTATGTCATATTTTTATGGTTCCTACATAAAATCTAGTTTAAAAATAAAACCTAAACCAGCTGCAGATATTTTACAGAGGATAAAGATAAACTTTCCCTTCAAAAGTTCAACTGAAAGTTACAAAACTACTACTACTCTAAAACGTCAGAACCGGTCCGTAGCTTTAAAAAGGTTGGAGACCACTGCTCTGCAATACATCGAAACTGCATGTGATTAGGCTGCAATCGGTTCACTGTGACAGCAAGGAACAAAAAAGGCCAAATTCCTAACCCACACAAAACGAGTTGACTGCGGTAATACCACAATTAACTCTGAAGGGACCATTTAAGTGAAGTCCTGTCACTCTTTTCTGTAGCATCTCAATGTGCTTTTTGTCGGTAGACAATTAAGAGTGTGTCAAATGTTTACCTCTCTGCACTGTTTTGTTTACCGCAGTGGAATTGCTACCTTTGAATTGTGGATTTCAATGTGCGGAAAACATATTTTCACAGGACACGCATAATGAGAAAATTCAGCCATTTGAGATGTTTCCCCCAGAGACCAAACAAAGGATAAAGTGTTTTGCATATCATAGTGGAAAAAAAAAAAAAGTATCTCAACGGCGTTTCTGAAATCCAACCATAACCTGCTGCTTCCTGCTGATCCACACAAAAAAAAGAGTAAATAACAGAAACAGCATGGATGGCTGGGAGATTACTGATAAGAGAAACTGCGTGTGGATGGATATTGCTTTGTTTAAATCACCTCTCATTCAAGAACATCTGCCCTCTTGCATGAGCTATAAATCGGTATTTGGGACATGACCTTTAAAAACAAAGAGATATTTACCCAATGGAAGGTACTGGCATATTAGTAGTGCAGAGGAGATGGACATATTTATCTCCACTGTATGGGATTGGCTGAAGGCTTTAAGAGGGAGATAAAGACTGACTAAATAGCCTGCTTGATGGTTAAATCCTGCAATTATCAAGCAAAGCTCGCCTCCCATTTCTCGCACTGTAAATCTTTCCATTCCTTTCTTAATTCAAACAAACTTTCTTCTCATAACTCTCTTGGCTTCCAATGTTTGTGTACACGATTTCTTTATCCATATGTATTTTTAGAAGGAGGCTGCATGCAAAAATATGCAGAAATAGTACTTTAATTTGAAATCAGAAAAAGACAATGTTATAGAAGAAATCCAAGCTTGCCTTTATTGCCTTTGCAGTTCGAGATGCTGCTTTTGATTTCAGCCTTTTTCATTCCCTAACAATGTCTGCCAGAGTAAAGTGCTATTTGTGCTTTTGTGCAAGGTTGTGCTCATTATTAACAGTGTTAATGATGACTCTTCTGCACATTCATCACACATAAGTACTACATGCTATGAGGGATTTGCCGCTTTCCGTTGCTGTGCGCTTGTCTGCCTGTCTCTTTGTATTTCTCTTCCCTTTTTCCTCCCCCTCCCACTCTTTTCTTCTCTCCTCCTCTTTTCCCTTCGATCACATCTTTTCCTCCCCCTCTTTCTGGTGTCTTCCTTTTTTGCTGGCATCAAGGATGTGCATAACCTAAAACGAATGTATTTGCTAAACCCCACTGCGTAAGAATGAAACGCTCCCCAAACACTTAGACGATTCATGTGCAAAATAGAACTGTCTGTATTGAGAGACAACACACAGAGCGTTTACATGGATAATGGTGTCAAAACAGTAAGTAGGAGGTTCTGAAAAGCCTTCTCTATGAATGATTGTTTTTTCAATGCTACATTTACCCTAAAAAAGGGTTCTCCTGCTTTCTTCTTTATCATAAAAATGTAAAGCCTATAGATTTATTGATTACAAAAACTCATTTTTTAAGTAGGAGTGGCAAAACACTCAGAAGTAATGGATAACAAATCCAAGCAGAAACAGTTGTGGATGATTTACAACTTAAACTTTGTGTGGTTGTGGCATAACTTACATATTTGCACATCCCAGGCCACAGGAAATTGGTATCCATCGTTTTGCATGTTTTTTAACCTTTAAAACTTTTAAATTCAAGGAGTTCAAGAAAGATAGGAAAGCGCTATACAAGTATATGCCATTTACCACAGTGGATATGTCCAAATTCTCTCCCTACTTCCCAACAACTAAGGATCTACAGCGTAGCAGTCATTTTGAAGAAAAGTGTAAAATTGGTAGTTTTAACATTTCTTGTAGTATTGGGAAACTTTTGTTTGAGCAAAATTTGAAAAGTTAAAAAGTTTACAACCAAAGTTTCATTGACTTTTGACTGCGTGAGAGGCTGTTATTTTAAAAAAAGGGAAAAAAAAAACATCTTTAGTAGCTTCTACAAATTTAAACTCCTAACTTCTCCTCCTGGAATATTGTGAAAATTTAATATACAAGTCGTTTGCTCAAGCTGAACAAAATAATACAACGCACAATATGACCATGTTAGGAATGTGGGTGTGGCTCAGTTGCCAAAGAAATCCATAAACTTAGTTAAAACAACATGGACCTGTTTGTCACCTCCAGGCAACCAAAAAAATAAAATGATGTGGAGATAAAAAAAAAAAAGTGAAGTTGTTTTTTTATATTTTCTTTTTATTGAATTTCTTACATGCAGCTGTGACCTGGGTGGCACGTGCTGAAGTGGAGAATGAGGTGGCAGCCACTTAGCCAGTGAAGGTGGTCAAAAGGGGGTGGCGAGGGCAGAGGTGGTCCGCTCCTGCTTGCAATACAACATCTCTTGAGGCTTTAATTTGTAGTTTTAACTGCACTGAACTAATTAAAGGTTTTGTTGAACATTTAAGAACTCAAAGGGCTTTTTTGAACTAGATGCCACTAGGTGTGCACATTGTGGAAAAAAAAAGAAGTGGAAATCTTCCACCTTTTTATTTTGTTTGTTTTTAGTTTTTTAGAATTGGTTTTGCTGAAATATTGCTCTTGGTTCTTAACAAGGACACAGATAAGTTTGGTCTTCTCTGTGTGAAGGTCATGGTTTCACAAGCCCTGTGGCTTGCTTGGATGCAACTTTAGTCAGCAAAAACTATGCTGCTGCACCTGTTTTTAAGAGAAAAGACAATTTTTCCCAGCTTTTACTCTTTTCTTGTTAACTTTAATATTTACCATTACAAATAAGGCATATGGAGTCGACCGGTCGCTCCAGAGACTTTCAGAATTTATCTGAGCCTTTTTAACCGACTTCTGGGTGAACTTACTGGCCCCTTTTACGCCATGGATCATTTATACATTTTCTGCATGGTTTTGCTTGTAAGTAATTTTCCAAAAGAAGTCTGGATTCTTCAGAAACAAACTGAGGGGCAGCACTATTAAAATCACTGCTGGTGGAATTCTCGGCACTGTGTGAGTCTGCCAGACCAGAATGATTTATAAATGATGAGTTTATTTGTTGATGAACTCCAGTTTGTTTGTTTTCTGAACAAAACAAAACAACACCTGCTCAAATGACTCGTAATGCAATATGTCAGTTTGTGATACAACATCAATTCATCCTCTATATATAAAATGACTTTTTTCTGACAGATTTTTTTTGGGATGATAATTTAGTTTGAAGATAACTAAGTTCAAGTAAGGTAACAAACAAATTCCCTTAAACTGAGCATAAGGAAGCAACGGCAGCCTTGAAAGGCGTCTGTAAATTTCTTGACAGACGCAGAGTTGACAGATGCACGGCGTCTGGGCGAGACTATTCAAGGATTGAAAACTTCTTTCATTTGGTTGACTTCACAACTGACTGCAGTGCATTCTACTTATCTCTGAGGATGTGCTGGAAACATTATAACATCTTAAAATGCACCAAAATTACAAGAAAAAAAGCATTAGAACACTTAAAAACACATTCCAATAAAAATAGTGTTTTTAGTGGGTTTTTTTTTTGGAGTGCTGGCCAGCCCTTGAGGCTTGGATTTGGATACACCTGCTCGTGAGGAACATACACGGTATGGCCCAGAGTGATGCAAATTTCTCCTTTTGGTTCTCTGAAGTGGCTAACTGTCCCTTATGACATTCTCCCTGTGTGGATCAGTTGTTAATGTGTTCGAACGCTGATGCAAACACAGGTTCTGTGTCTAATTGGTTATTAGAAGTGTAATGTGAGTTGCAGAGATGTGTCTGCAGCGGGATGCAGAAAAGCATTGGGGGGGTCAAACTCTCTTCTCTAAAAGTTACAAAATGTATGCAAAATACACCTTATTTCAATCTATTCAACAACACTTTTGACTAAAAACTACATAATTATGATTAAATGATCACTGGGACACTTTTGCAATAGATAAATATATAGAAATATATATATTTGGAGTGGGACACTTATTAATTTTGATTAACTAATGTATGTAAACTAAAAATAAAAAAATATATATATTCAATGTGTCAAATTAACTGTTCGCATATGATCTCAAGCTGAGAAAACCTATAAAGTGACTGATCTTAGATATCTTTTACTTACTTCAGTGAAAATTTCAGGAGAAAGTCATGACTATTTTGGGGGCTATTTCTGATCAGAAGTTAGGGGTTCTTATGTGTTTTTGTACTGTGTTCAATCTTATGTGAACTTTAATGCCCCATTTTTATATACTTCAGACAGAAAAAAGGATATTCTCAGAAGTTCATAAATAATATGTGAGGGCAAGCATAGAGACAGCCAAACTGTTATTTATCTGAGTAAAATATAGAAAACACAAGTGAGATTTACTCTGTAAACCAAACGATAATTTGCGAAATTATCCTAACAGTAAAATTAGGTCAAGAATTGGAACATGAAAATCAACTTGCAATGGTCTTAGCCAAACTCAGATGGAGAAATAGCATTTGAAAGCTTTTTGGCACTTCACTGCAACAGTATGAAAACAAACAACCATCCTTGATGAGAAAGCAGTTCATGAGCTGTTTGAATCAATGAGCCGACTTCCCTCAGCCGCTAAGCTGTCTTCAAAAATCCATACTAAATACGTTCAACATCTGGTTTGAATTATGCTTCAGACTTTAATATGATGTAAGATTGTTCTTAAAAATGTAACAGTGTAATATAAGTATGTGCTAAATATAGTTTCGTACAAGTTTAAACAAATACACTGTGAAGATGTTTAACTAACAGGAAATAAGTTCATGTATGACAACAGAGCTTCAATTTTTAAATAAATTGCATTACTATTGGAGAAATGAAAATTACTGAAAGTATTTTTAAATCCAATTATCAAACTGTATGAAAAAAATATGTTTAGTTTAGTCCTAAGGTCTCACAAATATCCCCAAAACAGAAACCAAAACAGATTTTTTTTCAGCAGCTTCAGGTGAAACCACGTCTGCTTGAAAACACTTCAATTATATTTAGATGAAAACACAGAATAACAACAAAGCAGCACTTTTCTGCACAGCTCTGTTTCTTTGCTTAGAGATGAAAAACTACCAAAACAAGAAATATAAAAACAGAGAAATACTAATATTGCACTAAATATTCAGATTTCCTATTTTACATCATTGAAAACAAAAAAAGTAGAGCCAAACATTAATTTTAAAATTAATAAATGTTAATATAATAAATATTACACACAAATGTGTGCACCATTTATTATAAACACAGATGAGACATAGGCTCATTGTATTTTCAGCAGACTCCTGGCCTATTATAACACACCAGGATTAAAATGCAATTTTGATGCAACTGCTTCAAAGTTACCATGGCAACACCCTGAATTTAGACTTTGACCTTCAGACCATGTCATGCACATAAAGAACATTTAAAAATAAGAGAAGGTTTAATGTGAAAAGAAGTTAATTTTTAATATGTCATTTTAACATGTAAAAAGCAGCAGAGCAGAACCTCTTTAAACCTTTTTTTCAAAAACAAACTCATCTGCTGCTGAAATGATTCTGTTTTTTTCTCTCATGCAAAAATGGAGGCAGTGGCATTACCGACTAATGGTTTTGTTTTGTCTGTCACAGGGATTTCTTCATTGATGGAGAGGTGGAGTTTGAGTGAAGGACAGAGCAATTAAATCTTGAAGATGTACTTTTTTTTTTAAACTAAAAGATGGCCTTTGTGCCTTTCAGAGTGAAAGAACTCACAAAAGGGTTGGCTAATGTGCCTGTTTGTTGTCGAGCTACCTGCCCCAGCAGTAATGGTTGGTTGATTGATTTAGCTTTTATATCTTCGTGTCACCTTTACCGTCCAATGAAAAGATGTTTTCATTAATTTAAGAAAGATTAAAACATGTAAACCTTTCATCTCTATTAAAGTAATACTAAAGTAGAATTACTCATTTGTTAATAACATAAATGCTTTGTTGTTCTGGCCTTCAAATCGTACACTTTTAATGAAGAGCTGACAATTCCGAGCCTTCAGTCTGGTTTTCTACACTGATTCATACAGTTATGGTAACATTTAAATTAAAAAAATTGGAAAAAGCGTTTCAGTTGGGTAAAGAGTAAATTCTCAGTTGTGCCAAAAAAATCAGGAAGATCCTCTGTGATAAAAAGGCGGTTGTCTTAAGAGGATCAACTGTTATTTCTCTTGATGCATTCTGTAGAAAACATTTCCTAATGTTTTTTTTTTCTTTTGCCAGACTAAATGTTTATTACTATCTTCAAAGTGTGCAATATCCATCAAAGTTTGAAAACATTAAAATGAATAATGGGCTGCTGAAGCTCTCGCGTTGTCGGGTACCCAAGGCAGTGAGTCTGTTTATTTCCCAGAGTGCAGTTTGTAAAGGAAATTGCGTTATACTTATGAGCCATTGATCCAGTGAGAACAGTTCAGTTTGTCATTCAGCAGGTCACTTGGATGGAGGATAGAGAGATATGTGAGAGTCAAGGGAGGGATCGATCTTGATTGGTTACTTTTGCCATCGCTATCAGAGGAAGATAGAAGGACATTCTGTTGGAGAGGCTCATACTGTGGCTCACATACGGAGGGGAATGCCAGCAGCAATTAAAGAGCCACTGCATGTACTGTGCTGCGCGTTTGCACAAAGACAGAGGGATATGTATATATGTAACAACCCACTCCAACCATTAGAGTGGCATTAGAAATTCAGCTCTGGGTTTTGGGTGGGACCATTGGTGCAGAACAACCCCGCCCCCTTTCCACTCCCAATTGCAGAGCAGAACAGGGAGGTTGTGACATTCCCAGTATAATTTCTACTTCTTCTACTTTCTTCTATCACAAATTAGCTCTTTTTCAAATTACCTTTGTTTTCCTGCCCCTGATTCACTAGGATTTGGGCTTAATTTCCTTTATCTATATCCTCATTAGAAACATGCAAAAGAAAATGTTAAAAACATCAAAAACACTGTTTGCAATCGGAATGGGTCTTTAATAAAACTAACATGTATACGTGACTTTTCAAAATTGTGTGCAAACAGATGCTAAACATTAAGAAGTTTATTAAGCCTCTAGTACATGCAGTACGTGTATTGTGAAGTACAGTTTAAGTAAGTTAAGTGTAAGTTACACGCACTTATGATGTATAGATGGTGCTGTCATACGATGCCCTTACCTTACACTCTAGTGGGGTTGGTAAGGTGTGAGTACTGGCCCCTTACTGACCGCACGTGAATGATGCACACACAGGGTGTGCAAGTAAAAAGTAAGTGCCAGTAGGACACCTGTAGGGTCTGCACAAACTACACTTTGATTGTCTAATTTCTAGTAGTCAGGCTGCAAGCCAGAGGTGCACTTATCACATGAACAGCACTAATTGGCTCCTTGGGCTGTGCACAAGGTTCGGGAGGGATTGAAAAAAAAAAGAAAAATCGCGTGCTAGAGGGATTTTTCTTTTTTTTTTCAATCCCTCCCGAACCTTGTAGTACACCCCTAGAAAACAAATGTGCATTAACAGTTTTGCTTTATGAGCTAACAGAGCAGTCTACAACTTTGCTATTTTGTCCAGGCCACCTGCATGCCCCAAACCGGTTTGGCCGTTTTTTTGGATACAGACAGCCTGTATCTAGCCATTAAGGGCAGTTGTGACCAAGACCGAATTTGAATACCCCTTTGGCTCCTCCTTATTGCTCCAATTGTAGGGGTATTTGAAGCTTTAGCAGTGTCCAAAAGTGTCCGACTTAGGGCTGGCTACCCCTCCCCTGGTAGGGTGATCCACGTCGTGCTTGGACCACCTTACCTTGGATCTTTTCTTCACATGGGTGTTCACTGAATGTAAAGCAATACAGTTTGCCTTAGCATGACTTTTCAAAGTTATAAAAAAACGATGCTATGTATTTTTTGAGTGCTGGCAGCTATGCGCTAACGTTGTCCACCAAGTCAGATTCAGCCTAAGACGTTTTTTACATTTATCTTAACAATGCAATATTAAGACAACGTTAACAATAAATGTGATTGAATACTTGTCTGAGCCTCCGCTTATGTTATTTATTGCGTGTGTAGTGTTGCTCATTATGACCCTCATGTACTGTGGCACTGAACAGATGCATCCAAAATAAATCAGTTTTCATTGAAACTGTTGGGTTTTAACTTAAATGTACACATTGTGAACCAGAGTCAGAAAGAGCTGTCTCTGTAATATGTGATACTTTTCAACAAAAAGTATCATAGTGAGCTGAAATTCCTTCATTTAAAGAGAGGTTAAATTATAAGTGGCCTGTTTTTAAGAGAGTCAGCCATAAAAATAAAAAAAAATGACTAGAATTTTTAAACGTCCATCTTCATTCACAGTTGGCGTGTCATCATGCACTCAAGCTTCAGAAGAGCTATCAGCACTAATGGAGGCAATACCTCAGAAATGATCACCTGTTGGACTGAAAATCAACAATGAGCAGACATGTGGCTGCAGTCAGTGTCTCACTTTAAATCATCCCATCCATCTGTGTTCGATGCTGAAGCGCTACTGAAGCGCTGCTCAGTGTGCTTAACTACAGAACTGAGAAAGTCGAAAGACTGACATTTCCATAATCTTACACGAACACTCGGTTTGACCTCGTCTTATTTAATACTCAGCACAGCTCAACACTTGAAAGAACTCTTATCTCCATTTTGATGAATTTCAGACGAGGAAGTGGATTCATCCTTTTTCCCTGTGGAAATCCTGAAGGTTAAAAATCTACTTGCTCAATATTTAGCGAATGATAGGAAATTCCGTGTCACTGATAGTAAAGATATCCTTTCTGTAATATTGCTGAGTTCAGTCTGCTTTAAGGTACCAGGATTTATAGCCTATTGTTGGTGTGTTTGAGGTTCTCATTATAAATCTTTGCTGGAAACTGGTGGACTTTTTTTTTTTTTTACTGCAGGAGATTATCTTATGTAGGCTATTGAGGCAAAAAAAATGGGTAAATAAAGGAAAAATAATGGGAAACAAACATTTTATAGTTTTATCATCAAGAATGTTTAACATATATTTTTAGACAGTGTCCAGAACAACAAGCACATGAGAAAAAACACTTCAAATCCCCCATTGCTGCTACTCAAATGAATATTTCTTACTTTTTATCCTTTGTATATTTGATAAATTAGCTTTTCATAAGTTCTGCATAGTTTCTGCATTTATAATCAGCATACATATATTTATCAGGATTTATCGCAGACTTGAATTCATTAATATAAAGAGAAATGTGCTCAGTGCAACTTAAATCCTAGATCATGGAGTTAATTGGAGCTGGCGATATCATAACTGTCAGTGGTTTGAACTGTGACCATGGCATTTTCAGAAAATACAATCACTGAACCAAAGCCAAATCCTTTTTGTGGGGTTATGCAATGTTTTAAAGAGCCTCAACTGAAGTGATTGGGTATAAAAAAGCTTTGGGACCAGGGTACCACCAACCCTCCAACCCCGACTGATATAACACACTTAAATTATTCATTTGAAGTAATAGTCTCAGTGATGAAATATTCATCATTCCGTAATGAGGGATGTATTGATTTAAATAGCAGTACTTTGTTGAGAGCCCCAGCCTGAGGCAGAGGAAAAGAAACATAAGGAAAACAGAGGTATTGTGGAGGTCTTTGCTTTCTGTTTTATCAGTACCGAAACTATTCTGCTGATTACTAATTAGGCTCTGCTGTGTGGAAATGATTTGGCGGAAATCTTGCTACCTTCAGACAAAAGATAAGATATCAGCGCTTTCTGGAAATGAAAACATTCTTACTCTTTATTTCATCATTTTAATATGAACTTAATTTGCCCCAAGCGCAAAAACTGTGCTGCTTGGTGACCACTTGTTGAAGCTAAATGATGATATCACAGCAGAAAACTTTATAACTTCAGGAACAAGTCCTTTATTCTGGTTAGAACAGATTTAAATGCTGCTAAATTCAAACCTGTTGGTTCTGTTAAAACAAAAATGCATGTTGATTTCAGGACAAAATTCACAAGGCATTTTGATTTTGGTTGTGTAGAAATGTGCATTTAGCATGATTAACTAAAGTAAAGCATAGCTTTTAATGCAGCTGTGGAGGTAGTCAGCTATACTGCCTCCAATAAGTTTAGGAGTTTTATTTTTATTTATTTTTTTTTTTGCTGATAGATTGGATATGTGCATCCCTCTTTTAATTATTTTTGTTTTTGGAAAGACTTGCACGTTTTTTTTTTATTTGCTGATAGATTGGATTTGCACTTGCACGTTTCCTCCTGTGAAGTTTAAACCAGATTTAGCAACTGGTCGAAACAAGGCCTTTTTAAATCTTACATTTAATGTTTTTGATTTTTATTTATGAACTTTTTTTTTGCAAGTGTACCTTGAGCACAAATACATTTTCTGTTGGAGCGTCTCTTTGATCGAAGGGGTGTTCCACCTCTCTACCTCTTTGCTGGGTGGTGGTGATTTTGGTCTCACATTTAATGGGATTGCAGGCAGCGATGACCCTACTTAGAATGAATGGATGGATTTTTTTTAATGTATGCACTGAGCCCTTTTTATGTTGCTGGTCACAAATGCGGGTCATAATGATAATCCAAGCAGATGCAAATACAGTTTTGAAGTCCTCTGCAACAAGTGAATAGTACCTGCTGTGTGAAAAGATAGCTGAAAAGGGAGGTTACAAAGGGAGATGGATTGTTTTATGAATTTTTCAAACGTAAATCATTTCCCCAGAAGGTCACAAAGTTGAGTCTTTGTTTTGTTAGCATCATTTTGTGCTGTTCATGTTTGATTAACCCTCTTTGCAGCATTTATGCCATTTCATTGTATAGCTTGAAATTAGGAGTGCATGTTCTCTAGTACTAGGTGGCTCTAAAAAAACGAAGTGGATTGGTGGTAGTTGTTTAGACCTGTAGATGGAAATAAAGAGAGAGAAATGAGGCCAAAGAGTTATCTCACACTCCCAACCACAAGGGAAGAAAACTGTCAGGATTCTTTACACATGTACTGTCGAAGCAAAATTACAAGTGAGAATCCACACTTGGTGTAAAATTAGGAGAAAATAATAAGGTTGTTGTATTGTGGAATGCAACTGTGAAATATAGAGTTGTTAAAAACATGCATGTGAACGTCATACAATAAACTATTTCTTGTTCAGGAATTTGTCGATTTGGTAAAAAAAAATAAAATAAAAAATAAAGAAGAAAGAGCACATAGATCTCTGTATTTACAAAAATTATTTTCATTTTTAAGTATGCACACAAACAGCAGAGAACATTCTGCAGTCTCCCTACTGTCAAAGTGAAGATTTTGTGTTTGTGGCCTTTAAGATCTGAGGTTACTATCACTGCCTTTTTTTTCTCTTCTTTCTTGTGATGGAAGAGTAATAAACAACTTTTGCTGAAACACACAACAAGACAAGCTTTGTTTCATGCTGTGAAGAGAGCACAAACAATGTTACTGTGGGCACACTTCCTGATAGGAGCTTTGATCTTTATGCTGCACGACTGTCATTATAAACCAGCCCTGTCAAGAAATTGCTTTTTTGTGTGGAATACAATACAGGACAGACTGTCAGGCACTTTGTAGCAGGGAGAAATTGCCTTAGGAACATATTGTCGGCAGAAGTGGAAAACAGGAGAATGCATGGAATGTCAGCCACAAACCTTGAAGTTGTGGAATAAAAACGAAAGAAAAAAATGTCTGAAATAATCACCAAGCAACGACTTTTCCACGGCATAAATTGTTGATTAGAAATGACGCACTGAGGGGTTTGAGTATTCTCGTTGAATTAGAATGAGCGAGTTTGAAGCTGTGTACAAGAATAAAACATGAAAAATGGCTCAAACTGACTCAAATTTTGTCATTTTGCATCAGGAATCGATTTAATAAAAGTTGCACATCCTATCAGGAGCATGTCAGGACTCAGAGGGAAAAGAGCTGGGCACACTTGTACCATAATCTTTGTAACATTATCCCATTTCTAAGAAAAGATTAAATGAAAGCACATCCGGTATGGATGTCCATTTTCAAAGGTTTTCGCCATAAGTGAAGCTTTTGTTTCCCTTTAGGGCTGTGAAGTCTCTCAGTGCTACCACAAAATCAAAGAACACATAATATTCTTCAGTAGCTGCTGCAGTTTACTGGCTGAGTCAGAGAATCCATCCCACAAAATAGACTGTAGTTGTAACTCCTTTTCTAGGAGGCTGCTGTTGCAAAAATCGGGAAAATTACACAACAGGAGGCAAAAAAGTGGGGTGATTTCCTCCAGCTGCAATAAATGTGTTGCAAAGACAAAAAAATCAATAGAGTAAAATAGAAAAAAAATCCCCTTTGAAACATTCTTGTTTAAGCTTGAGCTCTCTTAATGGTTCCTGCATACATTTTCTCTTTTTTTTTTAAAATCTTTATAACTTGTTTTTTCAACTGTCCATCACAATTTTACCATTTTTCCTGCACAGATGGAAATTTAGCATGGCATGCTAGCAGACCGGCCGCTTTTTGACATGCGTCCAGCTGAGGTAACACATTAGAGCAGCACACACAAAAAAAGGATAACATTATAAACAATAGGCAAAGGGCATCATAAACAACCCCCCGCTGGGAACAAAGAAGAGGCATTGAGGTACACATTGAGGAAGAGGTATCATCCGAATAGCAATATCGCTTTTCTTCTTTTGTTGTTTGTCTTTTAGATGGCAGCACCTTTAGCATCAACAGGGCTTCACAGACAGCTTTGAAGGCCTCTGATGTCGCTGTTTTTGCACTCACGTTTGTGTGGAGTGGCAGCAACAATGCAGCTGGGATCTTCTTTGTTTTTGATAGGGATGCAGGCAAGTAGAGTGCTGCTAATTTGGTTGACATTTGTGATGGGGTGACTTTGGAATGGCTCTGAGGCTGAAGAACAATCAGTTGATTGTTTGGGGTAAAGTAGAGGAGGCTGGAATGAAGAGTCACATCGTGTGCCACGGTGAGATTGATTGATTGATATTTAACAGTGTGTGGTTGAAGGGCCGACAACAGAGCATACAAACTCAGGGATACGTTTCTCACAGAATTCTAATTGTTTAACTGTTTAAATTAAGGAGATGTAAAATGCATGATTATACCATAAAAAACAGCTGATGTTTAAAAACATTTCTATTGTTAAGGATGTAATATTAAGGAAGACCCAAAGAGTTGCAATGTTGTTTCAAAAGTTTACTTCAAAATAGGTAGTGTAGCACTTACTGGATTTCCACAAAAAATGACCGGCTAGCTGTAAACTAAATCAGTAGAAGTGCAGCCTGTAACAAAGGTACTGATATCACTGAGCTATGTTAACAATTAACACAATTTTCTGCATCAGGGGCGACCAGTTTCAATGTTAAGACAATGTACAGATGCCATTGGAGGTTCTGTGGTGCAATTCAGGCATCGGTGGTGGCAGTCTGGTGGCAGCAACTCAGCTTTGGCTCGTGACGCGTTGAGGACGTAAGTAGGAGTCCAAAGCCAACATGAAGGAGAATCTGATCATTTTCTTCCTGAACTTGATGATAATTTTCTTATTTGTAACACGACAATAATAAAAAGTTTCTCTAATTTAATTCTTATTTTTTTGTGGAACAGCCGTGGCACAGCGGAAGGGCGGTCGACCTCTAAACGGGATAGTGCAGGTTCGTTTCTCTCCTTGCCCACCCATGTGTCGAAGTGTCCTTGAGCAAGATACTGAACCCCACATTGCCTCTGGTGGAGGATTAGCACCAGAGTTCGGCAGTGGGGTTGCCATTAGTGTGTGTGTGTGAATGGGACTGTGGTAGAAAGAAGGTAAAAATGAACCCATGAACCATCACCATTCTGTGTGTGATGGAATAAATGCCGGTCTCTAATAACCGCCTGGAATAAATGCCTGGGCTACTAAAGGCAGACACACAACAAGCGCATCCATTTTTGAAAAATGCGGATGTTTGTTTTCGTTGGTGAAATGCAGAAACGCTGCCCGGGCCGGCTCTAGGATGATGTCATGATATGGACGGCACCCACAAAGGAGCGAAAGGAAGGGCCTCAGAGATCACCTCGTCTTAGTCCCGGGTAGGAAACGAGTTCGCAGAAAATAACTCATATTTCATAAATAACTTTTTCTTTCCGGTAAAAGAAAAAGTAAATATAATCTCATATATAGGGGTATAGTTTACTCTGAAAGGCTTAGGAAAAGCATGATATAGGTCCATTAAAAAAGTCATGCAAAAACAAAAACTTAAAACTTGCAATTAAGTGTAAACTTCTGAACTTCAGAGCACACCAACATGAAGAAATGTGTTTCTCCTCTGCGCCACAACACAGATCAACCTAATGGCAGAGGGATAACCAGCTCCTCCTTAAAAAAAAACATGTTCAGACACCACTACACCTTCAAATTCCCCTACAATTGGAGCAATAAGGAATAGCCAGGGGGTAGGGAGCAATTCGGATTCGGTCTTGGTGTCATGATTCCAATCAGGCACAAACCCATCCATCCATCCATCTTCTTCTGCTCATCCGGGACCAGCAGTCCAAGCAAAGATGCCCAGGCTTCCCTCTTCCCGGCCACTTCCTCCAAGACATTCCCAGGCCAGTCGAGAGACGTGGTCTCTCCAGTGTGTCCTGGGTCTTCCCCGGGGCCTCTGCCCCAATTAATATTTTTTCCTTCATGACCTACTTCCTCACAGTTGGTACTTCCGTGTTTTGAGAAGCATGCAACCCATACCTCACTACCAAATACAACTCTACGATTGGTAAAATTCAGCTGCTCTAACTTTCAGCACGCGTTTTTTCGCCGCATGTTGTGTATGTAGAGTCAGCTTACCATTTTGGGTAGTGAAGCAGAAGCCAGAATTGCACGTATATGTGAGTTTACATAGACTTTTCATTGAAATGATGCGTTTCTGAGCCTGGTGTGACGTAGCATAACAGTCTAAAGAAATAAAGCGACAATCTCCTGGCAAAAATATTCACCAGACATAAAAGTTGTTCTCTTTTGTCAATGATCAGGTCCTTTGACTAACCAGGAAATGCTTCCTGTTGAAGTGGGTGGAAACTTAACAGTTGAAAGCATTCGAGATGATGTGGACTCAACTAAAGAGTTTCTTTAGTGCTGTTAAAAATGTGTGCAGTAACAGCAACAAACATTTTCTTTTAAGCTGTTCGCCTACAAAGAGGCAAAGGCTTCTGCCACAGATACAATACGCGGTAGAAATTCATAAAATTTCATTGTTTATTGCTTTTTTTCCCATGTTCTCACACAGGTTTGTTTCTGTTGTTCTTTACGACTGCCAGGTTTTTCTCCTGACTAAAAAAAGGTTTCATTCAATCCTTTCCTCTATGTTGTCCACACTGAGAAACTCCTCTCACCCAATTCTACAAAATGTTTGACTTCTTATCTACACTTCTCCTGTCTACCTTCCACAAATCAAATAGTTGAAACGTTTCTCAAATTGACAGGACTCCAAGTTGTTCTCAGTGAAGAGTCATATTGAGAGGACAGAGCCCTGCTGGAAGCCGAGGTGGATGCATATCCTTAAAAAACTGCATGTGTGTGGTTGTTCCCTTATTTAGCATCCCATAGTTACTATCAACAAGATAAAATTGCTTTTTCTTGTCAAATTCAACCTTTTTTGTCAAAAAGAAAGTCAGTGGGGCACCATCATCTGTTCAGAACTGTGGTAATTTATTCACTGTCTGAAAAGGTGCTGGAGGCAGACCGCTGCAGTATTCAGTGATATAGTGTGGGTGGCTGTGTCACTTCCATGGATTTACACTGTCTGGGAGACATACCTCATCTATTAGTAAAAGTTGTGTTATATACATTATTTCCAAAATCTTAAGCAAAACTGTGCATTCAGTTTGCAAATACAATTTTTGCCTTTTTTCCCCCAATTTCTGCCACAAAACATCTCAGTGTGGGCACTGAACACAGCAAAAGAACAAAATAGCATTTCATCTTTTAAACTGCTTTAGGTGTTTTCTAATGAAATCTAATAAAAATTACACTTTTTTTCCTGCAAAGCCTGAAGAATGTCAGAATAGCCGAGCTCTTGCTCCGGCTGACGCCCCTGCTTCCTTCTTTCATAATGAATTTAACAAGCCTCCATAACGAGGCTGTTATAGACTCCAGCCCCCCAGCCGAACAGAGAATTAGATAAGAAGGCACCTGGACACTTCAGCAGCCATCAAAATAGATGCCAATCAAATTAGCCAAGGTCTGTGTTCCTCTCTTGTTTTCTCCTGGAAGGCTGTAATCATCTCAAGATGGTTGTTTCATCCTGATTTACTGTTTTCATTTTCCATAGACAATAAAGTCTAACTATATCACACAAAAATGTAAATGGTAAAAAAAAAAGTAAAGCTGTAAAAAAAGTCTAGATGCCCCAAATACTTAGAAACCTCCTTTAGAAAGAACAACAACTATCTCAAAAGAAGTTTAAAGAAATACTCCCAGGATTAACAACTTTGAGTAATGCAGTACTTGAAATGATGTTTGTAAGTGCATGTATCCGTACTTTAAAGAGGAGATACCAAAAAGTAATCAAATAAATATGAAATAATAACATATGATTGCATGTTTTATGGAGAAATTGTTGTGAAATAAGATTAATTTTCACCAATGAGTGTGTTAAAACAGCTGAACTCTTTCTTTTCCCCTCTTTAATCTCTCAGTTTATCAGCAGTCTCTGTAGTTCGCACCAGACACACACCTACCTTTCACATGCACACGAACAGAAAAACAAATCACTCATATTTCACCACACTGTACCGTCAAATTTGTTTGAATCTAAGGGTACACACTTGGATTTAAAGAGAATTGTACTTACCGTCAAGGCTTCCCAGCACAAACTTTCAAACCAGTAAATGAAAACTGGACTTTGTGACTTTTGCCTCCCTGGCACTCCAAGCAGGAAGTGTCCACTAGCTCCAAGGAGCTAAATTCCTTTAGACTTTGTTAAGAGCCATTTGTCATGTCATGTCAGTCATTTTCCAATCCGCTTTATCCCTTTCGGGGTCACGGGGTTGCCGGAGCCTAACCCGGCTACTCATGGGCGAAGGCAGGGTACACCCCTGGACTGGTCGCCAGTCTGTCGCAGGGGCCACAATCACACACCCATGCACACTCACATTCACACCTAGGGACAATTTAGAGTAACCAATTAACCTATGAAGCATGTTTTTGGACGGTGGGAGGAAGCCGGAGTACCCGGAGAAAACCCACGCATGCACGAGGAGAACATGCAAACTCCACACAGAAAGGTCCCCCAGCCAGGACTTGAACCGGGAACCTTCTTGCTGTGAGGCAGGAGCGCTAACCACTGCGCCACCGTGCAGCCCTAGAGCCATTTGGTTGAGATTAAATTATTTCTCAAATTTCATGTATGCATGCGCCTTCCATTCTTTAGTCATGCTGCCATTCTGGCCCCCAACTGGTTAAGCTGCATTTTGGGGGCTGCCATGTTTTGTTTTTTTTTTTTAAATTTAGTTGGATTTACAACTTAGGAAGCACAGCAGCACATTAATATTAGACTGTGTTCCTGTTGTATTTATTCTTTCGTTTTCATGGTTTGTACTTTGTACCTTTCATTGTTCAAGAAAGTGAAAGAATAAAATGACATAAAAGGAAAAACAACAACCCCTTTTTTCTTGAAGTATACGTCAAGACACTTCCTGCTCCACAAGTTACCTGAATAGAACTCCAACAGCAGTTACAGACTTTTATTGACAAATAAACAGCTATTCCTCAGTCTATATGTCAGAATAACTGTTCTTGATCTGCAACCTTTTTTTAAACATGTTCTTGATAATCCTATTTTAAATTTTTTTTTTTTTTTTTTGGAAGTGATTAAAGTCATAAGCTGTCTAATCAAATGAATTGAGTATCTGGGACGGGATTTGAAAACCCAGTTGACCAGAAAGGGATACAGCGAGTTAAGAAAACAAATGGAAGTTCAGGAGAGCTATGGATCGATCCACCATACTGGATGTTTTCTCCCCGCTGTCATCGAAAACATCACGTGTCCAAAGTTTAGTCTCTGATTGGTTCGGGAGACTCAACCACCTCCCCAGACTTCAGATTTTTTTAACTCTGGCCAGCTGCAGCAGCCGCTCAATTTGCTCAATTCATGCTGTTTCCAGACTCTTTCCAGACTCGGTCGCTTCCGCGTCGGTTGCTCAATTCACGCCTCAAAAACCTCAATTCGCGTCTAAACCATTGACTTTACATTGAAACTAGCGGCCTGTGCTGCGCAAATTGCGTTCAGTATGAGTGCACCTTTACAGTCAGTTTTTATGACCTAATTCTTGTTATGAGTTTGGTTAAGTAATCCATCATCCTGAGACAAGACAGTTTAGTTTTATGTTTGCTTCATAAATGTTGCTGTTTTGAGGTTTTGGGTTTTGTTTTTTTTTTGTTTTGTTTTTTTTCACAGGTTACATCCATCAGCAAAGAATGACCTTCATAACTTGCTCTATTATCTTTACTTAACTGAATTGAGATTCAATGCAGTTTTTTAACCTTGATATACAAAATGACAGACTTTTTTAGTGAAATCAAAACCAATGTGAGAAGTATTTTGTAAGTGCGGTCGATTTTGTTTTTTTTGTTTAGGCTTATTTACCCTATAGAATAATTGGAGTTAACCTAGAGTGAAAATCAAAGACCAGCCATGAAATTTTGTTTCTTTTTTTTTTTTACACTTTGAAGTTCACGTTTGTGTAGTTCACGGTGGCATTCTACATGATTGTCAGCGAGTTAAAAACTTATAGTTTGCAGTTAAGAATTTTCATTAAAAAAACATGAATAAACTGGTAAAAGAAGTTAGTGGTGATCACAGCTGCCAGTATTTTTCTGTTCCTTTACAGGTAAACCTTATAGGAGAGGCTTGCATTGAATTTCACTCAATGTAAAAACATTCATAAAGGATATTCTGGTTTGTTGTAAAACCATTATTATGAGCTTCAGTTTTTAACCAAACTTTGTTTTTCTGTTCTATTTTTTTATCCTTAGTTGGTCCCCAACATACATGTTGGTGTGCAAAAAAAACCTGAAATTGTAAAAAAAAAATTAGGCAGTCTAGATATGCAGAAAAACAAGACCTCATGCCGAGCGTGGCTTCGTTTGATGTTAGATCGACATCAATAGTTCATCAGTTCTTAGTTAAGTCGTGCTGTAACTGTGGTGGAAATAATCACCCTTTCCCATACTTTGCTTTAGGGTTAATGTTTTTAAAAAAAACCTGACTGAAACGGAATAAAACTGATCTGAAGTAAAAATGTCAAAGCATTCACAGTACAGTTTTATTGTTTTTAAGGCTTTTTTTTTTTTTTTTTTAAATCTGTTTTATTAAATAAATTTTGAAGTGTAATAGAGTGACGGGAGATAATTGAAACAGCAAAGTTTGTTAGTTTAATCTCAATCATAGTCTGGAGCTTCAGTTCATATAAGATAATGATGGATGTATTTATTTGATAAAATATGTATTATAATTCCACTGCTGTATATGAATAAAAAAGTTTATTGGAAAAGAAAAACAACCATAACTGTTTCTTTTTTTGCATCATAGTGCAATAAAAAATAGAAAAGTCACTTGCTGCACAAGGACAAAAAACATTTCTTTTCAATTTCCCGTATCTATCCATCTTGAGAACCCGTTACATCCTTTTCTGGGTCATGGAGTTGCTGGTATCAACCCAGCAACTGTTGGGCAAAGGTGGATTACAGCATGAACAGCTTGCCAGTGTGTTGCAGGGCCACAGTCACATGCACACTATGACATATGTTTTGAGACTGTGGGAGGAAACCCACACATTCAAGAGGTGAACCTTCAAGCTCCACACAGAGGGGTCTGAGCTGGGGTTTGAACCAGTGAGACAGGAGTGCTAACCACTACACCAGCATGCAACCCTTACTTTAAAAAGTCAGTTTTATTATAGAAAAGTATGTTTTGTCATCAAGTCATGCTTGAAAAGCAACAAATTCTTATTTATAGGGAGTTTCTGGAGCAACGTTGCATAAACCACAACTGACACTTTTTATTGCACTATTCTTTAAATGCTGTTTATTTTTTTAACAAAACTTCAGAAAAAGATTATTTCAAATGTGGACACCTTGAAAAGAGGAGTAATTCTTTGCTTTCTTTGAAGCATTTTTAGAAAGTTATACCAAACTCATGAACTCTGTTCAACATAATTAAAGTGAGTATTTTAAGCAAACACAATCTTGTTTGTTTGTCTTAAGTCCTGAAATGTGCCTAGTTTTGTTCTCTGTTTTGTTGGAAAATGTTAAATCCACTGTGACAGGATTAGAGTTATGCAATTTGTGACACAAAGTTGGCTGTGCTCGACTGTGCATCTTTGGACACACATGATCCCAGTCCATCCTTTTGCTGGCCTACA
This sequence comes from Adrianichthys oophorus, assembly GCA_036245035.1. Classification (NCBI taxonomy): domain Eukaryota; kingdom Metazoa; phylum Chordata; class Actinopteri; order Beloniformes; family Adrianichthyidae; genus Adrianichthys; species Adrianichthys oophorus. The sequence continues at coordinate 43,033,276 of BSAI01000012.1, read as the reverse complement.
TCCACATCTCCTTCTTCTCTTGGCCGATTTCTTTCCCTTGGAGTCTTGAACAATTTCTATCCATCTTATATGGGTGTTGGCACATGGAAGCTGCCTTGTGATGTTCTTAGGGGCTTGGTTCTGCCAAAGGAACATGGACTGTTTCCTGCCTTGCATTGTGCACACACCTCTGTGATGAAGCACAAAAGCTACAGCACCAACAATGCAGCTTTTTTTGATGTAACAATAATCAAACATTGCAGAAGCGTGAACTTCCAGAATTGATACATGAAAAACCCTATTACTGCAGATAAATGTGAGACATAACAGTTTATAATAAAATATTTTTAAAAAGCAGATTCTACCTCATGTCTACCTGCACACTCTATTCCAAATGAGGAGTATTCTGGTTCTATGTTCTAGCATTCTTGTTCACATAAATATTCCTCTTTACATGCTGCTGAGAACTTTCAAAATAAAATACATTCAGCTTGCATCATATTGTCAGGAAACAGTTCTTATTCAGACATGAGAATCATCCTATTCTTTCAGGAAATTGTATTTATTTATTTATTTTTTAGCCATTGTACTCCTTTTTTACACAAATGAACTGCTTTGGTTACTCTGCAGTGGAGCCACCATACATGTTGGCTTGATATGCCAGAGTCCAGATTCTTTTGAGGAGAGAAGATTTACCTAGAGCCAATGAAAAGTGTAATACATTTGTGAGTAAAGTGCTTACATACTAGAATATTCCAAATATAGAATGAATCATACATGTTTTTTGCATTAATACAACTTTTCAAAAGTGTTTTTTTTTTAATCTTTTTGTTTACCAAATTAAAAAAAGCAGTTTTCCTTCACTTGAGTTTCCAACATTTATAAGTATAAGATGATTCTTGTTTAAAATACTTTGTCATAAATGAACTAGGCTAGAGCATAACTTTAACATTGGTATCACAGGATTGTGTTTTTCAGTACAACTGGACTTTGAAGGTTGATTTAGAAGATGTTTTGCTGCTCATGCAAACAGCTTCTTTAGTTCTGACTGCTGGGAATTCAGTTTATTTCATGTGCTACCTGAAACAAACTTTATTCATCTCACAGAGGAGAAATTCACCAAAAGTAATGTCAAATAAGTTAAATAACTACATGTCGTGTGAATGGAGGCAAACATCAACACTTCTATACCCCTGGTAGGCTTATAGTGGTTTATCGTGTGGAGGATGTGAATGAGTCCCTAGATTAGGATTGGACCAGGCAAATGTGTCAAAACAGGATTGAACAGTAAATTTGAGGACACGTGTTGGATTTTAAACACTGTCAGAGTAAAAAAACAACTCAGTTTTAGTGTAAAAGGCTCAACACTTTCAACACAACACGATCAATGCAAAAAAAGTTCTTTTTGAGGTGTGGACTCATAGAGATACATTATAAAGTGTTAAAATTGACTCCAGTGGACTTGAATTAGCCCAGTAGAACTTGCTGCACATAAAAATGTGTCAGACCAAACTTCTCACCCCCTTGAAAGAAGTTTACTCCGTTTTGACTTCCTTTCCTCCTCTTTCACACTTTTTGTCCAGATTGTGACAATAGTCTTCAAATGAAAGTCCAATGTCCTTCAGGGGAACTGATGAGTCTTGGACTGATTAAAAAAATCTTATTTCAAAATTTTACTAAAAAGCCTGATGAAAAAAGCTATTGTGAAGGTGGGAATTGTGAATGCAGCACCTTGATGTTTACAGAAAGCTAATCCCAGCAAAGAGGCTTTCTACTAGTACCAGTAGCAGATGCTACTGGTGTTGAGTTATATTTATTTAACCTTTAATAAACTTGAATAGATTTAAATACAATGCAGGATCAGCCACAAACGTGACAAAATCCTATTTAAATCTGAATTAGACTGTTGATTTACTGGGCCCAGCTTGAATTAAAGCTTACAATGGTGTGTTGTAGCTTTTAAATAATGTTTAGTAATTTCAAGGTTTGGACAGGAAATTATAATTCTATAATTCATTACAGGTCTGTTTTTGCATGTGTTTTTAATAATTATTTTATATACTTTAAGTACTAGTAAGGTAGGACTTTGATGCTTTAACTGCAGTAGTATCTCCAAGACAGTAATTGTGGTTGTTAGGGAAAAGGAAAGTGAAGACAGAGAAGAGTTGAAAAAGGTTAATGAGATTAGTGGTAGAAATATAACTCTTGACAACGCCTGACACTATGTATTAATAAACACTGCTGTAATTCACTCTGTAATTAGGGAAGGAAATGGAGTGCATGGTAGTAGTGTGCTTCAAAATGTCATTGTTAAGCCTGGGACTCGCTCGACAGTATCTTATAGGGAATGCTTTCCAAAGATTTAAGTCTGTATATGGCATTAAATCAGCTTTAACTAAATGTCACTGCCTTAGTGATTGTCGATTATGCTTTTGATCCCAGATCCTCTGTCTTCTCCAACATTTGTCCTCAGCAGCCCCACACCCTCTGTAACCGCCACCCACAGTATAGACAGAATCTCTGCAGCCTTTTTTCTCTCTGTGTTCACAAGGACTTGATTTCCCTTCTTGATGCTTTTATAACCCTGCTTCTGTCTCCAGGCAACTCAAAGGCGGCTGATCAAGCTCGTTAGGGCTCCATCCCCCTGAAGAGGATGAACTCCTTTAAGATTTTATTCATTTCTGGATTCTGTGCATGTTTCCATACAAGATCACACATCGAGAAGTTTGAGAATAATTAGAACAGTTAAAGTGTTAGGCAGTCTGAGTCCTCATTAAATTGCTGCTAATGTGGAGTATTTGAGGCTGTTGATCTTTAAAATAGTGTAATATCCAAAAAGGCTTCACAAAATATGAGTTAATGGACACATGTTGACACACTGATATACCTGTTACTCCAATTGCTGTGAGGCCCTTTAAAGGTCAATATTTAAAAAAAAAAAAAAAAAAAAAAAAGAAGATGTAAGCACATCTAAAATGCCCGTTCATCCATTTTCTTTGGCTCATCTGGGACCAGGTCACGGAGGCAGCAGCAGAGAAAAGATAAATGAAATGTTCTGAGTTGTTTGAATTTATGTATTTTATTTTATTAAATAGATTGCTTGAATTTGTTTTGATTATTAGTTTTTTGGTTTATTTCAAGCATTAAAATGTTTGGAATAATGCAATTTAAAAATAATTACAAAACACAGAAATGTCAAGCTATTTCTAATATTAAGTAATGTATTGATTAGAATGGAAAGAATAGTAAACAAAGATGAAAGGAGACTATGCCATCTTTCTAACAGTGCAATTACTTATAATCATAAATAGTGTAGCAATTAATTGATGAATCAGTTTATCCAACCAGATCAATCTGTCTGAAGAAAGCTGTGAATTGCAATAGTTTTGATTTTGAAAATAAACAGATTTGCAAAATGCAAATGTCCATTACCACCGTGCACCCAGAAGATTTGTTTATCTCGCTGCAAAAATTTCCCTTTGCAAAAAAAAAAATGTTATAAGTGACAGCTAACAAAACTTTCCTGAGAAAATCCATTTATTTTCTAGCAAACCACCTGCTGACTTTGACAGTTTGAAAAAAAATGCAAACAATAACAGCAAAGCGCTTGATTTCCAAACATTCCAACACGCTGATAATCGCTAATAGACATTTAGAGAAGGAGCTGGTGCTTCCTCTCACTTTGATCACTATTTTTCCTCTCTACTCACTTCTACATGCAAGTTACATACATGCAAACTAGGACATCCCGTGTCTATCAACTGCTGCAGATGTTTGTTTACTTTCTTTGTAAGGTAGTTCATGATGACAAAGTTGTTTTCTTTTTTTTTTTAAATCTTCTATCTAATAGTTTACAGAGTTGCAATGTGATCTAGAAAGTGACTGACTGGTTTCGAGCATCTTGAGGCTTTCTGCAGATTTAGGCCTTCTTAAATCTCATTTGATGAGATCAAAACGAACAGTTTTTAACTACCTTGATCATAAGATATAATCAAATATTTGAACTCTACCAAAAACGAAACCAAACAATTTTTTAATTGTAGAGTTTTGAGTCTTAGCTCAAGGTTGCAATTAAGTTTTCATATTTCATTTAGTATTTGTTTTTAAAGGGCATCACAAGGCCTCAACGTTTGATTATGCAACAATTAAAAAACAGAAAACCTTTATTCACAAAAATCTGCCGATTGTGCTCTTTGATATTGTGCAATTATTGAGGAAAAAAAAATGCTAAAAAAATGTCTAAAGTTCAAAAGCCCAAGCAAAATTAGATTCTTTCAAATATTAATATGTGCTAAAGGTAAATGATAGAACTGTTTCTGCATAACATCTGGAGTTGTTTTAAACTATTTTGAAAGTGAATCAAAGTAAAATAATTTGTGAGCCTGTTCTTCATTAAACTATGCTTGTGATGTCACAGTTAAACCTTAGTCACAACTGCCCTTGTAGGTGGATACTGGTTATCTGGTCTCATAGCTGCACAGGTGATCCCATGGAGCCAAAATGTTCATGCACATTTTTTCTATGGGCATCCTGTGGGCGACAGGTCCTAGCAAAAACTTATATAACATGCCAGGGTAAGTAAGAGTAAAGTAGGTGAGACTCAGGCGTATCGTATCTAGTTTTCATTTTTTTAATTCCACAGATCCTTCACGCACAATCCTGTCCAAGTGATAAGTGTGTGCTCCTTGTATGCAGCCTGGCTGTCAGAATTTAGGAAATTAGACAGAGTGTATTTTTTGTGGGCATCCTATGGTGTCCATAGGACACCTAGAGCGGCAGACGCACTCGGGAACCATTTGACGCATTAACCCTAACCGTAACTTGAAGTTTTCCTCCGGGTCCGTGTGGCCAAGTAAAAAATTCAGTACTGGCTGCGCGTATTTAGAAAAAAATGACAAGTGAATAGTCCCTTTCATTTGGGCTAATGCTAACTAGCATGAAATAAATATTGCTGTCTTTATCTTTATGACCTGTTAGTTGTGTGTCATTACTCCATAGCAGATTATTTCTACATTTTTATCAACGTAATGTTCAGTGCCAGGTAAAAGCAGTCTGACAGACAAGGTGACAGTTGGAGCACTCTACCGCTTAACAAAGAGGCACCTCATCAGCTGAGAGTAGAACCAGCAGTCTGATAATCTCTTCAAAGTCTGGTTAAATGTCCAAAGTTCTGTTGAAAAGCTTTTAAATGTTCTGACGTTGCCACGTTTCATCTGAAGAAGTCATATGTTCTCTATCAGAATGTTCTCTATTAATTAAACTGAGGTATAAACTCAGTTGAACTTATAAACAATGCAGCGGACCCGGAAGTGGTGGGAAAGGAAGAGCAGCAGTCATCCCTCGTCTTAGGTGTAAAAAAAAGTCCATGTTAGTCAAACAAAGAGATGATAGTGAAATAAAATAACAAAATGCCTTAGCAAACGGCAGAGGGATTCCAGTCTCTGCTGCTGCCATCTGCCCGCTGGCCAGCCCCTGGACCTGTCCAGAAGTACATCGCCTTAGCTTAACAGGACAGACTCCGGCAGCGCCATGACCCCAATTGGGATATTGGGGCTTAAGAAAATGGATGGAAAAAAGCAATATAAGAAAGCTAACTCGAATCTGAAGTAGGCTTACTGACAGCCAACCGTAGCGATAGTTGCAAAGAAAGAAAGCAAAATCAGATAAAGAACGAAAGTTGGGTACCTTGATCCTACTGACATATTTTTAAATTTAATTTAGTTTTTAATGCAACATTCGGCTGCCATTTAGCCAACTTCAACTCTGAGTTAGCTTAGCTGTTTTGTTTTGTTATCCTCTTAATATCAGCCAATTTTGACAGGCATGGACCTTTTTTAACACCTAATGAGTGGAGTGGTATGTCTGCAACTCCTTTTAGTGCTGTTTTCTACCACTCCTGAGACTGAAACGATCCACTGTTTACGCAATCAGCTGCTGTTGCCTGGAAACCACTAAATGCTATGGTATCAAGATAATTTCCCCATTGTGAGATCAATAACATTCTAAAAAATCTATTTTATTTTAGTTTAATAAATAACTTTCAACACACATTAAAGACAGAACGTGTTTCAGTTATAATAAAACTTGCTTTTAAAACAGTTTTATCAACCGTCTGCTTGTGCCATTCGTGCAGATTCCTCACCAGAACGTTCTTTTGCGTTAGCACAGCACAAAGTTTTAACGCTAAATGGAACGAACGTTTCTTGGCAATAGCTACACAACAAACCACAGACAGCTGGCGTCTGCACGACTGTGCACAGCCCTGGGGTGTGTGTGTCTTAAAGGAGCACAGCCACTACGAGACCAACAATAACAAACACCTGTTAAACACAGAGGATATTGGAGACCAGGCACAAAAGGAAGATACACGGTGTTGTGCGTTTAAAATGAAAGAGTTTTGGTTAGCTAACTTTGTGGTCAAAGTGGGTATGTGTTAGCCTGGGGGAGGTGATGGCACCGCAGACTCCTCCTGGAAGGGGCTGCTCTCACTTTGTGGGTTGGGTGGGACTGATGCTCAGAGTGCAGGCTTTTAGAGGAATACTCAGAAATGTGTGAACAGATCAAAATACCACTTTGGGGTTGTTTAAAATGAGGAATTAACATTATAATACACTCGAGAGCTCAACAAGTTGATTGTTCATGGTATGGGCCCTTTAAGGTTTCTTCAGTCTGTCACAACCACCACTGAGTGGGTGAACACATTAAACTTTTAATTACTTTAATTGGCAAGTTAGAACAAGGTGTTTTAAAAGTTTGTTTAGACGTTGGAGGCTTTAAAATGATGCTGCCAGATTCTGCCTGTTTCAACCTTGTCAACAGCGTCCTTGGACAAAAACAAGAAAGTAGGCTCTTAAAGTTTTATTTTAAAAAAATACAAAAAAAGTAGACCTTCAATTTGAAATCTAGACAAAGAAAATTCAATTGAACTCCCTAATCAAAAGATTTATTTGTGTTTTCATGAAATAAAATATATTGCTTAAAAATATAATAATCTTGGATTATTTAAAATAACAACAAAATATTTAAATGAGGTTGACAATGAAAAGACTTCCAGAGCCTATTCCTCGTTTGTATTAAATATATTTCTGCACCCAAGGAGACGCCTCGGGGTTCGCTGTCTGTTACAAACTGTCACAAAACGCCCGGGTTGCTGGAAGCATGTCACTCAGGCATGCAAAAAGTTTTAACAGAAAATATGTTTCCCCCATGCCACGACGAATGAACAAATTACTGGTTTGATAGGCAAGTGGTAGAAACCGTTGTTTTCTTAAAAATGTTCGTTCTGCTTTGTGTGGTTAATGAAAGCCACTGCCGTTTTGTCGTGGAACAGAAAATGCCCAGCATTCACTCATTCTGCCAATCCTTCCTGGGAGCAAAACACAAACTGAATGACATGTTTCAATTCTGCCATCAGGAACAGATTAAATGTGATTTCATAAACAGGAATAGGTCAAAATGATGCTGCTTCCTGGAGGGTGGCTCATTAATTAGCACTGTTCAGTATCACAGGATGAACTCCGCCTTTGAAAAGCAATCACTGATCTCGATCCACCTCCAGTTGTCAAAATGCTCAACTGTTTTTGCGTTCAGTCACTCATGGTTTGCCACATTAGCAGACAGCATGCCTCTGTCTTGGAGTAAAACAATGATTTCCCTCGTTTTCATTTAACAGTCGTCTTTTTTTTGCCTGTTTCATGTTCCATGCATTCGAATTGCGTTTTCACACAAAAATCCTGAGTAACACAATATTGACTGTAGTCTTCCTGCATGCTGTTCCAATGCTTTCCCTTTTGTCACCAAAGCTGAAGTGAAACAGCTGCTGCCACAGCCCCCCTTTAATCTTGCAGACAAAAATACTGCGTTTTCGGCTGTTTGCTTTTTTCCACTGTGTATTAGTCCTGAAATATTAAAACAACAAATACGTTTTGGGAATCGATGGCCTGTATTTGTTCACACAACGCAGGAAAAAAGCTCACAGCTGGTCAACAAAATGTCTTTGCTGACTTTCACAGGTCTTAAAATCAACTATCGTCATCAGATGCTGCAATGAGACAAGTGAGAATAACCCAGTGATCAAGCTAATATCCCTCTTTATCTGATAAACAGATTGCATCTATGTCACATGCAACTTTTTTGGAGTCTGGATTTTAATGGTGTATCATATTTAGGCTTTTATAAATGTGGAATAATATAAAATAAAATTTAAAAAAACGCTACCTGATACTACAGTTGCTGTATTGAAAGGCAGGGTGTCTTTTATTTTGAAAGGAAGTAATATATAATTATAAACTATTTCATATTTTTTTAAAAAAAGGTAATCTTATCTTTAGGATTTTGTTTTATTTATGCAAAAATACAGTTCATTTATATTTATCATATAGTAGAAATATCATGGATACAAATCATTTTCTTATATTTCTAAAGGCTGATGTTAGACTTTGTGGCTCCTACTGGATTGTGGTCAGTGATAAATTGCCCCAATGACTCTTTGAGTGTTGAAGGTTGCTGATCTCTTCTTTAATGGAAGATGCGTCTAGAGCTAAGATGCTGCAACACATGAAGTTCTGTTTTTAAAGTTTTGGTGACACAACAAAAGTAGAACGTGTCTTTAATAATACCTGAATTTGTTCTCATCTGAAAACTGAGATTAGATTTGATCAAGACTTAACAGACGGATCGAGTAGGACTCCTCAATGTCAAGTCAATAAATTCTAAGCGATGATGAGTGCAGGGGGGTATAAAATAACATTTTGTTTTCGCAGCAGAGACGGCAAGCAATCACTGCGGCAGCATTATCAGGGAATAGCTTCTTCTACGATAAACAAAATTTGTTTTGATTATATTTTTATCAAATGAACAGAATGCTGAAGATTAAATTTTGGCAATTCTAAACCAGCAGTGACATTTATCTACTTATGTGTTGAAACCAAAGATCCTGATGAGTTTAAATTATGATTGACACTTTTGTTATGATAAAGTAGACCATCCAATTTCTTCACCAATCCTAATAGAAATCTCTGGAGACTACACTGATTTTTCATATTTTTAACTAACAGCAGGGCTGCAATTCTTCCCCCATCTGCCTAATGTGTTTTAACATCAAGACTTTAAAGTGTCAAACAAATTTCCTGTGTAAAGAAGCTGTCCATCCTCACACCTTACCCAGGGCTGTGCAGTCCGTCACCCAAACGGAGCGTGTCCATCTGTCCTTTCCTGTTTAAGCTGCGTGGAGCCCATCAGTGTAACGCAGGCATGGCTGACAGCTGTTTGCTGATTCCATGCCATGGCTTGTTTCCGCTGCCTCTTTGTTTGGATGTCAGCGTCGGCGGCGTCAGTGACTGAGTCAGCCCACTTCTGTTTCAAGGCCTGCTCCTGACATTAGCCGCAGATACCACACAGCTGTTTTTTCCTTCACATCTGACCAGCTCGAGCCCATCACCGTAGCAGAATTGAGGCTTTGGTGTGGAAGTTTCTGATAGTGTGGAAAGAAAAGCATGATGAAGATTATCTGATTTCAAAGCTGCACGTAAAAAACACACCTTTTCTTGCAAAACGAATAGGTTGTAATCTTTTATCATTTCAAAATACCAAAATAAGTAAAAGCTGCATTTATCTTGCTTTATTTATCATTCTGTATCATCCTCATTACCCATTTAGTCAGGTAGGTCAGATCTTTATCCCAGTGTTAAGTTTTCTCTCAGTTTTGTTTTTTTTTATCTGTTTTCCAGAAAATAAAGAAATGACCTTTTGTGTAATTCTTGTCATCTTACACACATTATACTGTACCTTTTAGGTACTTTCACTTAGTGCTCGCATCTGCTGAGAGAAGTTCATGACTGCTGACTTTTTTTGTAAAGAGTTTAAGAGTATTTGCAAAGCTTTAGCTGTAAATTGTCAACATTTTCCTTTACAGGTTTCAAGCAAAAATTATCTGAAATATTTCAAGAAAACGCATGATTATAATTCTTGACTATTGGTTCTTTTATTAATATTTATACAAATTAATGATTTTTTTCACACTTGCATTTAGACTTAAATTTTGTTCTAAACAATTGCATGCCCTTTAAACTCTTTGTTGGCATAAAAATCGACTTGATTATGTACATGACATGATATAAAGGTGAACGTTTCTGTCAGTTTTTTTGAGGATTTTTATTAAAAGTATGTACTGCATATTGCTCACTTTAAGAACATATTTCTATATTCAAAAACACTCAGCACCAGACAGTAAGTCATGCTTTGAATATTACATGAGTACAGCAGGCAAACTGAACTAACAGGTTTCATAATCTACTAAATACTAATTTAGTCTAATTGTGGTGTATTTTTATCATTCACTAATTAAAAACACCAATTAAGCACACTAACTATCAAATTGTCATCACAGCATCTTCTGCTAGTCACTGCAGCACCATGCAAGAAGCCTTGTTGCCGGAAAAGGTGACAGTCGAACAAGAAGATTTGTTAAAACTGACAGATTGCTGACAAACACAGTTCAGAACCACAGTGATGTGCAGAGGGGCATCCTAAATCAGACAAGAAGTCAAATCTTTAAATGGATGGACCACAGCACCAAAGCATCACACTACTTTCCATTCTGTCAGCCCAAAACAAATGAGAAGAAGCCGTGGAGGGAATGTCATCACTGCTGCTCTGTGGGAAGCTTTACAGAGAGGATAAAGGTTATGTTGCAGCACAGTCACGGCAGGGAGACAATTTAACATAAACTGCATGAACCCATGGGTCTCCCCTGTGTGTAGGGAGTTTGCTCTGCTTTCTGAAGGCCGTGTCACACTGCCGCATTAGTACATTTTGCACATGTTCCACGTATGTCATTTCAGTCTACTGTGACACATGCACGATTTACGCAATTCATAAGTATTCCTTGTGTCCCTCATTCAATGATGTGCGCGCTTCACTGAATTTCTTCATGTTGACATTCAGAGCACTGGGAGAAAATCGCATTGCATCAGCACTATGGACAGCAACCGCCGCTGACCTCACAATGCTTTGTTTTAAATAAACTGTGAGATTTATAAAGTCAGTTCTAAAGTCAGCCTGCCAGTGGGGGCGGGGGGTCTCTCATGGGGGCGCCTGTCAGAATGCAGTAAAGAATTGAGAATTCACCGGACTTTTGCAGCGGCTGTGGCCATAAACTTAAAGAGGAATCTTCTGTCGAAGACACCGTTCAACCTTTGAGTAAGTAAACGATCAAAGGTTTTAAGTTTTTTGAAATGTTTCATTTAATTAGTTTTGCAAAATATACATATATTTTGTTTTCTGGAATTTTGTTTTGATATCTAAAATGCAATGTTATTTTATTTTTTTTGTTTTGGTTTTTACATTTTCGTTGTGATCTTTAAAATGTTTCATTTCATTAAATGTTTTGAAAAGTTTTCTTTTGTTTGTTTTGGTTTCTGGGATTTGGTTTTGATTTCTAAAATGTAATTTTATTTTTAAATATTTGTTTTACTTTTTTAATTGTCGTTGTGATTTTTGAAATGTTTAATTTAATTTTCTTTTCTGAAATGTTTTTTGTTTATTTATTTCTGGTTTCTGAAGTTTTGTTTTGATTTCTAAAATTGTATTTTTTTTTTATTTTATTTGTTTTGCTTTTGTAATTGTCGTTATTTAAATTGTTTTATGTCAAGTGATTTGTGAATGTGATTTGCACTTCAGGGCCACCGTACATTTGTGTTGACGCTCCACCCCTGCTGGCAGAGGGTCCCTTCTGATTGGCAAATATTTTAGACTACTGCTTAACTCTTTAACTTACCTTAGCTCCATGGTTGATGTTCTTCGTGCTGCTTTTCTCTGCTTCAGAATCAGCTGGAATTACGTTGACCGCGTTAACGATTGAAAAGTTATGTTATGTTCAAGAACGTGTGTTATTTAAGCAGGTGTTTAAGGGTTAAAAAATGTGACCCACAGCCACCTCTGTACAGAGAAACACAATTGGGCAGTGGAATATTTGTCAAAACTTTAAGAGAACACACAGCAATAGAAATAAGTTGGTTTGCATGACAATTCTTGTTTTCATAAAGAGAATTTTTCTTCAGTAAAACATTATGAAAGAAACAGTGAATCATTTCATGCAGCTTTTCCTTGGTTCAGTGAGAACACAGCAGATTTTTGTCTGCAATAATCTTGTTGTCTTAAGTCATGATGGAAAGCGTCACGATAGCCTACACTGACACACGGAAAATTCAGGTTTTTAAAACAGAGAAAAACAAAGATGTACATGGATCTATTTATCAACACGTGAATGCATCAGAACAGAGCAGAGCAGGAAGCTTGTGGTCGGCTGATTGTAGCTTCTACATCACTGTTATAAGCTTTTTCAAACAGCATTTTTTTCATCTGCTCCTGATTCACAAGGATTTGAATAAAGAAATATTCTGAAATTGCCATTTTGCATGCAACCCGACTTTCATCAGTGTGGGTCTTCATTAAAAAAAGAAAACTTCTGTTGTTTTTACACAGCAAAAGCAATATAACTGTTGTTTTTTTTTTGTTTCATTTATACCAAAAATCTATGTCATCAAGGAGATTGTGTAAAGGCAACAAAAGCATTGTTTGAATATGACATGATAAAATTGATGTCCTTCAATTCCCCACAGTTCCCACTCATATGAAAATTGTGTTTTTGTTCTTTTTCACATGCTCTTGTAGCATTTTTCAATGATAGAGTATTAGGACCAGTTTACAAGCATTTTATTTTTCAATTACAACTTTAAAACTTTAAAACTTGTATATTTACGAGAAAAAAGTTGCTACTGTTCAATTATAATCGTCTATTTTTCACTTTACGTCAGTTAACTGTCATGCGCCGAAGGAATACCAAAGAAGAAAGAAAACAGTATTACATACTGTACGTCCCCTCCTCCAAATTAAACGTCCCGTTTCAAAACAAAACAACAAAGATGAATGCAAATAGTCTGTTACATTAGCACAAGAACATTGGATGAATGCATCACACAGACTTGGATCTTGTCTTTTGTAGAGGAAGAACAGAAGTGGACAGCTGCAGGGATATCGATGGCTTCATTAGCAGGCACTGCAGAGATCCTGCGAGCCACCCACCAATGAACAAAACATTAATAAACCGTAATTCAAAACAAAGGAGCTTCCAAACACTTTTAACGTTATGAATGTTCAGCTTACCTGTTCTAATTCAAGACGCTTTGACAGTTTAGTTGGTCTGCTGCTGCACACGGCATTCACACGCTGGACTGTAGGCTCACTTTGACTTTAAATCTATAAATTTACGAGATTTAAAGTAAAAAATTTACGGGGGAAAAAAAGTCGTAAATTCACCACTTTAAATTAAGTATCTATTTTTTTTGTGGCCCTAATACTTTGTTGTATTTTTCTAATAATGGGGGAAATATAAAAAAAAATATTTTAAGATCAAAACTGAGTATTTCTTAATTAAAATCTTGATGGACAAGGAGCAACAGTCTCTCTACTACAATTTTGTTATTTCCACTTGCAAATAAATAGATTAATTAACATCTTCATTTTTCTCGTTGAGCTGCGATCTGGCTCTAAGCTTTGTGGCTGGATAGTTAGGGTCTTGCCTTTTTTTTTTTTTTTTTTTGGCACGCTAATGTTAGCTTCAGCTTGTGAAGTGCTATAAGCTAGCTGGAGAGAGTGTAAGCAAAGGCATGCTGGGAAATTAGCATAGGGTAAACTCAAGAGGCGAATTTCAAATGAGCTCCTGGTGCTCTGCAGAAAATATGGCCTTAAAAAATGACACAGGCTTATTACTTTTGGCTAAGAACTGCATAATCATGATTTTATAGTAGAAAACATTTAGCTGAAGAGGGTCTTAAATAATAATGTAAAATGAAAGCACAGCAAAGAGAAAACACTCCCCACTTTTTTACAATTCATTGTGACAGATTTCAACAAGTCGATATACTGTGTGGTGCTAATTTAATATTGTCAGGTCTTCCTTAATCGCGCTCTGTAATTGCAGTCTGCAGTTTCAGTTTTTTTTAGCAGACAGATTAAGAAAATTACATTTAACCAGAACGACAAGACCTTGTGCTCTAAATGACTGTGGTTAAATTGGTAATTTGATTTAAAGAGGATATGTAATAAAGCTTGTTTGATTCAGAGTTGCTGTGAAGGGCTGGATAACGAGGAACGCAAACTACCTCATTACCATTTACAGACTACTTTTTCACTGAAGTTAGTTTAGTCTTAAGTGGAGCGGTCCTCTTTCCATGCTGCACCAACTCCTTCCTAATCATGTATTCCTCTAACGGTGCCTGAAAATGTAACAAGATGATTAAGATCTATACGTGGTCATCCATGAATTTCCCACTGTCTCCTTACTCAGATGCAAAGCTGTCTTTTTTGTCCTGACCTCTTGCTTTCTCCCAGGGAGTTCAGCCAAGATCCACCTCAGCCCCTGACTTGCTGTCAGAAGACTTTGCATTCTGATGAGTCTGCACCAAAACTTCTCTATCTTCTTGTTTTCTGCCCAAAGTGAGACAGTTAAGTGTTGGTTTTAAAACCAACAGTGGAGACAAAATGAAAGCTGCCTTATTTTGAAAAATGATGAGGAATTACAACACGTTTTAAACATTGAGTGTCGACTCCAAACTGGCCCTTGAAAGTGAGCATAAGTGTTGGCCTGGCCCTGTTATGTACTGGCATCCTGCCCAGGATTTCCACCCTGCTGTGGTCCTTTAACGGCTGGGATAGGGTCCAAAAATCACTGTGACTGTATGAATGGACATTTCAACAATAACTCAGATGAAAGCATCACAGGCTGAGCTGAAGGAGGATTCAAACGCAGGTGTCCTGACAGCTTGATCATTTATTTCCCAAAATTACTCATCCAAAAGAACATCAAATGTGGCTTTAATAGTTTTGGATTTTGGAAAAGAGACAAATGAAATACAAAATAAAGACAGGGGGGAAACACCCAGCTTAAATAAAAAATGAACTGATGAGGAAAATGAGCCTCAGGTGTTTTGGCGAATGACACACCTGGAGCAAATCAGACGACGTGCAAAAAAATAGCAAACAGAGCGCAAATGAACCAGAAAACTGTGCAAATTTCAGCAGATGTAAGAACAAAAAAGAAAAATCCGCCAGACAAAAAACTATCACAGGAGAAGACATTTGCAATTTAATATTTAAGGTTATTATGCAGTGACATCATTTAAAGGGCCCCTGCGACAGACTGGCGACCAGTCCAGGGGTGTACCCTGCCTTCGCCCATGAGTAGCCGGGTTAGGCTCCGGCAACCCCGTGACCCCGAAAGGGATACAGCGGATTGGAAAATGAATGAATGAATCATTTAAAGGCCCACTCTGATTTTTTAAAAAAAAAATGTTTTTGGTTTTTCACATGTTCATGTGGCATTTTTCTCATGAAGGAGGACATGTATTGGGAAAATTACGATCACAGTTGCATTTCTGAGGTTTTTTGTGAAATAGGAAAAGACATAAAATGCAGTGTGAGAAGTATTTCAGGGTGGGCTTTTATTGTGGCCAGTCTTAGGCGCACCTGTGCAATAATCATGCTATCTATTCACCATTTTATTTTGGCACACCATCTTTAGGAAACATTTTCTAAGCAAAGGAAATGTGCTCTCTGTCACAGATTTAGACAGATTTGTGTACAATATTTGAGAGAAATGGTTATTTTGTGTATGCAAAAAATGTTTCAGATCATTGAGTTCACTTCATGACATATGGAAGCAAAAAACAATTGTATTGTGTTTGTATGTTTGTTTGGTGTAGAAAATACAACATGCAGGCCAAAAGCTCCCTCCTGTGCTTGAGGCTACAGTCAAAAATATGACTGCCATCACGCGATGGGGAGGCATCAGCAGAATCTTCAAGATTCAGTGTTGCCGCCTAATTTTTTTTAACTTGTTGGCGTGGTCATGAATGTAGACAGTACCAGTCAGGCAGTCATCAGGTGTGCAGAATGGCCGGCTATATGGACGGCCCATATGGAAGGCCCTAGTCTTGAGACATTTACACATTGTCCAATCAGAGGTGCTGCTGGCCAGGGATTCCGGCTGCCACTGACCTGTGACCACCCAGCAGTCACCTGATTTCGTAGGAGCGTCAGCCCCGCTTATCAGTGGAATGCAACGACATTGATATCACTCGAAATGCGGCTGATCAGTGTCAACTTTTAGAGAAATATCCATGAAGTTAGATTTTCTGTAAAAAAGTTTTGTAGTAGTTATAATAAGAGATTTGTGTATGTGTAATAATGTTTTGTACTTGCAGAAAAAAAAGTGTCTAAAAAGTGTAAATTTTTTTAGAAGTACAAAATCTTTTTTTGGTTGGAGTTGGGGGTCCTTGTGGTGGTCCTACGGGCCCTGGTCTGGGTGCTTGGCCGGATTGCCCAGCAGGCGGATTTCCTCCATCAGCCCCACAGTACAGGTGTGGGGGGGGTTTCCATAATAATAAGAGGTGGATGTCCCATTCATGGTAGCAGCACTGGCTCATTGCTGCACCATAAAACCAACTGTGAGAGGGATGTATTTCAAGGAGTCTGGGGCAATCTAACACAATTTACAATAGCCAAGAATATTAAATGAGGTTACATAACAAGAAAGATTTCCATCTGGCCACATCATTCATCTGGTTGTTTCCTCCTCCACAGAACAAATGTCTTTGCTCCTCGAATGAATAAAGGTGTTGAACACTGAGGACCGTGTGAAATTTGAACTTTATCTGACAAAACACGCATCAAAAACACTGACTTCCCGTTTGATTTGATAAGTGAAATACTTTTTCATACATTTGAGGACAATGGCTTTTTGTCAGCCTGCTACCAGATGCCATTCAACATCCCAGATTTACAAGGAAAAGCAAATCAGCCAGCTGTGGCTCAGTGGCATAGAGGCCTATAAATAAATATCAGAATAACACAAGGTTTATGAGATAACAGGTTCGTTAATGCAATCTTAAAACAGTTAGCAACACAAAATGAGCTGAAGAAAACATTCTGAGTAACAGATCAGCATATGTGGAAAACTCTGTTCTGGGAGCACTTTAACAGATTAAAACAGTACTCGGTGGCACTGCATGACACATATGAGAGCACAGGTGTTGCAAGCACAGCTGTCAGTGCCAAGGCCAAAACTAGAGTTCAAATTACTTTATCGGTGCACTCACCAGGCTTTTCGCAATGCAAAGTCATCTGTCAAATCCCCCAGATTCTGTTGACAGACATTCAATTTCACTTCTCTTTTTGTTCTCTTTTTTCTTGTGAAACTTACTCATTGTTTTTCAATTTTCATCTCAATCTTTGCTGGAAATTATGATGAAATTCAATCTGGAAATACAGTGTTGGATGGTTTGCTTTCTTATTCAGTTACAACATGTGAATTCATGCTAAATGTGATGGAACATATTACATGTGCGTGCCTTTTTTGCATTAACTTTATTGAAAAGAGCAAGAAATATGAGCACAATAAGCTCAAGAAGGTTACAAACCTCTTTGGCCAACAAATTCTTATAAACACACTATTAAAGCTCGTTAATGTTTTACACCTAAATTATTTAGGAATTTTAGTATAACGTATTACCTAAACATTCTCCTAAATAAATAAAATCTCTTCTGAAATATTAAAGATGTTGTTGCATGACCCCTAAACACCATTTAAGTTTTGCATGCGAGAACTAAATTCAGACTTGGTTTATTTTAATTCTGAAACATAAAGTCTGATAAGGTGTTAAAGTCCCCCTCCGACCACATTTTTTTCTATTGTAAAATCGTTCCCATTGGTCTTTTAACTATGATTATGCAGATTTCAGCCAAAATCAAAAAGCCTCTGTTGTTTTTTAAGACATGTTTTCTCCAGAGCAGCAAAAGCTCATTAGAAATTCACCTTTGGGTTGTCGTCGGGACTGTTGGCTCGAAAGTTAGCTCCGCTAATTTCCCATCATTCTTTTGTTTACACTCTCTCCTGCAAGCTTATAGCACCTCGTCAGGCCAAGCTAACATTACATAGCAAAAAAAAACAAAGAAAAAAAACAACAACAACGAGCAATATTAGAGCTATCCAGCAGAACAGTTTTGATCCAGATACCAGCTCAGACAAGAAAAACAAAGACATTAATGGATGCAAATCCAAATGGATGCATTTGTCTGTAAGTGGATGTTTCAGAATTGTAGCAGAAATAGGAGACTTTGGCCCACCCATGGCATTTGTTGCGTCATTAGTCTATGCTTTTTCAAGCATCTGTTTTCATCTGCTCCTGATCCAACATGATTTTAATAAAGAAATAATCTGAAACACAGTTTTAATCTTAATTTTTTCCTTTATATATGTCCTCTATCGTGAGAAAAATGCTACAAGAACAAGATGAAAACCCAATTTTCATTCATTTTAACTCATTCCTATTTCATTTCCATTTGTTAAGTGTTTTGCAGGTGACTCAAAAATGCATCACACATATATCTTAAGACACAAAGCACAACGCTTGTAACTTTTAACCAGAGTTCAAGCTTGCTTTTGTACTTGGGACATGACTTGGAATTGCAGACGTTACTTCCAAGGTTAGCTCATCTTTCCTGTAATAGGCTATTTAAAAAAAATATTTCTATTATTTTGTTTTCTTTTTCTCAATAACATATTTCCCAAAGGGCTTTTTTATTATCGATTGGCTGCAATAAAGTAATCATAAAATGTGTAACAATTAGTAGCTTAAAACATGTAAATAAATAACAAAAAAACAAAAATAAGTAATCGATTAAGCATGTCAAACATGAGTTGTAAAAACATAAACCTGTACAGATTGCTGACAGTAAATGTGCTTTGTAGTTTTCACTGTTTTTGTGTTATTTCTATCTCAGAAATAGAAAAATAAATACAACTGTTTTGTTTTTGTTGATTCCTTGAGTTCAATAAAAGTTAATATTGTGCTTTGTTCACAGCTGTTTTGAACTTTGGAGACATTTTATTTAAAAGATGAGGACATAATGTAGTACTGTCTTCATTTAAAACTTTGAGCAACTTGTGTGCCCAAGTTTTCTTCTTAGTTAAAATCAAGTATATAAATAATCATATAAGGTAGACTTAGAAAAAGAAGCACAGAAGAAGAAATGGAGAAGAAACAACGCGGCAATTATGCTTGGACAAGCAGTTAGGCGCTTCACTACTTCAGCCATCCGGTCTTCGCATTATGTTGAAGGACCAGGAAAGAATCTGCCATTTTCAGTGGATAACAAATGGCGTCTCCTTGGCCTAATGGTGGTGTTCTTTGGCAGTGGCTTTGCATTCCCCTTCATTGTTGTCAGACATCAGATCCTGAAGAAGTAAAGTTCCCCGTCACTCAGCCTTTATGATCGTCAGCTGGAACATCAATCAGAATTCGGTCTTTGCTGAATAATGAGATTCACTTAATTTTCTTTGTAAATAAAGGTCTGCTTAAATATGAAAAAAAAAAAAAAAAAAGAAAAAGAAGGACAGCATGGAAGCAAATGTGTTCATTTCTTTTGCTTTTTTAACATTATGTGAGACTGAATTGGATCTTCATCAGTGTTATTGGATGTGTTTGAGAGATCCTATATGTTTTGCTGAAGAGCCTCTCAAAAAGTATGTTGTTGATAAAAGATGTAAATGTAAAAGTTTACCACTGACATTTTTCTGTATAAAATCAGTTGAAGATAAATGTATAAAAGGCCAGATGGTATATTTGATGCAGCTGTTATTTCACAACACACACACACACCTTCCTGCATGTAGCTAACATCCCCGCCAGAGAAAGAAATGTTTTGTACATTCTCGGCAGCTATAAATTGCTCCCTCTTTCTCATTTTGGTCTGTTTCCCTGCTTCTTTTTTCAATTTACTTCCAGCTGATAAAAACAGCGATATTACTTTTTTTCAGGGGGTTTTGTTATTGGTACTTCAGACACTACATCTGTAACACAGCCTAAGTCTTCTGATAATACATTAATGTTTGTCTCATTTCAGAATTAAAACTTTTTTTTTTTTCTTTCCAATTCAGAAACTTCTGTTGGGGCCCAAAGAAATGCCTTCACAAGCCAAATGTTGAGGATAGTCTGCTGGGAGTTGGTTGTGCATGCTGCATGCTAATGGGTTTTGAAAAACTTCACTGCAAACGTGTTTGGATACAGTGTTGTTGTGGAAAAAGTGGAACGGGCGTGTGAAAATGTGGGGCACCTCTGTGATAGGGGTTTGTAGGACTATAGTACAATAAAGGCATAACATAGAAACAGTGGAAAAGAAAAGAAAAGAAAACACATAAATACCACTCCCCCAATGAACAAACAAGTTGAGAATAAAGCTAAAGGAAACATTTACAGGTAAACTTTTTAATAAGGAGCTTTAAAAGCCCCACTCAAATCAAAAATATTTTTCGTGTGTTTTTAACATGTTTTTGTGGCATTTTTCTTGCTATGGAGGACATAGTAGATAATTAAGCTTGAAATTACCTTTCTGAGTATTTCTTTATTCAATCATAGTGAAGGAGGAGCAGGCAGGGAAAATGCAGTTGGAAAAAGGCTGTCATTTTTACATAGAAACTACAATCGGTGAGCCACGAGCTCCCTACTCGGCCCATTTGTAAACAAATAGGTCCCCGTACATCTTGGTATCTGACTCAAATCTGTACAGCTGGATAACTTTAATATTTCTCAGCATTTTTGTTGCACTGCTAATGTAAGCTTAGCTTAGAAATGCTGTTTCAGAAGCATCAGGTGCATTTCCACCTTTATGCTGACCATTGCCAAATTTTTGCCCCTAAATGCATCGAACCCAACCACACAATTAAAACAATAATTGACTGCCTTGCTGAAGTTAGGTCATGGATGTCAGCTAACTTTCTCAACCTAAATGAATGCAAAACTGAGAAATTTGTGTTCACCCCTAGTGGTCGAAAGGATCCTGATATTGATCCCCTCTCTCTTGCCCCTTTTGAGCAGTCTGTGGTCACTAACTTGGGTGTGAAACTTGATGCTGCTTTGAAGCTCGACCTCTAAATAAATGCTGTGATCAGGTCCTCCTTTTTCAGATGCAACGTCTTGCTAGGATTAGGTCTTTTATTTACAAAAAGAACCTGGAAATTGTCACCCATGCCTTTGTGCTATCCAGACTAAATGAAAGCAGTTCTTTATATGCCGGGTTACCTAAGGCTTCAATGGCCAGACTGCAGTTGGTCCAAAATGCAGCAGTCAGATTTATTTGTGGGGCAAAAAAGTTTGACCACATAACTCCAAACTTAGCCTTAGTTCTGCAGACCAGTGTGTGTCACTGGCTCCCAGAACCAAACGTGAGTTTCGGGGTTGGTGTCTTTGCTCTGTTGGCTTCTAAACTTTGGAATCAGTTGCCACTGGCTATTAGAGAAGTCACGCTCTTGGAGAGTTTAAAAAAGAATTGTTCCTATATTACAGCGTTTAAGCATCAGCTTAGACCCTTTATTATGTTGGTTTTAATCTCCTTTTTAAATTGTTTTAAAATGGTTTTATATATTTTTTACTCTCTTGGTTTTATTATTGCACAATGTTCCATGTATGTTTTCCCTGTGTATAGCACTTTGGGCCTCCTTGGCTGGTGGTGGAAGGTGCTTTATGAACAAATAAATGAAATTGTATACCCTAAGAACTATGCATCGGACAGTGAATATGCTTTAGACACAGCAAGTGCCATGGGTGGGCCAAAGTCTCCCTGATCCGCTCAGATTCTGAATCCTACACTTGCAGACAAATAGATCCATTAACGTCTTTATTTTCCTCATCTGAACTGACATCTGGCTCAAAACTGTACAGCTGGATAGTTCTGATGTTGCTCACTGTTTAATTTGCTTCCCTAATGTTAGCTGGTCAACTGTTGATGTGTCCCTGGGCAAGACACTTCACCCTCCCTGCCTCCAGTGTTTATCATTATTATTATTATTATTATTATCATTATTATTATTATTATTATTAAAGAGGGAGGTATGAGGAGGATTTTAGGGTTAGGATAGATTCTCCTGTTAAAAATGTAAAACTTTATTTACGGACTTTCTAGACTTGATATTATTATCCCTTTGCATAATAAATTATAACATAATTTACTTTTTTTTTTCTACAGATATTAACAGGTTTCTGACTTGTGCATGGTAAAGCACAAATTGTGGCCACCGGCAACCGAGCACAAAAAAAAAAAAAAAAATGACACCATGATATATGTATTGATTTTGTTGTAAAGTACACACACAGAGGGAATATTCAAGCTAAAGGTCAAAAGAAATGTGATGGGACATTCTCATTATAATACTGACATACCTCATAATGTTCAGGGATGAAGTTAATCTTTAATCACCCGTAGTCTCTGGAGACAAATGCAAGTCCTTCAGTGTGTGTGAATGCATGCAGCTCAAGGACATGGGGTCTGCCTGACTTGGGAACTCAAGTGGTTATTATTCTAACATGCAACTTGGTTTATGGCTGAAAATTCAAAGAGAAAAGAATAAATAAAACAAGGCATCTTTTAAAGTTTAAACGCAAGAGAGTAGGGGGAAAAAAAAAGGATTCCTTGCACCTTCTCAGTGAAATTGCTTTTTGGACTTAAAAAATATAAAGAAGTGTTTCCCCTTGGTGGGAGTAATTATTCTGCTTTTCCTTAAATCAGCTTTCCAGCTCATCATGAGACCCATGAGTCTAACTTGGACACATTTTTCACAGGTTTTCAATGGTTTTTTGCTTCAGCCAGTGAGAAGCTGACATGAGAAAAACAAGACTTGTGCAAAACTACATAAACAGTGTCCCGATAAAACAACCTAACAAGAGGACACCAGTGAATTATCAGCACATCTCTGATAATGTTTCCCTGAAGAAAGTGGATCCTTTACTCACTTTGTGCCATGGCAACAAATCGGTTTGATTCCTAGTCGCCTTGTCTCTTGTTACTCTGGGGCGTTTTGAGTTTCTGCATAAAAAAGTTCAACCTTTTCAAAGTCGGAACGTCATAGAAGAACATGTCAACACATGGGAATAAATGTATGACTGATGTGTCCTTTTTCTACTCATGCATTATGAAGGATGACTGAAGAGAAATACCTCACATATTCTTCAGAACATGCAAACACATAAGGAGACTGTTAACAACATGACACAAGCTTGGCATTTAACAAAGCTCAGTTTTGAAGCATTGATGCTCTTTGAGTCATAATTCAAAGCAAAATGCAATTCTCAATTGACAATTCAATTTGCAGTTTGATCATCTAAATTGAAAAAAGGAATTTTGCAATATGCAATTCAGGCTTGGGATATGAAAATACAATTTGGGATTTAGAATTCAATATTAAAAGTTACAATTCAATATGACAATTTTAATAATGAAATATAAAATAAAAACCACATCAATTGCATTTTAAATTGTCATGGGTTTTTGACGCCATAATTCAAATGACATTTCAATGCATGGTTTGCTTTGAAATCATTTTAAAGCAACTTAAAATCTTTTCCATTGTCATTAGCCATGATGTTTGGGTCTCAAACTTGAGATGAAATTACAAAACAGTGCTCCCCTGGTGTAACGCATTTTCCTTTGACAGTTTGTTAACAGGAAAAAATGGATTTGTCATATTCAAAACAAAGACAAATCACATTCTAAACGGACATGTCAAACGTAAAACTAAATGTATTCATAAAGACAAACTTGTGCACAACTTTGTCTTTTATGAATACGTATCTTATTGACAGTTATCTTACCTCATATTATAGCACCCCACATGGCCAAGCTAACGTAAGTGTAGCAAAAAAGAAAATCCACAAGCAATATCAAAATTATGAGCCAGAAAGTTTTGAGCCAGATGGACGTACTTGGATCGTTTTGTCTGCAAGTGGAGGATTAAGAATTGTCGCAGAGAAGAGACTTTGCTTTACAAATCCAAGCTTTTTCAAACCGCATGTTTTTGTCTGCTCCTGATACAACAACATTGGAAAAAAAAATACTCAGAAACACAGCTTTTCTTCTGAGTTATTTATCCATGTCTTCCATCATGAGAAAAATGCTACAAGAACATGTTACAAACCCCAAAAACATGACTTTCATTGGAGTGAGTCTTTAAAAAGATGAACTGTAGTTGTACTTCTCTGGACTTGATAAGAATCTGTAGATGGTTATTTTCTCACACAAGGGAAATCATTCGATCAATAAAGTCATGAAATAATATCAGTTCTTAAGAAAAAAAAGAGGTTTGTTTTGGAGGAAAATTCTCCTTCAGCTCTTGCACCAATCAATTGCAATGGAGACAGATATTAAAGCATATAATAAAGCATGATGCACTCCAAACAAATCTTAAAAGATATGTCTTTATTGAAAGTTGCAACAAACTAATCATTTAATGTATTTACTATCACCCACCCAAAGCTGCTTTGAAAACAGACTTAGAACATTGTGTAATATCGCTGAGGGTTTTCAATTTGCCAGAGTAATCCAGAATATTTTTCTCATCATTACTGTGATGGTTCTGAAGGCAGTTGTGTTATAAAGAGTCACTTGATCGAAGAGCGTGGCTAAGTTTGAGAAAAACAGGAAGGCAAAGAAGGCTGTCAAAGTTTGTGCTGCATCATCGGCGCTTATGCTAATGATTTTAAGTGACAGGCTCAGTGACAAGCATGTGCTACTTAGTGGCTATGGCTTGAATTATATCAGAAAAGATGGCACATGAACAAAGGCACTTAATTACCCATGCACAGCGAGTGCGGTGCTTAAAACAATTCGTGCTTCAGATTTTTTGTCACCGTCTGCTTTTCTGTTTTTTTATGTGAGCATTTCACGGTTACGTTAACCATCTGAAAAGGACGGTTTTATTTTTTCTGTGCCAAATCGAGACTACACTTTTACCCTCAAACTCTTCAATCAGATCACTGTACACACGAATTCTCATTTGTTGTGACATTTTCTCTTGTACTATGCAGGGACTGGAAAGTGTTGCCATAATGCATTGCCATGTGGGAAAAGTCAGGATGCCAGAGGCTAAGTCCGCATTGTGTCCGCCCTTCATATGCTCCCAGATCGCCCACATCAAGAACCCTACGGTACACTTTCTGCCACTGATTTTCATTCCGAATGACTGTTCTGTCAGTGCTTCCAGGCTAAGAACACTGCTCACATAAAAGGGAGTTTGCATCACACAGATTTATAAGAAGAACGTGGTGATCTATACTCTCCTCTTTCCTTCACTGTTTATTGCCCAAGAAGCAGTTTTAAACCCATAAATGTATGTCTATGTACAATAGCTTGCAACTACAGTGCATGAAAAGATGGTTTTTCTCCTATAGGGGCTGGCCTTTGGCTTGTTCAATAATGGGATATGCTCCACAGCTCTGCTTCTTCCATTGCATTTCTCTCTGTGTAGATCAGGTAAACACCAGCATCACGTGAGACGCTGTGCTCGGAATTTAACTGGGAAGTTGCGGTTCGTGAAACAGAGACAATCATCCCTGATTTCATGCATATTATCCCATTATTCATTCAAAAATATAACATCACTTTTGCTCAGTCTGAAGGGAGGGTGACGGCAGCTAAAGGCTGGGAATTAACAAAAAGACTTTGGGGATGGGAGCACCGTAAAAGAGGCCTGACAGCTGAAGTTGTCGTGCTTTTCTGGAGGATGTGGCAGTGTCAAATACAATTATTATTATTTTTAAAATCCCAACATAGTGACAGTGCAGAGAATTCCTCTAGCTATTCTTTTTCAAATGGATATCCCCAGCATATTTAGTTAACGGTGTAATGTGCAAACAATGTTTATATCTTCAAACATGAAGAAAAAAACGAGGTTGGATGCAAGAAAACTTCAAAACAGTGTGGGCCTACGGAATACCATCACCATGCTTCACTTAAGATTTATTTACTATATTTATTAAGACTTGCCTGTTTAAAGCTTTGGATGTATCAAAATAAAGCTTACACCTCTGAAATTGTACTTTAGATCCCCTAAAAACCTTCAAATGACAGATGTTTTAGTATGTTTGATGCATGTGTGTGTACTTTGTCGTGGGCAGAACTAGGCTAGTACTAGCCATGTGTGCGACCCCAGCATGTGTGTTTTCTTAAGTTGGAGGACCATGTGACAGATGGCCCAGCGAGCCTCTTATGTGTCACACCAAGTGTTCTCTGGGGTGAAAACCTGTCATATCTACTTAGACCAGGCAACAAGTCCACTGTGCCCACTCCCTCTATCTTTCTTTGAACACAACATGCTTTCTCTCTTTTTTTTAACCAAAAAACTAGACTATTTTAACAGTTTCACCACTTCTGATTGACAGTGTAACCTCCTCCGTTTCTCAGCAGCGTATAGCCATAGGCAGCAAACCCCATTGTGTGCACAAATATCCATTGCAAAGCCAGATAGCAAAAACACAGAACATAACACACTGTAAAGCTCTTTGGAAAAAAAAACAGAATTTTATAATTGTGTAAAAGAAAATGCTTCTTTGCATTTGGAAGAACCTTTTTTAAGGTTGGTTTTGCAGCAACCTTCATAAAAGAAACATTTTAAACTGTCCATGATTCTAAAAATGCCAGAAATTCTCCATTGTGCACTCATGAATACTGTACAATGAACACAAAAAAGGGCAAAAATAACCCAAAATAATAATAACAATAATTAGAATTATTGCATGATATAAATGCCTTTGTAGGAAGCAAAATGTCTTAAATAGGAAGAAAAACTGTCCGGATCATAAAAATCTTCAAGGGTTGGTGGGGAGTCCATGCTTTGTCAGTACATCCACCATTAAGACTGTTACAAAGGCTGTAAAGCTGAGGGGCTCATGCAGGATTCAATGGTAGCTGCTGGGGCAATTGTGTTTGGAAGCACACTGGCGCCATCATGTGATTACATTTAGCAGCTGCAACAATTTAAGAAAACGGTCCTTTTCATGGTGGAACAAGTGGAACAATAAATATTGACAGACCCTCTTGATGGAAAAATACCCCGACCTTTCTGGACGCTCTGAAAACAACATCATCAGCTTTTGCATTCATTTAAGATATTATGTTGAATTCATTTTTTAAACAAACTGTTATGTGGAAAATAAAGAAATAAAACAGTATAAATATCATTCATTCATTTTTTATTCCCGTTTTTAATAGATTTTTTTTTTTTTTTTTTTTTTTTTTTTTCACATGTATGTTAAATATTTAGATTTATTTCGGGTTATATTTCAGGTGTCTATAGTTAGTAAATGAAGGATTCACTGTTAAATTTTAAATAAGTAAAGCTTTAGCGCAATTTCAGAAAGGAAGATCTATCTCATCTATTAGTATGTTGGGTTGCTACATCACTCTACATGCCATCATCAATTAGGCTTTCACTTTCAATCAATCAATCAATCAATCATTTGTAGAGCAGTTGTAAAAGCAGAGGCAACCAAAGTGCTGAGCATGAAATCAAATAAAAAATAACATCTCTAAACAACATAATAAAAAAACGATTAAAACGATAAAATCAATTACACAAAAAAAACGCAATAAAACAATGTAAAGAATCCATCTATCTATCCATCCATCTTCTTCTGCTCATCCGGTTTGTTTGGGCAGCAGTCTAAGCAAAGATGCCCTGATTCTCCTCTCTGGCCTCTTCCTTCAGCTACATACAGAATTGACTGGAATGAAAACAATTAACTAACAAGTTGCTCCACTAGATCTGCTCACTGGAGCTGAAAAATCTGAGTAAAAAGATGAGTTTCTAAAAGTGTCTTAAAATCACTGAGAGATCTGGCAGACCTCACAAAAAGGAGGAGAGCATTCCAGAGTTGAGGAGCTGCAGCTGAAAAGGCTCCATCTCCCACTCACAAGCTGAGTCCAGGGAACTATTAAAAGCATCTGATCTTCATCTTCATCTTGATCGTAGGACTTGATGTGGATGATAAAGATGTAAAAGTTTTGAAAGATATTGAGGTGCCAGACCATTCAAGCATTTAAAAACCAGAAGTAAAATCATAAAAACAGTTCTTTGAATCATTGACTAAATAGCCCGCCTTTCTTTTCAGCCAATAACAAACATAGTTTTGTCTTTAAATTCATGAAAGGTTGTCTCTCTCTGCATGCTAGAAGTTTTGCCGGTTCTCCTCCACCCTGGTCTCCACTTGGAGTGATGCTTTGGCGTGATCTGGCCTCTAACCTACATTGGCATCTAGGGCCTGGGGCTTATTCATCTTTGGTCTTAGTTCATCCCAGGCACGCAAGATGCAATCAGCCCAGAGCCTAATGCCAAATATTATGGACTCATTTCTGCATATTTTAAACCTCAACTCGAATTCCTAATGTCTCTCATTTAAAATCAGTTCATATAAAACAAGGAAATTGGGTAAGAAGGTTTTTATTTTTTTTTAAAGTATATATAATTTTCAAGACAAATTTAGGCTTATTTTTTTCTCTGTTTGCTAACAAAAAGTACTAATTGATGTATTTAATGTACTAAACTGATTTATACATATATTTACGCAAATATTACTGATCTGTTTACATGTTTGCTCATCAACAAAAAAAAGCTTTCCAAAAGATTTGACGTTTACTTTTTTTTGTTCATTTCCAACCTTAAGTGCAGTTATTCAAGAGTGACTGCAGCCTCTATGACTCGCAAAAAGATAATTCACACAAAACGTTCTGGATTAACTGAAGACAAATTGCTTTCAGAATGGCCACATGTTCAGCTTCTAAAAATCCTCTTATAGCAAACCTAAGAGCAACTGCAAATGTCATATTAAGTGCAGACTTGAAATGCCCAACTTTAAATGCTGGGGGACAAGTGCATCTCTGTGGAGATGAACAACCACAAAAATGTGTTTTTGTTGTGTTTTTGATTAAACCCATTACTCTGGGGATACTATAAACAAATACAAGAAGCATGTGTAATTGTCTATTTAAATGAAACCGTCAATTTAAATAAAAGTAAATTTGTAAAAATATAATATTGGAAATTCTCTGCTTTGTATTATATAAAAATGATGCTTTTGAGGGAAAAAAACGTCATTATGTGTTATGTGTCTGTTATTTTTTTCCTTTCTGAGTTTTTATTTTTTTATTCTCTCTATCATGGCTAAGTGTTTCATAATTGCCCACTGTTACCTGCTACCCTACAATCAATTATGAGTGCTTCCCTCTTTTGCCACCAGGGGGCCCCATTCTATTCTAATGAGCTGGCAAATGAAAGACGTTTCTTTAAAATCCTAGTTGAACTCAGACGGAGAACAGTATTTATCTTTCACATTTTGAATTTTTTATTTATTGTAAAGATGCTTTGGTTTATTGTAAGAAGATTTCAAATGAGTTTCTGTACCTCAGGTTTTCACAAATTATTCACAGACTTGTCAAAGAATTATGAGCTGTTCTCATTCATGCCAAGATCATGCAGGCAGGGATCAATGAGCCGAGAGTCAAACTCAATGCTGCGATAATGATCCAGCCATCATGCAGCTCAGTTCAGAAGCTGTCGGCGAAGATCCGGGATAATTGCTGAGTGTTACACCAATGTTACCAATCGAAATTTCAACCGGGTCATTTCTATTGTGACATCTGCTTCTCTCTGAGATATCTTGATGATAAAAACAACACAACACAATGACAACATTAAAAATGTATATGTTTAAGCTCTGCATTTATCAACATTTTCATTTAGTTAAACTGGGTTCAGATATTTGAAAATAGCAGCTCAGAATATTGTTCGCCTTAAGATTCACTTTAAGCAACAAGTATCAAAAATGTGCTTTAAAAACAAACACAATCACACCTCACAAAAACAATAGCTGCAGTCATTCAGGCCTGTTGGCTGAGGATACTTCTGTGTGATACAGGCTGCTGCACGTTGGATTCAGTGCAGCGACTGCAGTGGATCATGATAGAAAGAGCCTGTGATTGTCCCAGCATGTCATACTGCAGGGCATCCACCACCCACTCCTTTAACTATACTACACCTTGTCTCAATCTGACAGTTTCCACGGCGGTCTGACCCTCTTATGTGCTGAGACTTAACAGCCACCAGCCCTCTGTTCAGAGTGAAGGGAGACGTTCGGTGTGAAGAGAGATTACAGAGAGCTGGTTTAACCCTCTCAGTCCCGGTTTGTTCTCTTTTAAACACTTTAAAAACAAAGGTTACCTTTTTGTCCATCTGTCTACAGTGGAGGAAATAAGTATTTGATCCCTTGCTGATTTTGTAGGTTTGCCCACTTAATAGGAAATTGACAGTCTGTCATCCTAATTTTAGGTTCAGTTAAACCATGGAAGATAGAAAATCATCAAGAAATTGACTGAAAAGAATTGATATAAATGTATTTGCATATCATTGAGGAAAACAAGTATTTGAACCCTCTTCACGGAAAGACTTCAGCACAAATGTCAGGTGTTTCTTGTTGTTGTTTACCAGGTTTCTGCACACATCCGGAGGAACTTTGGACCACTCTTCTTTACAAATCACTTCTCAGTCATTAAGACTTCGCAGCTGTCGCTTGGCATGACATCCTGCCGTGTTGTTTTGGGCCTGTTCCTTGCTGTTCTCACGATCATGGAAACCCTACCAGGTGAGACCTGGTTTGGAGCCCCAAACCTAATCGTAGATTGATAGTCATGTTCTTGCATTTTGGCACCCGTAGTTGTCACCTTAACCCCCAGCTGCTTGCTGATGGTTTTGTGTTCCATTCCGGTCTTCAATCTTCCCCCTCAAATCCACTGAAAGCTCTTTAGTTCTTCCCGTATTGGGGAGTTTGGAGTCTGACTGATTGACTGATTCTGAGGACAGGCGCCTTTTTTACAGGGGATGAATTCAAACAAGTGTCTTCAGTTCAAGTGACAGGCAGAGTAGGAGAGTCTGACGGGTCCTTGTGAACCAGAATTCTCAATGGTTACTACCGGTAATACTTATTTCCCCTTAAGGAAATGCATCTGTAAATTCTTTAAAGTCGATTTCTTCATTTTCTTTGTGATTTTCTTTTTTCACTGTTCAAATGAACCAACCATTACTATGACAGACTTTCAGTGTCTTTTTAGGTCGGGAAATCAAACAATATCAGCAATGGATCAAAGCCGTATTTCCTCCACTGTGTGTCCAGTTATCACGTTTTATATTAATGTAACTCATCTCAATGCTTTCAAAAGAAAGAGCAAAATCTGTGTTATCAAATGACCCTCATGTTATAAAATCTGATTTCCCATCATAAAGAAATGATGTTTATTTTTTGCTTGTTTTGTTTTTTAACTCAATGGTTAGCCTATTGCTTCATCTGTAATTCTGTTCACATTTTTTTTTATTATTTTTCGAAATGCAACATTTATATTAGGATTTTTGTTGGTTTTAGTTATGATCTAAAGAAAACTGGGAGAAGATCACATTTTCCAAATCAGTTATTTTGATTCTATATGAGTTTAAGTTGTTTTGATTGGCAGGTGAATGGACCCACCAGTCACTCATTTTATGTTAAATTAGACAAAACAAATTCCAGTCAGTGAACCTGTCCCACTTTAGTGAGATTATTCATTCAACATATAATGTTTATGGCTGGGGTTAACACAGAAAACATTCACCAAGATAAGCCAAAAATGTTAATTTTCAATATTTAGATTTAACAGTATTTCAACAATGTTGCATCCAGATAAATTATTTAGTTATTTTTTTTTATTATTAATGACTTGAAAATGTATTTTGGACTTTAATCCTTAGAAACTGGCCTATGTGCACAAAATCTGTTTTCTTTGCTGGTATCAAAGACAGACGGAGATGAGTATAAAACCTCTCAACAAGGCATAGTTGCTGTGAAAACAAGATATTTATGTTCTTTGCTTTCTGGTTGATGGATTACAAACTGAGAGCAGAGCTGTGGAACATTTTGCAGAGACACAATCTTGATCAAATGTTTGTCACTGGAGACGTGACCCCTCGAGAGGCACTCTGTGTGTTATTCCCTTCTTGTATCAAGGAGGTCAGATACGTAATAGATATGTGGGTGGTTGAAAGTCCAGCTGCCGTTTTGCAATTTTCCAACCGAGTGGTCGTGATTTAAAAAAGAGTTGAAGGTGGTTACGTTTTAGCTGTTTAAGTTTTTGCATCAGAAACTTTCACTGTCTGCATTTATTTCTTCAACTTCTTTCTTCCTTTTTCTAGGATCCACTGGAAAAAAGAGGACTGAAAAATTCCTATCTGAACTTCTTTGAAGTGAAGAAAATGAAATGAGACAGAAAGTGGAACAAATAGAGGGGGAGAAAACAGGCTCATAAAAATTAAATCCTAAGCAGATGAGGACCAGCGATGAAGATGATTTTTTTTGTCACGGCTTAAAACATGGGGGAGTTGCATTGTGACATGATTCCTTAAAAAAAAAAAAAAAAAAAAAAAGTCTCTTTTTTTTAAATAAACCACCTTTTCAACAGTTTCAAAAACACTGCAATGCAGCTCTGCATGAGGCAGAGCACAATCCTTCAGGTGTTGAAGAGTCAAATTTGACTGTGAATGTAGGTAGAGACCCCAAAGATGTCCACAGCTGCATTATTTAACACGAATTTGCATTTTAGTGCCTGCTAAAGTAAAGGAGACCAAAGCACTTCAGTGCAATGATGCATGCAACTATGAAAGAGAACAATAATAGTTCTGCTGCTGGAACTTAATTCATTCTTACAGGAAAAATCCACCTGAACTGTTCATTAGTCATTTATATATATTTACAAATTAATCATTAATCACCTCTATGAATCTTTGACAATCAGTTACTATGAATTCTAATTTCCCTATGGAGTTTACTTCAGTGTTTTAATTAAATTGAACTGAATTAACTAATCAGTAAGTTTTGAACAAATATGAGGAAACAAACGATTAACCACCCGTTTTGTCAATGCATAAGTCACTTTTTTTGCAACTCCAAACCCATTTCCTTCTCATTTATTCATTGAAAACCCCCACTATGAAACAACTAAATGTAGGAGAATTGGGACATACCTGCTTTTACCTTCCTGTCTCTCATGTATTTAAGTTATTTAAAAGTCAATTTAAAGAGTTGCAGTCCTTCTCTATGTTTTCCTTGTCATCAGGTCAAATTATCTTCCAAATACCATCATATTAAAAGAGCTGACCCAGATTACCATGTTTGCAGTGTTGCTGTTGGTCAGTTTAGACCAAATAGAAAATCGGAATACGCTGTGGCTGAATAGGAGTAATGAAGCTTACATGGAATGTTCCCTCTCCCCACTGCAGCAAACAGTAGGACCTTTTCAAGCTGTTTTCATCGGGCAGAGCAGTAATTTCTATGTCCTTTAATGCGCCCTTGTTATGCAGAGAAAAATTAAAGGGCAGAAGCAAGGCAGAAATTGAAGCTCTAATAAAATCTAAATGACTGGTTTACCTCCCCAATTGTAGCAAAGCTCCCTTAGAAAAAATATGACATAAAAAAACAAAAATATCTTCTAAAAGTAAATGCAAAAGAGTTTTTCTGTGTGTGAAAAAATACTTTTAACATTGAAGTGTTTTACAATTTGCTCTCTTCTCACAGAAGCCTCCAGTGGTTGTTTAAGGAATTGCAACCTTTGTTACTTTCAGAACTGAATCAAAATCATTTTTATTGTTGGTGAATGTGACCTACCAACAAGGAATGAACAGCCAGAAAAAAAACTATTAAACATAACTAGAGTGAACATTCACACAACATAAATACAATACAATAAAAAAGGTACTTGACTCAATTATTTACATGTAAACTTTTTGTGTATGTGTGCTATGGCATCAGACTCAGGAAGGAATATGAGTATAGTTGCACTCAACCTGAGAAGCCAGGTGTGGTATGTAAATTTCAGAAGACTGGAGAAATACAACTAATGCAACTTTTTAAGTTGTCTATAAGAAACACAACTAAACAACAACAAAAAAATTTAATTAAAAAATAAGGAAGACAAAAAAAAAACAGTGGAGAAGCAAAATTTCATTTCATTTCAACATTTTTATTTTGAAAATTACATAGAAAGTAATAAAAAATAAAGAAACAATTGACAATATAACAAAAATGGGAGTAATAAGGAGGAAAATAAAGCAACAGAAACCAAGGATTTCAATTCAATGTCATTTATATAGCCTAAAATCACAACCAAAGCCACCTCAGTGGGCTTCACATGGGTCTTTATGCAAATAACATCGTCCGTCATAAAAAAAATAAACAATAGCTGGTTTCCACTAAAGTCAAACCGATAAACCCAAACCAGGCATGGACAGAAAGCAGAATATCAGAATTAAAAAGAAAATACTCCACAATTGTAATATTTAGTAGTAAATTGTTTTCTGCAAAGGTAAGAGACATACACCTGAAAGTTTAGATGCTCATATTGTCTTATTTAGATTCAATAGGGATTTCATCAGTACTCATTTGAGGAATATTCCAGACAATAGGCTAACAACTAAACATCTTCAGTGTTTTACACTGCAAAGATATGCTCCTGAGAGATAACTCAAAAGTTCTTATTCCATTGGTAGATTATTTTTAATAGGCAAAAAAAATCTCCCATTGAGGTAAGAAGAAAATTCTAGTTACTAAGACATGTTTTCTCGAAGATTATTTTGCTATTAAAAAAGGCTCTGGATAAAATAATTTTCTTGCAAGACAGAAAATAAGACATGTTTTCTTAAAAGGAAGGTCTTCTTACTTTCTTATGATTAAGCTTTTGCTACATTACTTTAATTTAGTGCTTTTGTATCTCAAGCAGGGCTGTCAACGTTAACAAGTAGATGCAAGTGATTCATTTTTTAAAAATGAACGCATTAATATTTATTAACGCAGAGTAACTACATGTCAGAAGCGACGGTCTTCCCCTTTGTGTCAGGCATTACTCCGCATATACCATGGTCACTTACAAAAAAATAATTATTCAATCAATTTTTAATACTTTATTCTTGTAGTTTTTTTTTCACAAAAAGCAGACAATTTCATATATGGTGTGGCTTGTTGTCCGGGTAACATGAGAACGTGCTGCTGGGATGGCAGATCTCGACTGCAGCAGCAGAAGAAAGGGATATCGCTGATCATCAAGAGTTCAGAAAGTGAGTTCACCTCTTACCACTGTTTTTTTTTTTCCAGAAGATAAAGCAAAAAGTTTGTTTTAAAGAAGCCTACGCAGTGATGTAGAACATTAGGGCTATGTGACCGGAACTATTTTTTAAGGTTTGCATCAACACCTGGCAGCCAATCAGATTTGAGTATTCACCTGCACCATTTAAAGTGCAGAAACGCAGTGTTTGTTTCTTATGGCTGCATATCAACATCTTTGTTTTCTTGGAGTAATACTGCAGACATAAAAGTCGTGATAGCTCTTTAGAGTTCTACTAATATTATTGTTGATGTGTTTTGTGCACACCAATTACACTTATGGGATATCTGAGTAAACACTTTCCAAATTTAAAACATTTCAAACAATTAAAATGAAGGAAAAAAATGTTCTCTCTGGCCTTTTTTTTTTTTTGTTCAAAAGCCTCATATTGTCATATAAAATTTAAAACATTGCGAATAATTGTGATTAATCACAATCCAAAAGTGTGATTAATCTGATTATTTTTTGTAATCATTTGACAGCACTAGTCTTAAGTAAATTCAGGTAAATGCTTTTAAGTTAACCTAAAGTCAAAACGATCATTCAAATCAAGCAAAGACCCTTCATACCAAGTTAGCCATAATCACCACTCGTGCTGTTGACCTACAGACCAAATGGTTCATTCATTCATTTTCCAATCCGCTTTATCCCTTTCAGGGTCACGGGGTTGCCGGAGCCTTACCCGGCTACTCATGGGCGAAGGCAGGGTACACCCCTGGACTGGTCGCCAGTCTGTCGCAGGGGCCACAAACACACACCCATGCACACTCACATGCACACCTAAGGACAATTTGGAAGGAAGCCGAAGTACCCGGAGAAAACCCACGCATGCACGGGGAGAACATGCAAACTCCACACAGAAAGGTCCCCCAGCCAGGACTTGAACCGGCAACCTTCTTGCTGTGAGGCAGGAGCGCTAATCACTGCGCCACCGTGCAGCCCAGACCAAATGGTGGAAAATGGATATTGCTGGTGAAAGCTGTGGAGGAAGACATGTGTTTGAACAGATGAAAATGGTGAAAAGCTTACGTCTGTAGGAGACGGTTCGAGCTGCTTTATCATGGTGTGAATGGAAAGAGAGTGGTGATTGAAAAAAATGTAGGACTCTGAAAAGACAAGGAGATGCAGCAACCGTGAAAATGGAGGTAGTAAAAGCCAACATAACCGGCTGGACACAAAGGAGGAAGAGGTGGATCTGTGCAGGTGAGGCAGAGATGTTCAGTAAGAACGAGGAAGACACTGAAGAGGAAGCAGATTGGAAAGGAAAAAGAAAGATGACCCCCAAAGAGAGCAGCCAAAAGACAAAGAAGTGTGTGTATGTCATTGTCTTCTAACAAACCATATGAAAATGTCCCAAAAAGAGCATTTATTTTAAATGTCACTTTATCAAGCTTTCCTGGAAACAAAGGTGGTTAATCTAGGGGGCAGCTTCCTAATCAAACACAACACACACTGTGTCAACAAACATTAACTGCAAATGAAATGTATGCAAATCCAAAGAATTAAGGCAAGATTTTAATGAGTATAGGAGAAGACTCCTCTGATGTCTGTGGTGCCTGAAGGAAATTGTGAAAAAAAGATCTAGGAAAAGAATTCCTCTTGAAACCGAGAAACAGTTTTAGACTTTTTTTGTATCCCATCAATATTTAATTGTGTTTAGAATAGAGATTTACATTTCAATCTAAAATGAGCCTTGTGGCCATGTTTACTATTGTAAATAAAACCCCATTCATGCATAATTATCATGCTATGCACATGTACTGAATAGTTTTTTTAATCTCGCTATTTTTATTTTTAAAAAAAGGACGATAATGTAATTTAGAACTGGACAGGAATGAAGATGCTCACTGTAGTGGAAGGAATGATGAGTGTCAACACTGTCTCATCTTACTCCAAAGCAATATGTCTTTACAACTAAAGTTAGATGTCCAAATATCTAAATTATTTCCCTGCCTTTTGAGCTGTGGCCCTGGTTCCATCTACTGCCTGGGCTTTTTTCAGCCTCTCCATGCCTTGCTGACTCATGTTCTCACGTTTGCAACCGACTGAATGGACCTTATCCAGGTAATCAGCAGCCAGTGCAGTTGGAAAACATGGTGTGAGAAGCCTGTGTACTCTTCTGCTTATTTATGTTTTTTCTTCTGTGTTGCATCTACATAGGTGTAACACAGAAGGTGTTAATAAATCTGCCAAACTCTAAATGCAGGTGTGTCTTATTTGTGGCAACAATGCTATTTGCAGTGCCAAGCTCCTCCTTTCCCCTAGACACTGCAGTTTGAAGAGCATGGAGCAGATTTTGTGTGGTGAGGCGGCATCATAAATCAGCGAGCTTCTGGATTCTGCTCTGCTCTCTCTCAGTTTGCCGTGTTGCTGTCCTCTTTGAAAAAGTAGAGCTGAAAATACATTGCAGGAAGTCAAAGCTATCAAGTAAACCATTTACAGTTGTTGAGTCGTGTATCAAAGCGACAGTGCATTCATGGGGGGGGGGGGGGGGGGGGGGGCACCAGTCTGTGTTGGGAGGTGTGGAGTAAGGACCTCAATCACAGCATCAAATGAAAGTAGGCACATAATTGGCCTTAAATGTCCTGTACATCAGGATTTTTTAATGCTTGACTTAAAGACAGAATTATACAGTTTGTGTAAATTGTTACGTTTGTTTAAAATGTAAATTGGCCATTACACCATCTCAAAATCACCTTCACTTCACCTTCTGGTCTTTGATGCAGAACAGCTGTTGCCTGAAATGACATGAGAAACTCAAACATTAACACGAGACATATATTAATACAGGGAAACTTGGACCGGTGTTCTTTCAGAGCAAGGTTACTCACATGTTCTTTGCATGAGCCATTAATCTGGCTTTCTTAAAGGTTAACTGGTATGTGTTTAGTGCTTTGTCTGTAAATATTTAACGAGAGCAGTGCTGCATCCCTGATGAATCCATTTAGATTTCGTTTTAATACAACAGCATATAAGGAAAAAAAATATCAACATTAATGTCGATGAATTTTAACAAAAACACAATTGAATTTTTTTTTCCATAAGTGGAAATAATTCAGGCGTCAAAGGGATAAAAGTTCTGATAAGTTTTTTCAAAGATTTTTTGTCTAAACATATAAACACAGTGAACTGATAGATTGTTTTGAAAGTAAAGCTAAATGTCTCAACCCTGGAGAACCCACGGGGTCAAATGTAGCCACTTTTTGTCCCTGTGCTTTTCAACTTGCTGTTAATAAACAAATTCGGATCAGCTACATGTGTTGCTGTCAAAATCCCAAACTTTCTACACATTTGAACGATTTTGCACAGAAAATGGGGACAAACACATATAATAAACCAGATTTGTGGATATTTCCCATATTAAATTGGTTAACCATGCAATAAAAAAACAAACCACTAACTTCAAAAAAAGGTGGTGAATATAATTAGCCACACCAGGTCAGCATCATTTCTTGCCCAAATGTTTTTTAAAGGTTTATAAGAATGCACCATGTGTTTGTGGAGGCTAATGAGAGTTGAGTGGAGAACTTAGAAATAAACCAAAAAGAAAAAGAGCAGAAGGGATATATATTTTAAAAGAGAGATTCAGCTGACTTGTTGGTACAATAAAAGTTAATTATTAAAAGCTTATTAAAAGCTTGAATATCCAACAATACTCTTGCCAGAATATTTACAGGCAGC
This sequence comes from Adrianichthys oophorus, assembly GCA_036245035.1. Taxonomy (NCBI): domain Eukaryota; kingdom Metazoa; phylum Chordata; class Actinopteri; order Beloniformes; family Adrianichthyidae; genus Adrianichthys; species Adrianichthys oophorus. The sequence continues at coordinate 42,994,558 of BSAI01000012.1, read as the reverse complement.
AAAGACAGAAAAGTAAAATCTGTATGTAGTTTTTTCCAGATTTACCAAATAAATTTGACTCTGCAGCAGTGCTTTGAAGTGTCATGTACAGTAATTGGGTCAGAGAAATAATATTTTGTCAACATCATTGAGAATTGGTTCTTAATTGACTCACCTGGTTATATTGACCATGAATCTCAGGGTATATTCAAACTGGACACTTTTGGTTTGCGTAAAGTGTTTTCCTTAGATAATCTGGAGCAGATTTTTGGTCTGAATTCACCCAAGCGGACCCTGGAACGGGACTGCTCTCTGATCCCTTATTTGAGGTGATCTTGGTTGGTTTTCAGACTGACTGAGCTCTGACAACTGGACCAAAATGGCCACCGTAGCCGGGCATTAAGAAATGTAAATGGAATAGCGGAACAACAATGAGACATAACTCAATGAAATTTGATCAGATGAATGCAGGCTCATTAAAACAACTTTTAACATGATGCATTCATTCATTCATTCATTCATTTTCCAATCCGCTCTATCCCTTTCGGGGTCACGGGGTTGCCGGAGCCTAACCCGGCTACTCATGGGCGAAGGCAGGGGACACCCCTGGACTGGTCGCCAGTCTGTCGCAGGGGCAACATGATGCATTGCTTCAACAAAAATAGGAGCAAACATTTGTTGGCCTTAAACATTACCAGCAGTGTTGTAAAGTCCATAAATCTTTGAATTTCATTACTGCTTATGGCTCCTAGAATTTCTAAAAGCACAGTTGAAGTTAGAGCCTTTAGCTAGCAAGCCCCTGTCTTATGGAATAAGCTCCCAGTTCATGTAAGAGAGGCAGACACAGGTTCTACATTCAAAGGTAGGCTTAAAATATTCCTCTTTGGACAGGCTTATGGCTAGCTAGAACTTAGAGAATATCTAACTTACTGCTGCCCTACCTCACCACCTATTGTAATGAAGTTTTGGAGAATAATTGTAATTTTCATTACATCCATTATACATGCTTCTCTGCGGCGTTAAGCAGAGGGAAGATGGTTGGCTAAACCGGGCCATGGCGGCCCATTCCCTCTTCTTGGTGGGCTTACACAGGCTTAGAGTAGATTAATAATATATTTATATTGACGTGCTAAAACTGTAGAGTTTCTATTATTATTATTAATATCCTCTATTTGTGACATATTTCATGCAACTAACCACAAACATGTTTGAATTACATTTCAATACCAGTTAGTTGCTAGCAGGTTACTAGAAGTTGGAAGCTGGGGACAGTATGGTGCACTGGGGTTCTGTCCTCAATAACTTCTCTCCTTTATTTTTCATCATTTACCCAGTACTATTTTTTATTTATTTCATCGTGCCTCTGTTTCGTGCAGTGCAATTTATATACTGTCACTGATACTGCCCTCTGCATTGATTTCCAGACTTGATGTGGTTTCTGGCATTTCATTAGGTTTTTTGGATGCATTCTTCCAAATATTTTTTTTGTTTGCTTTAATTTGTAAGCCAGACTTTCATACAACATATAACAGAATGTTCTTAACACTACTCACGCAGTTCTTTAATTTAATTGTGTTTTGTTGAGTGGTATATTCGCATACCCAACTCATTCAGCTATCTCGCTGACAGCTCTCCTGACATCGATTGATACAGTTGTGTTGAGAACAGCTCCTAAAGTTTCTCAGAAATGAAGCCAAAGGAAACGGTGCTTAAACTTAAGTCCATAGATAAGTTGTATGGATGTGTTAGCTGTGGTTAAATCCCATCTCAGCAGTCATGGTGAGCATCTGCAGTTAGTTGTAGAGTAAACTGAACAGGAATAAGTACCTGTAAGATGCGCGAAAGAGTTTGTCAGGTAACACAAGGTCAAAGGATGAAAAGGTATATGGAGAAAGAAACACTCTTGGGAATATGTATGAGAGATGGAGGCAGGCGGTATGACATTTCTGTTCTGGACTTCCCCCTCAGAATCCAAACAGGTAAATAACAGAAAGGGTCCAGACATCAAACACTGAGCTCTCAGGTTGTATTGTATTGTATGTATTGGGGTCAGATTTCCAGTCAGAAATGTCTTAATTTTTATCCTTGAATGCAAATTATTGTTTTTTTTTTTTAAAAAGACAAAGTTATGACAAAAAGTGAAATGTATTCACATATAACATGATTTTGACAAAATGGGTCATTTTACATTCAAAGGTAGGCTTAAAATATTCCTCTTTGGACAGGCTTATTGCCTGGGTAATTTTGGATGAAAAATGTCAGAGAGAAAAAATATTCCAATAAGCTTAAAACGTATCTTAGATTTTTTTTAAACATGATAAAAGGCTTAATTAGGTTTTAATTTCAAAGTGTATTAATAGTTATAAAAACTGCTAGCTTCTTTGAAAAACAAAATATTAAGAATAAAATAATGTTCATATACGATATTTTTCTGTTTGTTTAAACCCTAAGTGCGTCACCTTTATGATACTTGGCTGAGACCTTTGGCCTCTGGCAGTTTTTTATTGCACCTGACAACATAAGCTCAATGCAGTATTGATTGGACAGAAACTCCACTAAACTACAATATTATCTGCAGCTTAACAGAAGCCAAGTAAGTTAAATATTACACAGAGAGAACAGACTATCAAAGTTTTTTTTTTTTTAATATAATTTTTTAATGACATATTTTTAAAAAAAAATGCATATGTTGGAAAGTTGAGGAAGTTTGGGCAAATAATGCCTTTTTGGCCTGGATGCAGCAAAAAAACAGCCCCCTAAAAAAAAGTCAAACATTCTTAAAGTTTTAAATATTTTCCTTAAACAACCCAAAAACATATGCTAATGGGATAAGAAAAAACATTCTCTTACCAAAAATTCTTATTTTAAGAAAAAATATTCCAGTCACAAAGAAAATTTTTCTTAAGCTAACATTATTTTGCTGTTGAAATTTTTTCTTCATAAGATTATTTTCCTGCAGACAGAGAATAAAAGATTTAATCTTGAAACAAGTATTTTTACTTTCTTAAGATTGTGTTTGTAGAATAGTGTGTGTAGTGCTGTCAATGCCTCCAAGTAACAGCTTTTTGTCAACATGTTGTTTTTTCTAAAATGCTTCTAAGTCCATGATTTGACTAAAAAACCTCAGTGACTTGACTTCAGTGCAGTCACATTTTGGACTGCAAACATGTTCTCCACTCCTCCCCCTGAGGAGTCCGTTTAATTCCTATGAGGGGATGCATGGGTAGTAACCCAATAAAGCTACTGCATGCAGTCCCAGGACACAAAGTGTGACTCGCGTTCATCTGACAGCTGCTCTCTCCGCTCCGATTCCTGCGCTCACGCAACCTGCTGCGTTTTTGTGAGGACTGCCAGTCAAGTAGCTGTGATGAAGGGAGACAAGTCCCTGTCAGTTCAGTAAAGTAAATCTGCAGGACTAATGAATGAAAAAAGCACATTACATGCAACGGAGGCAGACGGAAACAGAACACGTCATTACTTTTGGTAAGTTGATGCTTTTATGATTGCAGTTATAAATGCATTTAAGAAGTTTCTTTCTAATTTTGTTCGCATTTTACTAAATATGGCTTCTTATTAGTCATGCACCTTAGTACCAGAGGTGCAACGTTTTGGATTCTTCCCACATTTTGACTTAAATTCAACTCTGGCATCAATTAGCTGTTGTCTGGTTTGACTTGAGAGGATGATAATTTGCCCTTATACACAATGCTTAAGAATGTTCGCTTTGGCATTTTGTCAGTAAAAGTCACTTGCTGAAATCTCACATGAGGTTATAAATGTTTTGCCCCAAGGCAACGGTTCTGATAGAGTTCAGCAAATTCCTAGCCATGTGCACACACTAGGAATATACAAGTAGGCTAATCGGTTTTCTCATTATTCTCCTGGCCAGCAGGTTCCTTTCTTGCTGCAACTCTCAGAACATAATGGTGGCTTTTAAAGGGATCTGGACCAAGGAATTCTGGAGGGCTGTTTCTGGAGAATACCTGGCCTCTGTCATCTTTGTCCTCCTTGGTTTGGGCTCTACCATTAACTGGGCTGCAAAGGAGGAGAACCCTCCCCCAGCTGACTTGGTCCTTGTCTCCCTGTGCTTTGGTCTGAGCATTGCCACTATGGTGCAGTGTTTTGGCCACATCAGTGGCGGTCACATCAACCCCGCTGTCACGGCAGCTATGGTTGTGACCAGAAAGCTGAGTCTGGCAAAAGCTCTGTTTTATGTGGTGGCTCAATGCCTGGGAGCTATAACTGGAGCCGGGATTGTATACCTAGTAACACCAGTCGGTGTTAGAGGAACCCTTGGTGTGACCAAGGTAACACTTTTAACCAATTTCTTTCTAATTAGATGAATGTTTTTTAGTCGTTAAAGTCAGTGGAAATGTTCTTTTTCCAAGGTGAACGCTAACATGGCTTTAGGAAATGCCCTTCTTGTGGAGCTCATCATCACATTTGAGCTGGTCTTCACCGTCTTTGCCACCTGTGATTCTAAGCGCACAGATCTGAGTGGATCTCCAAGCCTGGCCATTGGATTTGCTGTGGCTATTGGCCATTTATTTGGAGTGAGTACCGATTGAAAATGTTGAAAAAATAAAGTTCTAAAGAGCTGCATTAAAAATCCAAATGATTTCTTATGCAAAATAATTTTTGGATTAAAAAAAGATTATTCCTAAGAGCACAGTTTGCTTAGCCATAAAGTGCCAAAAAAAAGTCTTCTTTAGCTGGAAGAAAACAGGTGCATTAAGCATCTATTCCTCCATGTGTGAAACAGTATGCTTCTTTCTGATTCACACCCACGTGTGAGGATCTGTACCAGAGGCTGTTATTGCATGGCAACCATTCTCTCGGGGCATCCTAAACCCTGCAGACTAAATGCTCAGAGAAAAAGATGCCATCTTTCATACTGCCCTGTAAACCTGGTCTGTTTCTTGTGTATATTTGTGTTATAGCATCCATGAAGCATCAGTACATGCAAGTGAGTCAAAAATGTGCAGTGAGTCTGATTAGTATGTTAGTGATTAAAACAATGCTTTTTGTTTTCTGTAGATTCCTTACACCGGGGCCAGCATGAACCCCGCTCGCTCCTTTGGGCCGGCAATGGTCACACTTAACTTTGAGAACCATTGGGTGAGATAAACTTCATAAAAAGTTTTTTTTTTTAGCGAAATAAATATTTTGTATAATATATACATATATATATAATATGGCTCAGTAGGTGTCATGTGTATTGACTTGTGCAACAGAAGAGCTTGCTACCTCGTAGGTTGTGTAATGTTTTCCAAGCACAAGTTGAACCAAACAGTAGAAGCTTTTTAAAGGACTTTAGATTCATCCATCAAATCAGTACAAATTTACCAGATCTTGTTTGTGAAGAAATACTGTTTTTTTTTTTTTTGTAATGATGATCAGTTCCTCTGAGCCTTGGAGACAAGGTTTGGTGTTGGTTTGGCATGTTTACTATTTACTGTATGTCAATGCACTTCAAAAGGTCAACCTGTGATGTGTTCCATGTGTTCCACCAAAATTCTGTTGACCTTTGACCTTGCAAAGAGGCTGCCATTTTTAATTAAAAAAAAAATAAAATAACCACCGGGCTGCACGGTGGCGCAGTGGTTAGCGCTCTTGCCTCACAGCAAGAAGGCTCCCGGTTCAAGTCCTGGCTGGGGGACCTTTCTGTGTGGAGTTTGCATGTTCTCCCCGTGCATGCGTGGGTTTTCTCCGGGTACTCCGGCTTCCTCCCACCGTCCAAAAACATGCTTAATTGGTTACTCTAAATTGTCCGTAGGTATGAATGTGAGTGTGTATGGGTGTGTGATTGTGGCCCTTGCGACAGACTGGCGACCAGTCCAGGGGTGTCCCCTGCCTTCGCCCATGAGTAGCCGGGTTAGGCTCCGGCAACCCCGTGACCCCGAAAGGGATAAAGCGGCTTGGAAAATGAATGAATGAATGAATGAATAAAATAACCACCATTAAGGCTCACCTACAAATTTAAAATCCTCCTGTAGGGATTTTCATCTATAACTCCTAACTCTTCACTCATCATTGGGAACCAATTTGGGAGAAAATGTTGGGATTAGAAGTAGATTTTGAATTGCGTCAGCATTGTAAGTTCCTAAAAGTGGCGTTGCACTTTTGCTCACATATTTTTTACCAGAATATTGTGAAAATTGAATGCATGAATTCCTAGCTCAAGCTGAACAAAACAATAAAACATATGATATGACTATAATAGTCATGTGGCTATGGTTAACAAAAAACTTTTGTTGCCAAGAAAATCCAAAAATGTACTTTTTGATAAATGTTCTAAAAGTTATGTAGACCTGTTCGTCAGCCTTAGGTGACAAAAAAATAAAATGGTTGCTATGGAAGTAAAACCATCAGAAAAGCCGCCATTTTGAAAAGGTGTTTTTATTATGAATTTGTACTGAGCACTTCAGACTAGGCTGTTAGAGGGAGAGAGGGAGAGTGAAGGAGGCCACTCAGCCAGTGAGGGCAGGTAAAAGGGAAGTGAAGGGAGGATGGTGAGGGTGAGTAGCACCCAAAGGTCATACAACGCCGCTACATACAACTTTTGTTTATTTTTACATTTACTTAAGATACCACAATTCTTGGTTGAAAACCAAACTGCATATTGCACTTTTTGAACCATATTGTAGGGAAAGTGAAGGGTTGGATCCCGAATGTTTGCAATGATACATTAACCAAAGCCTCTCCTTTGTTTTCGTAGGTGTATTGGTTAGGTCCCATTCTTGGAGGGCTGCTGGCTGCAGGTTTTTATGAGTACCTCTACTGCCCCGACCCTGAGATAAAGAAGAGAATGCAGCAAATCTTCAAGAAGGCCCCATCAGGGACTTACAAAGAGGTGGAAACTGAAGACTGTGGGGTCAAGTCTGTCTCTGGCCACAACATCGATCTGGAAAAAGGGGAGAAAAAAGAGCTGTTTCATGACTCAACCGGAGAAGTGCTGTCCTCAGTATGACTATCACGTGCACTGGAAATGGAGACCAACTTGTAGTGAAAAGTGACAAATTTTAGTCCTCACCTAAGACTTTGTTCTTACAGCAGGCAGAGCATCTTTTTGTAGTTTTTGTCACTGTCATATCTGTATAACATTTAATCCAGATGCCCTCTCCTCTGTGCTCAAGAACAAGTCTGTGCTTTCTTTTATATCACGTAGGAGACAAAAATAAGACAGACTGGTATTAAGGAAATATGTGTGAGGTCAACCAATTACATGGGGTCATCACTCTGAATTGGAGACGTGAGGAAGAAGAGAACTTAGCCTTGTTAATTTGGGATTAGTGTCACATTTAGTCTGCCTTCTGTGCATGTGTTCGAAAGACAGATTGTCCATGTGATCATTAAGCATAATATATATCCCAAGCAATATAAGACAGCTCTGACAAGCTGTAATAACACAGTTGTAGGGCAGCGTTCTCTATTTTCAGTGCATCAGTGAGGATAACATTTTTTGGAAACTGTGATGTTTTTGCCTATATAGCTGTACAGTGTTTCATTTATTCCACTTTAGCAACGTGAGTTTAAAGTTTGTAACCCATTATTTACAGGTATTTTGCAACCTCCTATGCCCTTTCTTCAAGTATTTATTTTTTGTCCATGCCTGTGAAACAAAAGCCGGATTTATACTGGTGATAGACTAGATTTTTTACTTCTGGATTTATATTAATTATTTCCAAATAAATGACTAATTCTTGCTATATTGTACTTCAGAAATAAAAGGCAATCTGTACATGAATGTTTCCATTTTATTTCCTTTACAATTGCTGTATAGAGAGTTCTGTGGAGGAGTCTCCTGTAAGCTGTATGCTTTATGTTTTCAAGGCTTGAGTTCTATAATTTAGACGCTAAATCAGCATATTGTGTTTACCCACACAGACCAGCTCTGTCTGCCTCACTGCCTTTGGTGCGTTCTCACATGTAGCAACTGCCTCGCCTGCTGGCCAAAGAGTGAATCTCCTGCATTGAAAAAGAGATTTCCCTGTTTGGTTTGTCCAGGCGAGGGCAGCCGTGAGCCTCGGATGGAGAAATGTCCATTTTATTCATGTCTTAGTGTGGTTTCGTTTGAAATTTCTCCAGGTCATTAAGTCTGAAGTTCATATAAGGATGAATGTGGCAGAATCTGCGTTGATTTACCATTAAAGAACCGGAATTTCAAAAAGATGTTTTATGCTTTTTCCTACTTATCTTTATTACAATTTTCTAAGTCATTAAATATATTCATGGAAGTGATGCAATCTCAGAACACATGATCTGGACTGTTGGTAAAGACAGATTAAGTGACCTGTCATCTGAAGATTAAGATTAGGTTTTGTTAGCAAAGGAAGACGTCTTTTCTTCATTGTTTTCTCAATCTTGTTGAAATAATAAGATCTTGCATATTGCCAATCAAATCATGAGATTGCATCAGACATGTGTACTCAGACAAAGTTCCTAAATGTCGCCGGAGACATTCTGATTATAAAACAAATAGGAGCTGCCAGGATAATAAGCACGTTTTTTTTTTTTTTTTTCAGCTGCCTGTTCGACACCGTCTTGGATGACATTTCAGCAAGTTGTTAAAGAGAAAACACATTATAGACATTGATGTTGCCTTGTTAACATTCGTAACAAAAACCAACCTTGGCTTTATAATAGTTTCAGTGCTCATCTGGAAAACAGCAGGTCCTGCAAGTTGAATTCTCAGATTCCTAATTTTTAGCAAACAGCAAAGAGGGCAAAAAGACACAGCATACACCTTAAATGTCATTAGCAATTAATATTTGGGGATTCATGAAGAAAAACAGCGTTAAACACTTGTTTAATAATTCATACTATAAACAAGAAAGTCTCCCACTTCCTTAATAATTTAGACGTAAGCTAATGTTGATTTATTCAGGAAGGTCTCTGCCACCAGCACTGCCTGGAGTGCCCAAATTTGAATTAAAGTAGGACAGTAGCAGGCGAGTCTGTAATAACATTTGTATAATTTTATTATTGCTCTGGGCTCAGTTCATTTCCTCCTCCAGTAGCTGCGTGAAATTGTTTGATTCTGGAAACCGCCTTGAGTCTGCAGCTCTGGGGTTGGAGGGCGGTACAGGAACAGGAAGGCATGCGACACTCTCCGTCTGATGCTGTCATCCACATAAACACTCATGCACACATCTCCACGTGCGCACATAGGCACACAGAGAGAGATAAATAACTTTGTTATTCTGGGTTTTGTAATACTGTTACACTGGCTCACTTAATAACTCAAGCTGTCTTGAGAATATGATTGATATTCTCACTCACCTTGTCACTTATGATGAATTTTTTTGCTGCATTTGTGTGAGATAGCAAGAAAGGGAAATAACTCATTCATTATGTTATCAAATTATGAAAAGATGAGATAATGTTTTTTGTCCTTTTCCAGCAGAGAAATGAAAGTTGAGATTATTTTTTGCAGGATTTCGCTCGAGCCTCCTTTGCATGGTTGTTCATAAAGAATCTGTCCTCCTGACATTCCAACTCTCCCAAAACTTTACAAACAAACCGCTCTTTCACTTCAGCTCACAGAGAGAAATTAAGACTGTAATATTTCAGGGGTTCACCAAGCTATCAAGTCTTATCACTTCCTGTTTGGGGTGTACCATATTGTGATTTTGTTTACCAGTGATAGGACTATCATTTCCAAATTGGTAATTTACAAAACTCTGATTACTCTGACACAAACAATCAAGTTTGGGAGGTATTAGCTCATGTAACACACACCTGAGACCCCGGTGGCTTTGACAAGGGGAGGGAGGGTGGAGACGTTCTGATTGGTTTCCTCCAGGCTCTGCTTCCAACTTCCCACCCGCACACATTCCCTCACTCCTCCTCCTCGTCTTCCCCCTCCAATTCTTTTATGCAGAGCAGCCCAAACTGCAGTTTGATGAAACACATTTATTTGACTTAACTCTTGCCTCGCCATCATGGCTAAATCTCAAAGGCCTGTTGGTGTAATGTGGCCCATCAGCAATTGGGTTAATGAGAGGATATATGTACAAGTGTGGGACTTGACCTGAGGAGCTGTTTTCCATTTGGGTTTGGTCTGCTCATGTTATTAGGGAAACCTTTATTATTGTTGCCCTCTAGTGGGAACTATATAATAGGATTACATTTTATTAGAGCCTCCCAGCATTATCCAAGCAGCCCCCTCCTTTCTTCTCTGTCCCCCCCCCCACAGAAGTGACTCCTCTGTCCAGTGTGGGTGGGATGGTTGCATTTGGGCCAACAAGTGGAGAACAAAAGTGATCTAAGACCAAACAGGGATCCTCACAACATGTCAAATGTCAAGTTTTTGGTCAAATGTTACTCCAAAAGCAATTTTCTATTCCTGCTGAGTCATGCCAGAGACACAAAAGCAAATGATAAAGTTAAGTCTGCTCCAGAACGAAAGCATAAGCTTGTTTTTACTATTAACTGAATAAATGTCTTCTCCTCCGAGGCCATGATGGCATGACTTGGACAACATGATAGCAGCAGAGACATTCTCCAGAGCTAAATCTCATTGTGCCAAAGATAATATTTGATGAACGGTTCTGGCCTAAAACTGTGTAACCCTGCAGGGCAAACTGAGTCAGGATCTGGAACGGCTTCAGCACTTTGCCTTATCCATCCCACTCTCTTACATAACCAAAGGCCATCAGAGCAGTGAGCATAGGAGCAGTTATTACCGTGGTCTGAGGCTACAGCAACATTTCCATGTCGACAGTAACTTGCAAAGAGCGGGTGGCCCAATGTGCAGTGATTATTTACATCATTTAGTTGCATTATGTGACACAAGAAGGAAGATTTTGAAGGTGCTTTCTTGCCTAACTTGGTTTTGTGAAATTCAGTTACATATTTTGCAGGTTTGTTCAAAGTCTACTACGAGTGTTAACAATGTTATATTATGTTACACGATGCATTTCTGCAAAACTGCCTTTTGTCGGAAACTGTTTTTTAAAGAGTTTCCCTTTTCAGAGAGATCTACTCTTTCATAGCAACAACGTGATCAAAAGGAAAGTGTAGGAAAAATATATGATTTGATGTTCTTAAGGGAACCAGAAAAAAACTGAAGCCCAAACGAGGAGTGTCAGGTAAGGGAAAAATCATTTTAGAATAAATATTAAGTGATATGCAAAACTTCTTGACCACTCTCCCTTTAATTAAATATTCATAACTATGTTTTTTATTTACTAAATCCTATTAAATTTCTACTCACGGTGAATAAACAGTGAATCCTTTGACTATAAGCGGCAGGTGCATGATAATTGTGAAGACTACTGCAGCACTGTCACAAGTGAAGAAGAGTCACTGAGTCCACTAAGCAACTGAGTGAGGTCGGCATAAATCGTAGGCTGACATAAATCAATATAAGCCACTAACACACGAGACCTTTTTGACTGGAAAACCCTTAAGCACTGCACTTAAAAGCAACAAAAAAGGGATAAGAATTGATCATTTTAAGATTGAAAACATCTTCTAAAAAAGGAGGAAATGTTGGGTTTCCTTTCAAAATAAGAAAAAAGTACAGAGCCTTGGACATGGCATTAAAAAAAAAAAAAAAACAATGAAACACTTTTTTACATGATTAACTTTGACCGTTAGCACTTTGTGAGAACAAATAACAATTCTGTAGCCACAAGTTAGTATCTACAGTTCCTACTGCTAATTTGTGCACACAAAATGCTTACAAAATTCTAATTGGTGACCACAAAATACTAATTTGAGCACACAAAATGCTAATTTATGATGACAAAATACTCATTTTTGCTGATGAAATGCTAATTTGTGGCAATGAAATAATAAATCGTGGCCACAAAATGCTAGTTGGTGACCACAACGATGCTAATAAAATGCTAATTTAGGCAATGAAGCAGAATTGCGGCCACAAAAGTCTAATTTGGTCACAAATGGACACAAATTATTAATTTGTGGAAACAATCTTTCTTTTTTTTTTCAATGTCATTTCCAGTACAAAAGAAGAGCAATTATCCTGAAAAACAATGTGACGCAAAACTAGGTTTTTCTTTTTATTCCTTTCTTATCAGCAGTTTTCCTGAATCTCTCTTTAAAATGATCTGTTTTAACAGATGAATTTACAGCAGTTAATGTGTAACGCAGGTAAGACTCTTTCTGTACAAGACAAACTCACATCTGTTACTAATCTGGATAATTTTCCCTCCAAAAAAAAAAAAAAAACTTTCAGCCAACCACAGCATTGCCTGATGTAGCCATTGTAAATTTGGTGTAATCTGTGCTAAAACTCTACACTTGCACGTTGTGGAGGAACAACCTCTTGTTAACCAACAGCAGACTTCAGTAAAACTCAAGTCAGTTTGAGCATCTGGTGCATAATTTAAATGCTTTAGTGAGACGTCTGCAATTGGGTTTCATCTGTGCCCAAAATGGATAACGGATGGCGTTTTGAGGCTGGGAGCTCTCCATCCCCCCCATAATTTTTTTTTAGACTAGAGGCCCACAAATCTGCCTGTATCCTTCGTTTGTTGAAGCTTAGTTTAAAGCTCTGGGGCAAATAACTTTGTAACACTGTAATCCTCTCTTTGTTTTCCTGTGAGACGTGATGGTCAAAATGTTGATAGGAATAACTGACCCGCTCTTCAAAAGCAATCTTGTTTAGAAATGCACTGAGTGGTTTGATGAGGAGAGTTTTCAGGAACTGATTTTGTGTGATGGCATGCATCAATCAATGGTCTTAAACCTCAGAAGAAGAAGAAAAAAAATCCACTTTTATTTTCACAGAATCTGTTTGTAAATGTTTGTTTCACATGAATATTTTCGTCTCTTTCTCATGCCTTTCATGTTGGGTAATATTACATTACTGCTTACAACTTGATCCTCTGAACAGTAGGGGGCGGGAGAGCATTCTCAGCCTGTTTTGGGGCTGGGAGGTTTACTGACTGTTAAGAATGTAAAGGAATATACAACCGTCAGTTTTGTAGTAAGTGGAAAATTCCTGTCTAAAGTTTGGCAAGGCAAATTTTGGAGTAAGTGCTGACCAAAAAAGTCTACTTTTAAAATGAAATTTGGTACTATGCGTCCTTAAAAGCCTCAGAAGTGCCTCAATCTTTCTGAAATCATGCATGGTTGAACATTTGAAATGAGCTCGCGCATCACCCTCGGGCACTGATTCAGACTTGATTGAGGCAAGGCAAGCTGCAAGTGCTTATTTATTCAACTACGTCACTTTGGAGGTTGTCCAGGGGGAGGAAAGAGGCTGAAAAAGACTGCGAAGAAACGGAGCAAACGCTACTAAATCAATTTGTTTAATAAGTTTCATCAACAAGTTGTCCGTTACGCACGCTGTGTGCTCCAAAAGGAGCAGACAGTCAGATTTTAATGTCTAAGAGGACACGTAAAAGTGGGGGGAATCAAAAGACTCCACCAACAATCTATATAATTATCATCATCTGCTGCCTTTCCTCCCTTGCAAAGAAACACTCCATCCATTTGTAGAAATCGCCTGGGGTTACGTTACATCAAAACTAATCATAACGATTAAAATCTGCTTCTCTGCAAGGAGGCAAGAGGCGCGGGGGTGGGGTGGGGTGGGGGGGTGAGAATAAGAAAAATATATTTCTTTGATTTTATAAAAATAAAAAAACTCTAAATCTGTGGCTCTGCCAACTAAGATCTCCTCTTTCCCTCGCAGTTGTTTGCTGCAGATTGGTTTAGACTGGGGCAGAGACATGAGCTAATTGTATCCCGATCTTTGCCTTGAGGGGTTTCGGAGCCCTGGAGCAAGTATTCTCTGTATTTTGTTCTGTCTACCTTAGCCAAGCTATTGCATTTCTCTCTGGTTTAGGAGCAGAGGCAGATCGTGGGCCAAATCGGAGGCAAAAGGTGGACAAAACAACACTTTAGGACGCTCCATGTTCCAGGTAAGATGTATTCGCTTTGGCTCTTATTTCCGAGGTTGGATGGACTGGGACATCGAGGCGCAGCAGCTTTTACGCATGTGCCAAGCGGTTCGAGGGGCTCAGTTCTTTAAAAATATTAACCATTTCCTGGCTTTTGTGGCGGGGTTCCAGTACAAATGTGAGCGACACAGATATAGTGGTCGGCGGTGTCTCTCTGCGCTGTGAGAACAGCGGATTAGACTGCGATCTTTCCGAGCAAGCGTTCCACTTCTGCCCCGCGTGAATTCGCTCCTGGCGCGTTGAAGCTGCGAGAAACGCCACAGTCTCCGCGCACACCGGCCGCTGCTGCTTTCCAACTTAGTTAGAACTTCCTAAAAACGCGCGTTAGTCGTTTCGGTTGGATTTTTTTTATCTATTCTCTCGTGAAACATTCCCATTTCCTGGCTGGCCCGGATCATCTGCTGAAAGACGCCATTGTGGAGTCATTTCGCCGCGGGCGTAATTCTTCGTCTGTATGACAGGATACGCACGTCAATGCAGGATTTGCGAATCATCCTTAACTACAAGCGGCGGTTGTGTTAACAGTTTAGTATTTATGTCAGGGTTAAAATACGAGTGAATTCTGCGCGCTGGTGTCTTCTGGACGCACAGTGCGCAATCAAGTCCAAAGTCAGGATGGATGTTCGCTTGCGCCTCAGAGTTACAACACGGACTTAACTCGTCACTGAATCACTCAAGTTTACGGTTAAAACTTTCTGTCGTAAAGTCGCATAGTTTCATTTGGGGATTTAAAGAGTATTGTAAAAGGGGGGAAAAAAAAGTTTGGGTTCATCTAATGAGTGCAATCCAGTGGCGGAGATAGAACATTTTATATTGGGGGAAGAAGGGGGGCTGAAGACTATGGAAGGGTGGCAATTGAGAACAGTGGAGTGGAAGGTCATTTCAAATAAACTGATCAAAAATACATATTTCAAAGAGGTTTATTGTTATTAATTTTATAAGAGCTGTTCATTCAGCTGAGGTGCTATTACTAGTGTTTAAAGATGCTTCAATTGATGATTTCTTAATATTTGTCAATATTGACTTAAAAATTGGGGGCAAGTGGAGGGGCAAAGCTTTTTGTTGTTCCCCCCGTAGCTCTGCCCCTGGTGCAATCCTCCCCTCCCAGCAGAATTTAAAAAAAAGGATGAAAATAGATGTTGTGCTCTGATCACCTGATGACACTGTAAGAAAAACCAACTGGTATGGACGATGTGAAAGCTGCAGCTCATGTTCCCACGCCAAAGCACACAGACACTGATGGAGGACAACTTAAAAAGAAGAAGGGAGCATACAGCATACAACACTTATAAACTGGGACAGCTCGAGGCACAACCCTGTTGTTATATTTCATATCGGGGTTTTGCCACTCCCTTGCCGTGGGACAGATCAGTGTGTGCCAACAAGCATGCACCGCTGTGTCCAACGGCCTGCAGCAACTTCCAAGCGCATCGCACTTCCTTATCTGTGATGTCATGCTGATGCACAGCTGCAGAAGCCCCACAAGACAATTCTTTTGAAACAGTCCCAAATGGAAAAAATAAACAACTCAGGCACAGTTCATGGTGTCTTTGAATTATTTCAGCATCTTTGTCTCTGCTTTATAGTGCAAACTGCCAGAAGAATTGATTAAAAGTTGAACTTTAAACCTTTTAAATGTGTCTGTCCACCATTCAAGTTGCCATTTCTTTTACATTCTGAAAACACTTGGTTTAATTCTTGAACCCAAATCTTTGGTTTTTCCTGTTTGGATAAACTTTTGATGTCACTTTTTGAAGTTTTTGAGTTATAGTGGTTTTAACTCCGTCTGTTTGAGTTAAAACAACCCAGAAAAAAAAGTTAGTCCCTTTTTAACCTCACAGTTTGGTTAAAAACTACTCAACTTGGATTATTTTTATTTGGAGTTTTCAGTGCAGAGAGAAAAAGCTTTTTTTGAGGGAAAATAAGATTTAACACAAACTTTAGGACTTTTTAGGAGTTTTTTTTCCCTCTCAGGTATTCAGGCTTTGCAACAACTTCTAGACAGCTCACGACTCTTAAATGTCCGGAAAACCAGCCTTAAAAACCTCCTCGGGCCAGATTGTTATGACACTAAACTACCTGTTATTGTGCAGCCTTTACAAGAGAAGGTGACTGAAGTTCAGCCAAAGTCTGTGACTGCCTGCGTGGGGACATTTGAAACAAACAGCCACAGGCAAAAGAGCAGCCCATCCAGATTATGTAAATACCAGTCTGCTTGCCTGAAAACTGAATGTAAATGCACTGATCTAAAATGCTAATTCTGTGTTGTAGGACGTATTGAAAGCAGCAAAGAGCTGTATTGTGGGATAGACAACTGAAGAAGTTAGTAACTTTTAGTTGCTACCATAGACTCTTTCTCAGTTTTGTGTTCTTCAATTCTAAAGTTTTTTCATTGGAATTAAGATTTTAATATTGTGATCTGTTTTCAATAAAACATATTAAAACAGAAGAAAACAAGGAGTGGTTTTGAGAGCGCTGATGGCTGTTTTAGACATTCTGCAGTGCAAGGAAATGACACAAGTGGCATTTGTACGGTGGCCCTGAAGTGCAAATCCCACCATATTAAAGATCAAAAAGGCAGTTAAAAAAGCAAAACAAATAATAATGAAAAAAACATTTTAGAAATAAAAAACAACATTTCAAACAAATGAAACAAAATAAAAATAAAGCGTTTCAGAAAACAAAAGTAAATTCCATAAATCAAAATGAAAAACTTTTTTTTCCCCTTTTTTTTTCGAGAAACCAGAAACAGTAGTACTATAAGACATCACTGATTAGATGATGACATTTGGCCATCATTTCAAGTGAGAGTTATTTGACATGAAGCGACAGTCAACATGCTCTTTACAATTATAAAACTTTTGTATGTGAACATTGAAGACACATTTGAAAAACCTGAAACGTCATTATCCATTGACCCATAATACCTACCCTTTCCGGTTTCTTCTTGATTCTTTTTTTTTGTTTGATTTTTTTTATTTTTTCCCCAAATTGTTTCATTTTTTTAATTGAATTTCTTTCTTTTCTTTTGGATTGTGTTTTAAGAGGACCTGGCTGCAGACATCACAACCAGAGGTCCTACATATCAATCCTACATATCAATTGAATATATATATATATATATATATATATATATATATATATACACACACACACACACATACAATTCTAAACACTTTTGGGTCAAGGTTAGGCGTTTTGGCTCCTGGAATTTTGTTCTGATTTTCAAAATGCATTGTTGTTTTTATTTTGCTTTTGAAATTGTCATGATCTTTAATACGTTTTTGAGTGATTTGTTGGTGTGATTTATACTTCAGGGTACCACACCGTATACAAACAAGGAGATCAGGTGATAATTTTGCATGAAAAAGAGCTGGCAGATTGACTCCTGGCAGCGCCTCAGTGAGGGCGCGTGCACATTCAGGTGAAGTTCTGACTCCTCTAAAGGTGAGAACATGCACCTATATGGACATTAGAGTAAGAAAATGTTTTCTTACTTCCGCCAGCTCTGAATGATTTTGTGATGGAAGAGATCATTCCCTCAACACCCACATGACGCCCACCTAACCGCCAGTCCCTTCTCACTTCCTCTTCTTTCTCTCTTGCAATTTTCCATAATGCCTGACAGATTTTACACCCAATCCACCTTTGCAATGACAAGGCTTTGAGGAAATCCAATTCCACCAAGCTGTTTTCAGAACTTTCTCTCTACAGGCACACACTTGCACACGCACAAACACACACTACCATCTCTACAAATTAGTCAGGGAACAAATTACCTGCATTCTGAGTGTGATCCCACGCACTTTGCCGGCTGCCTTACACAGGTCCCCTTTTGAAGAGCAGCCATTTGATTTCTCTCTCTTATGCCCCGCAGGTCCCTTTGCCTTCTGCGAGGGATTCTGGAGTTGAATTTTAAAACTATGTATGGCTGCTGCCTGTGCTTATCAGCGCGTGCACAAGTGGCATGCAAATCAAACCAGGATCACACACTGCATTGGAGGCCTACACTCAAAGGCAAGCTTAATTGCTAATTGGGTGTCTAGGTGTGAAACCAACACTGCCAATGAGAAGCAGACATGTGGATGTTTTAAGGCCAGTGGTTGAACTAATTAATTTTAATCTGAATGTTATTAAAATTTGTGGATTCCCTGCATTTTCTTCTGAAAAATTATCCCGGAAGAGTGCTGTGAAAGTAGTTTTAAGTGGAGTTGGACGTGTTGTGGTCTGTTTTTATACCCCAATACATATACACATGTAGCTGGAGGAGGTGTTGTGTTCAATTCTATACAACTACTTGGAAAAAGATAAAATATTTTTAAACTTACTTTCTGAAAGTTTGTGAACGGGATTTGGGCCTTGAGGTATAACCTGCTTGTACTACAAACAAACATAAAAGACTAGTTTTGGCCTAACCTGGACAAAATGTGACACGTATCAGATATGGCACTGCATGGTGACTGTTGCGTTCACACACTATGTCCAGAAATCAACAGCTGGGCCTAATTTGGTCTCACTATCATGGACAAGCTTTGGCCAATGGGGTCTGACATGGGTTGTGGCAAGTGTCATTAGGGCTTTGCCCAAAGGCTCAGAAAAATGCCAAAATTAGGACAAAGAAACTGCGGATGTGGGTCATGTTTGTGACAAAGATTGTTCGGATTGTCTGAAGCACATTTTTTAAGCAGATTTCAAATGTATTGGGGCAAAGGATAATGTAATTTCTGAGGAATTTTGTGATCCTGAATGCATCAGGTAAGTCGTTTATGAGTGTAATGGTGCGTTCAGGGACACGTAGTTGAGCATGTCAAACACAGTGATGTCACTGATTGAGCTTTGGGAATTTTTTTTTTAGAACTCTTGACTGAAAGTAGGGCTAAACAAACAAAAAAAAAAACCGCTGCTGAACAATGGGAGCCGAAATTAAAGGAGGAGGTGACCGCGCCGCTCCAAGGGGCCAAAGGGCCAGCTGCGCAGGGTCCAGATGTACGTCCGACTCCCACCACCTCATATTGTCGGGCAGGATCTGTTTTATTCCGAAAATGCGGCACACATACCTGCCACCGAAGCAGCGACAGCCCAGAAGAGCCGCAGGCGCTACAATGCTAATGTTGTCGGGGGCTTTGACTTCTCCCTGCCACTGCAAAGGAGCTGCTCCGCGTGACAGCCACGGCGCCGCCGCTCTTCCTCCCGGTGCTCGTTCGCCGCTCCTCGCGCCTGTCCGCGTATTTTTATCCCACACAAAGCGACCCCAGACCGCGTCCGATCTCTTATAGCGACCCGAGCCGCGATGGAGGAGACGGATATCATGGACTTAACGCACCAGAAAGCGAAGAAGCGCCCGCGCCCGGTCAGTTCTGTGGACGAGTCCGTGCACGCGTCCCTCAAACGGCTGCCGATGCGTGCGGCGGAGTGCAGGGAGCCCGCGCTGATGTTCGCGGTCCGAGGAGAGCCTCTCCCTGCAGCATCTCTGAAACAAAACGACCACTCGGTGAATTCCTCTCCAACCGCAGTCATGCCGGCGCAGGTAAGGAGCGCAAAAACTCCAAAAAGCGCCTCCAAAGCGCAGTGTTTGAGAGTCCGCCTGCGTCATTTAAACTACCAACAAATTGCGCACAGCCTTCTGCAGCTTTCCCACTGTCATTTTATTGTTTAACTCATTCATTTGTGTTGCGATGGAAGCTCACAGCTCTGTCTGGGGTTTGGTTCTCGCCACCACTCATGCAGGGGACTAAAACTTTTTCTTCCGAAAATCCTCTCCAAATGGTGTTTGTAGGTTAACATGATGCAGCTTCCCCCCCCCAAAAAAATCCTATTATGGTATTCAAATCAAGAGTCATTAATGCTCGTCTCCAAGAGAGATTGATGCCCCAAATTAATTTGGTTTCGGAGATCATGGCCCACAGGAGTAGATGCTTATGGATTGTGGCAACATCCAGGTCAAGGTCAGGCTGCTCCATCCTGCAGTAAAAAGATCTCATTTGATTTCTTTTTTTTTCTTTTTTAGCTGTGGGCTTTCTTTGCAGAGTAAATTTTTTTTTTTTTTTGCACTTTCATATTCTTTCTTTTGTTTAAATTTTTTTAAAGAAATAGTACCATATTTTTCTCGTCTCTGAACATTTGCCACCTCCATGTCTTTAGGATAACCGCTCCAGCATGTCCAGGCCCATGATCACACGGTCACCAGTGTCCCCCTTGAGTAACCAGGGCATCCCCACACCTGCACAGCTCACCAAGTCCAACGCCCCCGTGCACATTGATGTAGGCGGCCACATGTACACCAGCAGTCTGGCCACCTTGACAAAATTTCCAGAGTCGAGGTAAGTCCGTCTCTTCATTTTGTTTGCAGCTGATGCGCTTGGCTGGTGATGATTTTCTCATAGTTTAATGTCAACCTCTTTAACATTTAATGTCATCAAGCAACAGTCAAATGTCACAACTCTTCACATCAAATGTGATGAAGAGATTTTGATTTTCAGAAAGTGTTGTCAGCTTATCATTCAGGTGTGTCACAACACATTTCCCCGTGGAATAAAACGATCATAGGTATTTTTAGGGGCCAAACAGTTTGTAGGAGCTGCAAGTGTAGAATGCAGAGCGCGCAGACAAAAGCAACTTGCTTATTCTGACAGATGTCACAGCAGCAGTAAAGTGCCGAAGGGCATGGAGCCATCTGGAGGCTGGGAGGCTGCACTGTCGCTCCCAGCTCAGGCCTGGGGGTGATGGCAGCCTGCCTCAGGCATCATGCACCAGCTGCCTTGACCTCTCCAGACCAACACTGCGTCTCGTTTCTTTGTTTCTTTTTTTGAATCTGGAAAAAGAAAAAGGAAAGTAATTTTAAGCGACTAAAATTCGGTGAAATGGATTGTTGATTTAGAATTCTCCAAAGAAATATGGTCCTTAAAAAGTAACCTGATCAACTATAGAGTCTATGTCTTGAAATGCAAAAATTTCTGCAGCAGACGGCCACTTTGAGTCTTCCACTTCTGTCAGCTATAAACTAAGAAACAGGGGCTTGTAAACATGCTCACTTAAAGAAAGACAGCTGCTAAAAATATTGTATAATTTTGATGTTTTTTTATACGTCAAACATTAAGAGAGCTTTATTTGTCCACCACTTGTGTATTCATTGCATAAACTTCCACCATGTGATTTGCTAAGGAGATAAAACTTAAGGAGTATTTATCTTCCAATACCTCTCCCTCCTGCTTGACCTGCCTCCTCTGCTCTCTCTGTCTAGAATCGGGCGTCTCTTTGATGGCACAGAACCTATAGTCCTGGACAGCCTGAAGCAGCACTACTTCATTGACAGGGATGGACACATGTTCCGCTACATCCTCAACTTCCTCAGGACGTCCAAGCTCCTCATTCCAGAGGACTTCAAAGTGAGTTGGAGCACCCCAGAAACTGCGAAGTCTCCTGAGCAGTCAGCAGTCCTGTAACTCGGTTCTCACAATGAATGCTGAGGCTGTGGAATGCCTTTGGTCACTAGATGTCCTCAAGTAACCCAAAGCAGTTGCCCTTTCTGTGCAAAAGAAGCTAATAACCCATGTCTTAACTCTAGGGTGTGCAATTACGGTTCTCTCCTGCTGTTATTTCCCAGATGCTTAATTTAAATTAACCATATAACTTGAAAACGTTTCTATACAATATTTTTGAAACATCAGTCAGTTCTTTGGCCACACGATGGTTTTCTCTGGATTAGTGTTCCCTATTATATTTTTGCATGTGTCATTGAGTCAGTAATGACTTGCCTTTGGAGAAAACAAATATCTGAATTATCTGATGGACAGCAATCAGCATGAAAGTACGCCAGTTAAAACAAGCACGGACTCAAGTTTAGGCTATTTTTCACTGTGGTAGGTTTTGAGAGAAGCATGACAAAATGTGGTGAAGTCAATGGTTTAAAAAAACTGTTCTCCACTTCAGAAAATCCTCTTTTCAGTGCACTCTTGTAGATTAAAAAAAGGCTGTTTTTTGCTTTATGTTGTGTGGTTTGAGTTTTTAGTAAGGCTGCACAAAATGAGGAACACTTTCATTAGTGATCAATGTTTCAATAACAAAATGACTTGCAAACATTAACAAATAACAAAGCAAAAAAACAGCAAATACATAATTTCCATTATCTAACAACAATACCTAACCAAGTTAACTTAATGTATAGTCTAATTGGTCTTCGTCAACATATGTGTAAACATTTCAGGTAACCGTTTTTCGTAGTTTACGCCATCTTTTGCAATTTTAGAATAACAATAAACTTGCAATTAATTGTTTTGGGCCGAGTTCTTAGTTCTACTTCTTTGTGTTTTGAGGGGCGATAAAAAGGTCAATGTAGTGCATTTTTTTCAGTAAAATGTGGGAATAATAGTTAATAGCACACTGAAGATATTACACAGCCCTGAACTTGTAGTTCAGTGTTACTTGACCCTTTCTGAACTCTTTTCTCCAGGACTACAGCCTGCTGTACGAAGAGGCTCGATACTTCCAGCTGCAGCCCATGCTGGCCGAGCTGGAGCGCTGGCGTCAGGATCAGGAGCTGGGCCGGGTGTCCCGCCCCTGCGAGTGCTTGGTGGTGCGCGTTGCACCCGACCTGGGCGAGAGGATCACACTTAGCGGGGACAAGGCCTTGATTGAAGATGTTTTTCCAGAGATCGGGGATGTCATGTGTAACTCCGTGAATGCAGGCTGGAACCATGACTCCACACACGTCATCCGCTTCCCTCTGAATGGCTATTGCCACCTCAACTCAGTCCAGGTAATGGAGCCACATGATGTGTGGTTATGAACACTAGTAAAACATTTATATATTTACTCTTTTCTTTATGTCAAATGTATCTATAAAGTATTTTAACAAGGTTGGTAATCTGTTCATCTTCCATCATTCATCTGCTGTTTTGTGATTGGTCTTCAGAGATCTTGCCTCTGATTGCAGAGTCTTGTTTTTTTTAAATGAACAAAAATCCTCAGAAAAGCCCTGCAGGAGTAGAAGCTCTTTGATAAGTTCATCAAAGCATCACTTTAGCAAGGCATCAATGCACAAGTCGACCATACTTTTTACTTCTTCCCTGTGATCTGACTGGAATAGTAATTCAGACTCTGACATCAGAGTTGATGGATGGTCAGCCTCAGAAGTTTGATTTTTTTTTTCCCACGTGCATAAACACTGTTTTATGCTCTTTTGTGGGTATCTATGATAACAAAACATGTGTGCGAACATTTTATGGTGGGATTATGTTGCCCTGAGTCCATTTTGGAAGATGGCATGAATATTAATTAACAAAGGGGGAAATTGCCAGGGGGGTAGTAGAAAAAAGAAAATTGTCACATTTGCAAATCACATAGATGCCTTTGAAACAATGTTATTGATTGGGTTTTTTTATCATCTGTGTTAAGAATGCAGCAGATGACTCCTGTTGTCAACGTCAGTGTGTGAAGACACTTCCTCTAAGTTTAAAGAGAAAACAAAGGTTCTCTGAGTCCTGAAAAATCTCAACTTTTCAGAACTAGTTTTAGAGCATGCACAGCAGTGAATCTGCTTGTAAAACTACGTACACACTGCCCTCAGCAATGCATGCTCAAGTGAGCACTTTCAATGACAAGTTGCATAAATGTGCATTTCAGGCTTCCACGTTCAAAACTCTCATGATCACATGTTGCTACGCAAGTTTCTACAAGCATTTTTAGGCTCTACATGCAAAATGCACAGTCATTGATTACGCGTTGAAAGGGAAACCAGGTTGAACTTTGACCAACCAAAGACTTGGATCTGGTAGGGACGTATAGATGGCGTTCCTTTTCAACCATTTGAAAATTGCTCATGGATAGGAAACTAACAATAGCGGTTTGCGCCCGGCCAGAATTATTTGAAACTAACTCTTTCATATACTGGAATAGAGCTATGAAAGAAAAAGATTGCGAGATTTGCATCACTTTGACGTTTTGCACCAAGCCTCGTCCAACTGTAGGTGGTGGACATGTACTAGTAAACAGTAAAGAAAGAAGAAGCCCCTCCCTGCTTGTCCAGTGTGAACATCATGGGGTAAAGGTGTGTTCAGGAGTCCATGTTTAGCTTGTTTTGTCACATGCCCGCTGTGTCCTCAGCTTCAGCCGTCAAAAGGAGCTGCTGCAAATGCTGGTTTTGTGTACCCAGCTCATGCACTGTTGATGAGGATTGAGTGAATGAAGTCTGCATGATCCAGAAGGACCCTTACAGAATGTGAAAAACATAAACTCTATCTACATACTGTGTTGCACCAATAAACACTGACTCTTACAGCAGGCTCTGAGCTGCATGCATGTTGGCAATGACCCTTTTCTGGTTAATATATTGATATTTTGCTAATTCGTTGATGTAAATAACCTCAGACAGCCATCAATAACTGATTAAGAGAGGACCTGTTTAGAAAGATTTCACAATGATTTGGATTGTGTTGCCATCTGAAGAAGTCAAATCTCCACCTCCTTCTCAAAAACACACAAACAAACCTCTGAAGTGTGTGAGTCGTGGAGAACAAGCAAAGAGTGAGCATGCTCCCTGGCAGGTTGTCCTCAGGCAGAGCCCATAATCCTGTTTGGATATTAAAGCACGCCGCCGGTGAATGCTGTATCTGCGGCTAATGGAGGCAGGACGGGGGGAGTTTGAGAGAAGGAAGGGGAGCATAGAGAGCTGCCAGCAGTTGGGGGACCTTTGTAGTTTTGGTGGAGGCTTGGGCCCCGAAGGGAATCTGTGGAGAGGGGGGTTTGCAGAGCAACCCACACTGAGCCAAGTGGCAGAGAGAAAAGCCTCGCTGCTCCCTGGGGCCTCTTCGATGGAATGCGATCCTACAGCCCCCCCAGACACGTTAGTAGATGTCTGCAAGGCTGCAAGATCAGGAACAGCTAGACACGCACACAGAAAAACACATATGTACACCCAAAATACAATGAGAATGAAGCATTCGCCAATGCGAGAGTCTCTTGGTTTTGTGGAAGTCTTGTGAAAATCGTATCCAAATTCCCATCACATAGTGAGCATATGCTGCTGCAGCTTACACCCAAAGCTGTTTCCAGCTCCAGACTTAGCACTCAAGCCAGAGCATGTGTTGGAGGTGTTTGGTACAATCCCCAGTTTCCAAAAAGGTTATATTTCAGAGTCATCATTTTGGTAAGATGGTGACAATCAATGTATGCAATAGAAGAAGAACGTACGGTTTGTTGCAGTGGCTTCTGTTCCTCCTTTTATTTCTTACTTACATGTTTACATTTATGTACTTACATTTACCCTCCTGTCTCATCCTCAGGTTCTAGAGCGTCTCCAGCAACGTGGTTTTGAGGTCGCCGGCTCCTGCGGTGGAGGTGTGGACTCATCCCAATTCAGCGAGTACGTCCTGAGGAGGGAACTGAGGAGGACAAATCAGCGAGGCCCTAATTCAAACAGGATAAAGCAGGAGCAGCTGGACTAAAGCCCTCCCAAGCTGTAGGGGGCACTAGACTTTTCTGTTGCTGTCAAACGTGTGACGCTACAGACCTCTTGGACTATTCTTCTTAATTTCCTTATTGATGTTCCAGTTTCTTAAACTTAAGAACCATCTAGGGAATAAAAATAAAGTGCAAGAGGAGATTTTTGACATGAGATGATACAAGACATTTGAGAAGTTTGAGATTGCAAGGACATTTGTGATTGTCTAGCCCCCAATAAACCAATTGAAAAGGATTTATAAGAGCTGGATACCCAAACAAAGTTTATTTTAAAACTTGGAGCCTACATTAGGTCGAATATAATTTCTAATTTACAAACATAAATTAAGTCTTTTATTGCTGATGTTGTACGTTGACTAGGTTGTCATTGGTGAATTGATTGTGTGGTCAAATTGACAAAGTGCCCCAATTGGCTTTTATGGATTTAATCTAAAAAATAGAGTGTTGAAATTGTCATAAAAATTTCCATGGATGATTCAATGATTTCAATGATACATTTCAAAAAGAATTTCCAGTTGACATTGTTTATTATTGTGATACAAATAAAGTGGTTTTACATTAGTTGAGGTTATTTTAATGTTTTGTGCCATCAAATGAAAAAGATAATAGTTTCATCAAAGTTTCAATTCCTGATAAAGGCAGTTAAAGACATTATTTTGTAAATGTTTTACACCATTTGCCTCATTGGGGGGTATGAACCTCAAGTCCACCCTTGCACCCGTGGGACTTAATTTACTGGATCATAATCTTACCTTGAGTCTTGTACATTTTCATTGTATATGTGTTTGTGTTTTTTACATTTTTTAAAGCTAATTTGTTGCCTAAGACATGACTGAACAGATTAAAAGTTATTGCTATACCCAACTGCAAGATGACTTTTTTTTTGATGATCAAGTTGATATGAAGTTATCCATAAAGTTTTTCTAAGATTGCTGGCCTACGCTCCCTAGTTTTAAAAGAAATGTAGCACAAAATGCAAAATAAATCTCAGCTAAAATTGTCATCTGCTGTTTTTGCTATGCTACATCGACTGTTCATCCATCTACAGGGTGTTGAAATGATTCAGGACTAGATTTCCCAAACATTTTCTCATTTTTTGAGCTCTTGTCAACTAGAGAGGTAAAGCAAACCATCAAGGCAGTATTCTACCTTGGAGGTTTATACTGGTGCATCAGAGACTACACAGGACCCTCTTTACTTAGTTAGATTGAATGGAGTTGACTTCTCCACGCCAGTCCTGTCAGTTGTGTTTCCACAAATTCCCGCAGGGCCAAAATCCAAAGTGAAATCCCACACAGAGCCCCGTCGTCTTGTCTTCATTCCTTTTGGCAGAATCTCCACTTTCTTTGGCTATCTGCCGTTTATGCTATATGTCTCCCTTTCAGGCCTCTTCATCCCAGATTCCCTTTAAAGCTGAGAGTTAAAGACCAGAGGTGCAACTGGGAGACTCACACAGCAGTGCTTTGTTCTCATGATTAACCAATTAATCCTTTCTTTGTTTCGTCATTCATTTACGATATAGTTGGTAACCATCAACAGAGATCCTTCTCTAGTCTTTGAAATAATCTGTTCATCCTTGGATTTTGCACATTTTAAAAACAAGCTGCCAATCTGTGGGATTTTATGAACCTTTTTTCTGAGAGTTTAAAAGAAAGGTCAAACTTTTTCTCAGCTGTATTATGTTGCCTTTTGTAAACCAGTGCAAACAGTGGTAAAAATTAGGAGTTTGAAGATTAATCAACTTAGTCAATGAACCGATTTATATTCCTACAATCCAACCAGATCAATCTGTCTGTGCGAGTTTTTAAATGAACTGACCTATACTATTACAAAACAATTTCATAATAAAATAAATTGATTATCATCGACTGAAAAATGCCATTTGGATTGAGGCATGGTAGGTTTATTTTACTATAATGCAAAAACGATCAAGTGCCATCATAGCAGACAGTGATGGCAGCAAAATATGATCTACCATTATTACAGTCCAATGAGTGGAAAAACTTTGAATGATATCAGCAACCATTATTATTATTTGAATTGTATCAAAAATGAACTGTTGCACCCCTAGTAAAAATCATTGAATTAGTCAATAATCTTATGTCAACCACTGTGCAATTAAAAAAAAAAATCAATTCATCAAAAGTTCTCTGAACATTTTGTGAACTTGGCAGACAGATTCTCTAGAACCTTCACATAAAGTCATCTAGAATGCACTCATCACTGCATAACTGCCTTCACTGGATGTGAAGGAACAGCAAGTTGGAAGTCAGAACTACATTAGACATGGTCATTTTAAGATGTGTGCACAAGTTACAAGGTAAACTCTATTATGTAATCTGTTGGTTACTTTTATAGGTCAATATTAAATAAGAAATAATGCCCATCAAAGTGTACATTATCAGAAAAACACACGCAGCGAAAGCCTGAACCGTCCGAAACGAAGCGAAAGAAATTTGTAAGGCATCCATTTTATTTTTCTTTTTTTCACAAAAATATCAAAATTCCTGATCCAAAAATAAATTCCATCACATCCATTCAATTCAGTTCATCTATAAGGCATAATTTTACAAGCAAAGTCATCTCAAGTTTCAGTTTCTTCCAAATGATGTTTTTATCCCCCAATTTGGTGCTGACTGTTACAAGTCAACTTATTGTATTTTATGCCATGGTACAGGTGAATCCTCAATTCTGATTGGCAACTGGGTGCAGATTAAAAAGTAATAATCCACAGTGATAATGCCCACCTAAAAAAGAAGTTCCAGTTACATAGCCCGAATGCTCTATATCACTGCGGAGGCTTCTTTAAAACAAACTTTGGCTTAATCACCTGGATGATTAATTTCTGATAATGCACACTTCGTCTGGCATTATCCCTTACCTAAATATTTACATTTATACAATGTTTTAAACGAAAAATGTCCACCTAGTTCACAGTGTCAGTAAATAGAGACATTAGTTAGTGTTAGTTGATATTGTAGGACCTCACAAAGGTTGCTTATGAGGTTTTAGAGATTGCAGAGTTTTCTGTTTTGGATGCAACAATTTCCAAAAATTCAAGGAAACTGTCGTAGCCTGGAGACTTTTTTAAACAATCATTTTTCAAGAAAAAAAAATCAATACAAAAAACAATCAATACATTTGTCATGAGAACAGCCACCAGCACAAAATTAACAGTTTTGTTCCCATTAAATGTGTTACAAATGAGAAAGACAGAAATTGATGTTTTATTAAAATCATTCAGTAATGTCTGCTAAAACAAAATATGAAAAATCAGGAAATTTTGGAATAATGAAGTAAAAACCAAAGCAAACGTAAGGATTAGAGCTTTTTTTTCATTCAGTGTCAACTTTTTTTGATTAGTGGGTTTAAGTCAGAAAAAATATGAGTGTTATTAGTAGCTTCACACAGAGCATTAACAGAAAATTGCTTTTTAACTTAGAAGCAAGATACTTTTCTGCACCTTGTTTAAGAGTGTAACCTGAGGGAAAGCTTGAGCATAATGAGACCTTGTCCAGCCTTCTCGCCTCTCACTTCCTGATTTCTGCCTAACTTTAAAAGGAATTAGAGATTTTTCTCTCAGGACACAGTCTGCTGGAATAAAAGATGAATACCATTAAGAAAGTGATTTCCACTACTTTAAAGGACAGGGTTGGAGGAGAATAAAGCAAATGGAGATCCTCCCCTCTTCAGTGTTGTGACTGTGATCACCTCTTTTTCACTTTCTCCAGTGATTAGACCCAGTCATCAAAAGGCAGAGAAGGGCCTGGAGAAGGTGGCCCTGGCCATTTTTGCCTCACTCCTCAGGCTCTGCTTACTCATCATAAGTGAAGGTCAGTGGATGGACTCATTCACCTCCTCTCAAGATCACCACCCTTTACATGGCCCAGTTCTACAGACAAGAACAGTCAACTCTTCATCAACGTCTGGATTTCTGACTGGATTTATTGCTTTCTTGAAAGCTGATTTTCATTTTTTTTTTACCGTTTTAATGCTGTATTTTGTACTACAAATTCCTCCTACCTTAATTGCAAAAAAAAAGTACTATTCATTATTTTTTGCCTGCAAAATAATTATAAATGTAACCTATGGCATAAAAGAAACAACTCCCACATCCCTCCCCTGCCACTTCTCAGTCTCTTCTTCTCTTCTTTTTTTTCCTTCCCTCCCTCCCTCCCTCCCTCCCCCACACCCAGCCTCAGGAGGTGATTTCAAATTTTCAAAGGTAGTGAGGCTGAGAGATTGAAGGTTCATAAATACCTTTATTATAATATAATGGTCATATATTTCTGGTGATAGAATGACTTCATTTGTGAGATAAATGCTGTCACAGAGATGTTAAATGGGCTTTGATGGACAAAAGCTGACAGGATCACATCACAAAAAGACCCCAACTGGTGGAATAGTTCAGCCAAAGTGTCATTGATCCTTCAGGTTTGAGCTTATATGTAAAAGTCTTAGTATAAAATACATACAAATATTCCTGCTGCAAAATGTCTTCAAGTTTTGCAGAGAAAATGTTGATTCGGTGAGTTTCAAACAAGGTCAAAGATTGATAAGTTTCCAAATAAGACATCTTCTTTTCAAGAATTTTATTTTCTTTAAAGAACATCCAGAACTTTGTCATTTAAAGAAAACTTTTTACCACTGAGGTCAAAAATACATTTTTATTACTTACCAAATACTATATACAATAAAGACAATTGTCAATGAAAATCATATTTTTGGTGTTTTTAAAATGTTCTTAGGGGTATATTTCTAATGATGGAGAACATACATGAAAAAAATTAAGCTTCAAATTGCATTTCTGAGAATTTCTATTATTTTATCCTAAAAAAAATGCATAAAACAATTGTTTTTTATGCAGACATTGCCCACAAAAATTAAGAGTATTTTCCCTCATTTTGTAGCTGAAAGTCTTTAAATTGTAGACTTACACTGTCCTTTAAGGGTCATTTTTGTTGTCCATCAGAAGTTGTGTGTTTACCTTTTTTAACATTCTGTGCTCATGTAGGCTAAGAAAACTTTGTTTGTCTTTTAAAGATGTCCAACAACCATCATACAGTATATAATGCCCTTGCACATCAAATTAGTAAGTTCATGATTGGCTAAATATGATAGTTGGTACAGTGCACCTATGAGTAAGCAAAATGCTTTTAAACTGCTTCCATATACCCATTCACTCACCTAACTGTTTCAATGGAAAGGATAAAAAAAATAGGTTCAATGTCCTGCTCAAAGACACTTAAACATGTCATCCTCACCATTCAACATATTAACACTTTTCATGTCAAAACATCCAAATCCCCCTTGTCTTTGTCGCACTTCATGTGTTTGCAGAAATGACTCAAAGGTTTTGCTCTTAAACCTCAAGTTCTGCTCACCTCAAAGTGTAGCAGTTGCCACATTTTACACTTAAGTAAGGGATCGTTGTGTGCTTCCTGAACTAGCTCAAGTATCACTGTTTTACCCTACGTAAACCCACATAGTTAAATATGTTATCCAGCTCTGTAGAGCTTCGTAAGTAATGCAGATTGTCATTTGCGTTAAAGCAAGGAAAAAAATAGTTTTTGGACAAATCTGGGTCATCCAATGAAACAATGAAGCAAAAAAGTGTTTGATTGAATCAAATTACTGTCTGACAAAAATAACCTCAACTTTATTACATCTGAGAAGTTCAGTTAAAGAAAATACAATAATAAAAGTTAAAATTGTCTTACATTAGAAATTATTGAAGAAAATATTTACAGTTACACATTTTAGGTATTTGGTAGGAAAAAGTGCAGGAATGTTAAAAAACGTTTACAGTTTATTCTCAAATAACTATTCAAGTGAATTATCAGAAAATTGTCTCAAGGGGTTGTGGAGCCAAATCTATCTTGGAATCCCTAGTGTATTCAGACTGGAAAAGTCTGTTGGTCTGGACAAAGTCCACTTAATCTGGACTGGATTGAGTCCTGAAAGTTGCGCTTGGTCTGTATTCAGACTGCCGTCAAGTGGACTTTTATGTTTCAAAGAAAAGCTTGTACACAAAGCCATGTGACTAAAGAACTCTTCAGTCATTGGCCAGGATTTATGAGGGTGGTGCAAAGCAACGAGAGCAAGAATGATGGAAGTCCTTTTGCAATCCTTGCTGGGGTAGTTCACTTGTTTAAAATTTATATCTCACTGACCAGTTTTGAACGTCTGTATCAAGGTCAGGTACAACATTTTTTACTTTGGTACGGCGGAGGCATTCTGCAAGGCGGTTACTGAGGAGACAGCGACGAAGAAGGTATGCTGATAAGTGTTTACAACGTACTAACGTACTGTCGGGAAAACAATATGAGAAGCAACGTGAATCGCATTAAAAGATGAGCTTGCATTCATCCAACCACATTTCAATTAGTTGCTGTGTCTACTGTTGCTCCACATTTGTCTGCGCTCTCTGTTTACATTCCGTATTGTCCATTAATGGCCGTTTTGGTTTAGTTGTTCTGCTCCAAGTACAGAGCCTATTCAGACGGAAGGAACTCAGAGCGAACTGGAACTCGGAAATGAACCGAGACAACCTCGAAAGATGGGTCAGAGAGCAGCTCTTGGTCCTGGACCAGGGTCAGACTGAAAATTTGTTCCAGATAATCAGAGGAAACAAACTCTGGTTCAATCTAAGCGATCCACATGTGTCCAGTCTAAATGCACCCCAAGATAAACTGGACGTAAAGGTGAGATGAAAAAGAGGGGTGATTTTGGCAAAAGTGGAAGAACAAGTTATAAGAACACAAAATCAGACTTATTTTCTTTTTTTTTCACTTTTTATCAACTTGTCTTCTACTGTCTTTCAAGACTTAATTGAGGAAAATTAAACAATTTTACCCCAGTTTTCAAAGAGTTTAAACATGTTCTTCTGCTCCGGCTCCTACCACTGGGTTGTGGCACCGTTGTCCTTACCTTTGGTAAATTGTGAGTTCAAGCCACATACGATAGGAATTGTATTCTGTGTGAGACTTTTAGCCCCCCAGAAGTAACATATTAGCAGACAAATGAGTTCAAGCTCAGCTAAAAATAAAAATTTTACACAACTCTATGCCCTAAAACTTAGCTGTTTTAGGAGTTTTTTCCAAAGTGAACATTTTTATATAGAAATTAGGTTCAAACAGCTTGCACACTCAAGAATATGCAGGTATCTTGCTAAAAAGAAGATAAAAGCTCAGAATTTACCTTCTTTGTCGACATTTTTCAACTCCAGCCAGAAGACTTCCTCTAATGATTGGACTGCAATATGGGGCTGCGCTCCAAGGGTAGGGAATATGAAGTAATTCTCAACAACATCCTATGCTTTCCATTGTTTATTTATCAGTCAGGTCTTGAATTATGTTGTGCTTGCAGTGAAGAGTCTTAGATCCCTGCAGGCCTCTTGCCATACTCTACACACTTGGAGGGGATCATTTATATTCTACTCCAGAGGTAATGGAAGAAGACGAGATTGGGAAGCAGCTCAAAGACCACTCTGCTTGTGAAGCTGGAGGCACAGAGCATGTTGGTGTTGATTCTCAGGCATTCAGGTCATGGCAATCCCAGGATTTGAAAACATGAGGTTCATGTTCTTCTTTTCTGTTGATTCCTGAAGATGCTTCACTCTTCATCCAAGAGGTTGGATGGCAGGTTGGTGAAAGTGGAAATCTGAACTGCACCCAGTATGAGCTGGGAACTTTCAATTGGTAAGTTAGAAACAGAAAAGAAAAAAAACCTGTTTCCTTGTGCTCACTCAAACATGTTTTTCCAGTTTGCTTAAAAGTTCTCCCCTACACACACACACACACACACACACACACACAAGTGTGCCATTATTTTGCTTATTCTTTTCACATTAACAGCCTGCACCACTCAGGAGTTCTGACTTTGGCTAAATTTTCAGCAGTAATGCTTTCTGACTGGTGAAGTTTTATGTAAAATGCTGAAGGTGCCACATTCTAGCCTACATTGAAAAAAGCCTGTGGGGCATTTTAAGCTGCTGAGATAATTGCACTTGTATTTTTTGGGGGGGTGGGGGGGCAAAAACATCAGCAAACCTACTCTTTTCCTCACTCTTTTATTTATTTCCCACTCCCTTCCTCCTTTGGCTGAAAATTAATACGGCATACCTAGCCTTGATTAAAAGGTCTCAACTATGTTTTGTTTCTCACCAGTGGCAAGCTTCCTTTGCACCACCCTTTTGCATGGAAAGACCTGCAAGTAAGGAGTGCTCTAATGATTCTGGAGCTTGCCATTCGAGTCCCACCCATCCATCATAGTGGTAAGGCCAGCGGCTTTATTATAATACAGAGGACAGACATGCTCCGAGGCTATGTGGGACACAATAGAGGTCTTTCAACAGACCTATAAATACATGATCTGTCAGAGTTGCTGTCCTGAGGGCGCTCTCAGCCAGGCTCTAGCCCTTCGGTTGGCCATCACTTATGCTAAGATATGCACCAGCCCTGGGGCTAAGGCTAAGGCTCAGTTCATTTCAGCCCCTCATCAACCACCACGTTCTACCTCCAGCCACGAGAATAAATAAGAACAAGATGAAAAAATTCATTTATTATGACGGAGAGTAAAACTTAAAAAAAAATGGAGGTAGTCAAAATAAACAGTGATAGCTGAGTGCTGACTCTCTGGCTGCAACATCTAAAAAGCTGTTGCTAATTTATCACAGGGAGCATTTTTTTGTATTCAACAGAGTACATTGGCATTAGGAAAAATCTGGCATTACTTGTTAACGTTGTCTTTTGTTGCAACACACTTGCAAGTAGAAACACTTTCAAAGGCATGTCTAAAGGGCCGTCTAAAAATGTCTACCCTCTCCTCCTGTTATGTGTTTATTGAGAATATTTAAGAGGAAATGAAACTCCTCCTCCTCCCTGCTTCTTTCCGTGATTAATCTAAGGTAAGAATCGCCTTTCACAGTTACCTCTGAGCCAAGATCAACGATCGTGGTGCTGGGTGTGTTCTTTTTTTAGAGATTATTGTGGATGGAGGCTGTTGCACCTTAGAATAATAAACAGGTGAACACTTTAAGTATGTATAATTCTCTATCTCTGCGCCACCTTAATGCATTCAAATCATATTCATCCTCCAGGCATAAAACCAGCAGCAGATTATGTCCAGAGTAAAGTGAGTGGAAACCCAATGACAAATCCCACAACAACGCACCTGGGCAGGAAGATGCCGGTTATCCCGCCTGTCACCAAATCCTGACAGATGAAGGTGAGTTCAAACAGTAAGTGTTGCCAAATTAGCAGTTTGTAGAACACATATGGACACTGTAACTGCAAACATCAACTTCTACAAGGAAAGGATCCCATGAAAACCCATCAAGTTCATCCCGTTTCCATCCACCACGCCCTGCTAAGATTATCCCGGCGTCTTAGCCGGCCAAACCATCCAGGTGGGGGGTTGTTGTTCACAGGGGCTGGTGCTCTCAGCTTTAGATTTGTGTGCCTTCCATACACACATGCACAGAACAACCACCATTCTCATCCGCCCCCAAGCACTCCCTCCCCAACTCTTCTTTTTCCTTCTTCTGTTTCTCCCAGATCTCTCCCTGCCACAGCTGCTGCCTCCTGGCCTCACCCAAAGCCTTCAGGAGGCTTCCCAGCTCCCTCTCCTTTCCCCCTGCAGCCAAGAAGGAAAAGCAGGCAAAGGGAGGAAAATAAAACTTCAGGCACATCACGCAAGGCCATCTGGGTAATCTTGTTCAAAAGGCTTGAGGTGATAGCTGCAATTTACACAGGCTAAAAAAAAAAAAAGAACAGACCTCATTTCCATACCTACCAGCCTCAAGGACCTGAAATTGAATAAACTAAAAATTAGAAAAGAATTACAGTAAAACCAATACGGAATATTCAACATTAGTTCATTTTGTTCTTCTAACGCCCCCTTCCCCCCACCTACCCCTTTCACTCACACATTCCCTGATTTCCCAAGAAAGAGAACAGTCAAGCTGACAAGAAGGTGCCATGGACTACTAACAGACGCACACAGGCACAGTTGTGTGTCGCACTGAAACACCTCCATTCAAAACGCACATACAGACACACACAGCCAAAGGGGGAAACAATATTTGTGATGAAAGAAAATCAAACTGAAATCCAACATGTTAAAGTCAAGATGATTAGTGTGAAAATGTAAAAGCATCCTCAACCGGCATATCCCACAGTCATAAAGATATGTTAATTCGCAGCTTAATGGCTGGAAGCATAATTTTGCTTATATAAACCTTGAAACACGCTGCATTTCTGAAATGTGCTTTAACTTAATGAAGTAAACACCAGCACAAAACAATAAATGCCCCAATTAAAGAACAGGCATGAAGAGAAGTGTCTATTTCCCATTTTGCCCCTGCAGACATATGTACCCGAGCGTATTTGTGCATGCACCCACACTCAGAAGCATATGCATCGTGTGCAGCTCATGCACATAATGCCTTCACGTCTCACATTAGCATATGCACTGTGTTGTTTAAGATGTAGGTTATCTGCTGTAAGATCCAGGCTACATGTTTATGTGCATGTCGTTCAGCATGCATGCAAGTCTTTTTATGGCTGTCGTTTAATGGTTGGAGTGTGTTTGTTTGCATGAATCAGAGTAACTATATATATGAGGTACTGTGTAATTAGTGCAGAACGTAGTCAGGATTATTCCTCATAATTGCATGCATGTTACTAGAGTATATTGTGCATTAAGGGCAGGACGTGCCATCCTCTATTCTTTCTTCTTTCTTTCCTGCCCCTATGTCTGTTTGTCATCTGGCCTGCTTCGCACCCCTGGGGGCCATATCCCATCAGGCTTGCTGTGCTCCAATGTGTCCCGACAGACCGGATGAGATCTGAGTGGCTGACGGGTTTGTCCCTGCTGCCCGCTGTCTTTTCAGTTCCCTGCTTCACTCACATATGTGCCTAAGTAACACACAACCTGATGCAGGCTGACTGGAGTTTGCACCTCCCATGGAAGCCTTCCAATCAGTGCTTGCGCTGCAACAATGTTTTTGGCGTGTGGCGGTCGTGTGTGATACTTTTCTCAACAGTTGCATCTTGAGGATGATTTGAGAGTGGAACATGGTTTATGGGCCTCATTTCTACTTTTAGGATCCATTTGCATGTTTGCATAAATGTGAACACTCAACTATGAAATACCGCTGGAGAGAAACAATGCCCTCTTGGTTCAGTAGCCATCTTCCACACACACTCAGTCACATAAAAGCCTGAGGGGATGCAGTAGGAGTGGGGGTTGGATACCATGAGACTAGGGCATCAAACTGGGGCTCAGAGACAGAGATATACCAACTGGAACCTTATAGCCGCAGGGTGTGTGTCTGTATCTATGTATGTGTGGCTGCTACTGTCCTTATGTTAACAAAAACTCAATATGGAGGAAGCAAGTGATATACAAGAAAAGGAGGGGGGTTACATTTTGTGGAGGCTTTCTTTGTATGTGCCTTTAAATATAATCTAATTGCTTACAAATGGAGGACAGATTATTTTGCCTGGAGGTATAAGTATGGATGAAAGCTGATCTGATATCACCATCTAACAGTCAGCTGTGCTGGGCCACCTCATAGCTCACCTTGTTAGAATGATACTCTTTAAGCAGCTGAGTATTAAGTATATGGAATATTGTCATTGTACGCTATAAAATTGGACTTTTTTTAAACAAAATGACAGTAACTTTAGGTTTGTCTTAAATAAGCAAGAAGAGGGCACTTTTGGATTTTCACTAAAAGACCAAGGCGACTTTTATTGATATTTCATTGCTCACTTCAGGCTCAGCAGAATGATGCCCCAAGTTAACACAAATGATTTTTCTTTTTTTTAATGATGTGTGATTAACTACCTTAGTGGAAATCACCCTAAGGTGGGTCTATTGAATCCAGCAGGTCTTGTGGCTAAAATGAGCCGCATAATAATGGATATGTGGTGGCTGAAAAGACACAAGAGGAATAAAACAACAATATTGAGAGTTTGTATTCATTTGAGGGGTGTAACGATTCATTTTTACATTTTTATCACAATTTTTGATTGAGCTAAAACTGATCGAGAACATCCTTTATCCAAAACTTCAACCAGTGTGACTCAAAGACAAACACCTGGGTACAGAACAGTGCAGGTGAAGTTTTCCAGATTCCTTGTGTTTCTTGCAAGATAATCAAGTGTATGTTAAATATGTGTACAAACAAACAAGTAAACAAGAATTAATGGCAAAGCCATTCCAATTTTGGGTTGTATTCATACTGGAAAAGTCTGTTGGTCTAGACAGAGTCCACTTGATTTGCTCTGGATTGAGTCTTGAACTTTGAATTTGGTCTGTGTTTAGATTGCCGTCTACTGGAAATTTCTGTTTCGAGCTAAAGACGGTAAACAAAACCACATGACGAAAGATCTCTTGAGTCATTGGCCAGTAATTACAAGGGTGGGGAAAAGTATCAAGAGAAAGAATAAAGGAAGTGCTATGCTTTGTAGTATTTGTCTGTATAGTTCACTTATTCAAATCATTAGATTGCTTCACTCCTGTCGATTAACATCAGTTATTACGTCCTCCAAAACCTCAACTTGTCTCTTAGACCCAATCCCCACTATGCTCTTTAAAGAAACCTTCCCCCTGATTAGTGAATCAATTTTAACTATTATAAATACCTCTCTAGAAACAGGTTATGTGCCACAGTCTTTTAAATATGCAGTTGTTAAGCGTCTTCTGAAAAAAGCCCAGTTTAGATCCTGGCATTCTGGCCAACTAAAGACCAATGTCAAGTCTCCCCTTTATGTCAAATGTCAGGGAAAGAGTTGTAGCTAAACAGCTATACCACTACCTACAGGACAATAGCCACTTTAAAAGATTTTCAGTCAGGGTTCAGACCACACCATAGCACTGAAATTGTGCTAGTTAGAGTCACTAATGACTTGTTATTGGCCTCAGAAAAAGGACTAATCTCTATTCTAGTTTTGTTTGACATCAGCGCAGCCGTTGACATTATAGATCACAGCATCTTACCCCAGAGACTAAAGCATGACATAGGGATCAGGGGATCTGCCCTCCAGTGGTTTGAATCCTATTTGTATGATAGCTACCAGTTTGTTAATGTAAATGGACTTTCCTCTCATTGCACTTGAGTTAGCTATGGAGTCCCACAGGGCCCAATTCTAGGACCCATCCTGTTTATGCTTCATGTTTATGCTGGTCAGGTTTCATGGATAAATACAACTGTCTATCATCCGCACAACAGTGAAAATTAATACTGTGTTTTGTTAAATATGTTTTCTAAGGACAGCATAAAAGAACATAAACATGAGAGCATTAAAGACATCAAGACCTGGATGACAATTAACTACCTCCTCCTAAACCCAGAAAAAAAACTGAGGTCATTATACTAGGTCCTAGTATCCTAGGGACTAGGTTTTTTCACCTGTGCAATATATCTAGGATCAGAAATATGTTATCGAGAAGTGATGCTGAAAAACTCATCCAAGCATTAGTTAAGTATAGGCTAGATTACTGTAACTCTTTGCTGTCAAAGAGTCCTAAAAGTTCTCTAAGAAGTCTTAAGCCTTTTCAAAATGCAGCAGCTAGATTGTTAATAGGAACCAGCAAAAGAGAACACATATTACTCCTGTGTTAGCTTCACTTCACTGGCTCCCAGTTGAATCTAGAATCAAGTTCAAAATTCTCCTGCTAACCCATAAGGCCTTTAATAGCATGGTCCATTCCAAATGAAAGATCTCATAGTACCTTACCAACCAAACATAACACTTCGCTCACAAAATGCAGGACTGCTTTTGGCTCGTAGAATTTCTAACCAGTGTTCCTGGATATTAAAGACAGATGCATTCAAGTAATTTGATCATATTTATTGAACACAACAGGTCTTGTATGGTCTGGTCTTTCCCACTTTGTCGTCACAGAGCCGAGTAAACCTCCCCACACCAGAAGGGTGGCTACAGCCGCTGTAAACACTGCACCCGAATAAAAACAGAGAAAATAAAACTATAAAACACTGCAAAGATCCCCTCACATGCTCATACTGGCCCCAATCGACCAATCGGCCACTAAACATGGGTGGTAGGAATAATACAGACCCGCAAGCGACCAAAAAAAGACAAAAAGTGTAAAAACAGTTAGTCTGCTGTACACTCCTGAAGCAGACTGGAGCAATAAAAAAAATGTTAAAAAGTGTAAAAACAGTACATTAAAAAAAATTTAAAAAGCACAGCAGGTAGCAGTACGTAGTAACAGTGGTATTGAGCACCCACACCCAGTCATTCACCCGGTGGGCCTTCCTCACGATACCACAGCCGAATTTGGTGCACAGTTGCCACACAAACAACGTGGGCCCAGCTGTCGTCCTGGCCAACAACAAGAATCTGGCACTGCTGGACAGCTCTGCCCCATCCTCTTTAAAAGGTATTAATGCCAGAGCCACACACTACAGGTGTCACCCATCACACACAGTTGGAGGTAGAGCCTTTAGCCACCAAGCCCCTGTCTTATGAAATGAGCTTCCAGCTTATGTAAGAGAGGCAGACACAGTTTCTACATTCAAAGTTAGGTTTGAAATATTCCTCTTTGGACAGGCTTATTGCCAGGATAGCTAGCAATAAAATATTCTCCAACTTACTGCTGCCCTACCTCACCTATTTTAATGAAGTTTGGAGGAATAATTATAATTTTCATTACATCTATTATGCATACTTCTCTGCAGAGCTAAGCAAAGTTTGATAAACTGGACCATGGTGGCCCATTCCTTCTGCTTAATGGGCTTATGCAGGATTAGATTAGATGAATAATATATTTATATTGACATGCTAAAACTGCAGATTTTCTATTTTCATTATTATTATTATTATTATTATTATTATTATTACCGCCACTATTTGTGTCATGTTACATGCAACTTGCCATTTACATGTTTGAATTAAATTTTAATACCAATTTGTTGCTAACAGGCTTTTAGAAATTAAAAGCTGGGGAAAGTATGTTGCACTGGAGTTCTGTCAATTATAGCTTCTCTTCTCTATTGTTTATCATTTACCCAGTTCTATTTTTCATTTAGTTTGTTATGCCTCTGTTTAGTGCAGTGCAATTCATATGTTGTCACTGTTTCCCACTCCCCTCCGGGGGAGCAGGAGAGATTCCAAGCGGATCGTCTGTGCTCCTGTTCCTGGCAGTGCTACCTCTCCTCTAGCTCGTCTCACACCACCATCTGCCCCACAGTTTCATCTGGAATAAACCCATGTGTTACACTATTTAAACATGTAGTTGTTATTTAAACATATAGTTGTTATTCAAACATGTAGTTGTAGAGTTAGATAAGCTAACAGTACTAGCACATCGCCTGTTTGTCCTGGGAGAGGATCTCTCCTTCATGTGGACATCCCTGAGGTTTCTTTTTTTTTTCACAAGATAGGGTTTTATTTTAAGAGATTTTCTTCACCGAGAAGGAGAGTCTAAGGGCAGGATTGACAGTTTAGGTTAGTCTGTTTAGTTGGTTTAGCAACCAACTATAGTTGACATTTTTATGATTGACTTTATGTTATTTGCATAAAAACAGATGTGAAGCCCATTGAGACGACTGTGGTTGTGATTTTGGGCTACAAAAATAAAACTGGATTGAATTGAGTTGAATTTCTGTGACCAACTTTGAATGTCTGTACCAATGTCAGGTACAGTACAACACTTTCTACTGCTACCTTGTACGGCGGAGGCATGCTGCAAGGCAGTTACTGAAGAGACTGATGAAGGTACGCTGATAAGTATTTATGACAAAAAGATTGTCGGGGAAACAGTGTGAGAAGCAATAGGTATCAGGTTAAAAGTTGTTTTAATGAGCCTACATTCATCCAACCAAATTTCAGTGAGTTGCTGTATCTCATTGGTGCTTTATTTGTCCGCGGCTGCAGCAGCAGTTCTGGACCAGGAATCGAACTCTGGTTCACTTTAGGCAAACCAAATGTGTCCAGTCTGAATGCAACCTAAGTTTTATAAAGTTC
This sequence comes from Adrianichthys oophorus, assembly GCA_036245035.1. Taxonomy (NCBI): domain Eukaryota; kingdom Metazoa; phylum Chordata; class Actinopteri; order Beloniformes; family Adrianichthyidae; genus Adrianichthys; species Adrianichthys oophorus. Next base: position 42,953,184 of record BSAI01000012.1, on the reverse strand, counting down.
AGTCCAATGTTGTTTTCCACAAAAAAATAATTTAAAAACAGAACATCAGTAGAACATAATAGCACACAAATTTGTTCTTGATCAGTTTTTTGCTGCCATAATTTGCGCATTGGTTGTGTTTATGTCATAGTAAAATAAATCTGCCGTGCCTCAATTTATGTAAACATTGTATTATATTTTGAAACAATTATTTAATGGTATAGGAAAATTAATTTAACAACTTGACTAAGACGGATCGATCTGGTTGGATCGTAGAAAAATAAATTGTTTCATCAAATAATTCGAATAATTGTTACACCTCTAATTCATTCACATTTAAAAGACCCAACATTGGCTTGAGTTCAAGGTTGAGGCTTCGAAAGAACATCAGCTTTCAATTATTTGTTTCCTTTAAGTGAGAACAATCATTTTAAATGATGTATGACTTGGTTTCACTGTATTTCTCTAACTTCTTCCATTGAATTACACTGAAGCTGTACTGCTTAAAGATGACACATAAAGTTGTCCATTTCTGACGTGATGTTTTGACATTGCCAACTTGGAAAATTTCTTCCATCAAAAGCCCGAGGACATAGCCGCCATTTTAGAAGGGCACATGTGACCCTTTTTCGTGATCATTCTAACTGATTCGCTGACAGGCGAGGAGGGGCTGCAAGAGGCCAGGCAGGTCAGGAGTCACTCAAGTCATGTGACAGAGCCCAGCGCGTCATTGGGAGTGACAGAGAGTCCAAGAAGGAGAGCTGTGGTGAAGCTGCAAGCCTATGGGTGAAAATGAGGTCAGTGGCCACAGGAAGTGGGAAAAAAAGTGCCCCCAGCTACTGGCCTTAATGAGAGCACATCCCCTGGGGTGTTTATATCCCAGCAGCCTAACTGCCACATGAAAAACTCCAATCTATATAGAGCGCTCCAGGCACAAGAGAGCAGCCATTTTCATGGTCCATTCCCTAAGCCAGGAGTCTTCTTGTGAGGTAAACAAACCCAAGTACAAAGATGTTCACCTTGGTACGAGGCCGGAGTTGTTTCATAATTCATAACGGGTTTCATGAGATGTGTTTGGCTTGACAGACCTGGAATTCTGAAGTTCACCCCCAACACCAAAAACTGACATATTAATAAAGTGTCTGCCCTCCTGTCAAACAGAAACCGAAAAGCAGAGGTGACTCACAGACATACATTTACACATATAAACTTGGCGTTATTCATTAGATTTGGAAAATTATATAGAAAAATAACCACAAGCAATGCCCGAGGAGGGAAATCTCATTAACGAGTTTTCGATTCCACCTTTCAATACATTTGTTAAAAGTGCCAGAGTGTTCAATTATCACTCGCCCTCTCACATCCAAGACACAGGATGGTGAGAAACCCCAGAAAAACCTGCAGGGCCAGGGCGGAGCCTGAAAACTAAACATACACATGGACACACAGTTTCCATTCATCCCAGCTTGAGTAATGAGCTTTCTGACCATTTGTTTAATACAGTCAACAGACAAGACAAGAGCTGGGGGGGAGTTACTCAAGCAATACAGTCTTGAAAGAGTGTGAGCAAATTAAACACACATCGTTTCAGGTCTTTACAGGTCTATGTGGTCATACCTCACAAATAAAAAGCAGCAAGGTTTTGCTAGCTAAGTCTTTCACACATCTTAAAGAAAGACTTTCATTCATCTGTGTTTTATAAGAGCAGCTAAGAACTCCACCTATTTCTTTCAACTGTCTCCAATTTTCCTGTTGGCCTCGAGCTACATCCTCGAGGCCAGATACTTGGAAGCTTGCATTAGCTCTGCAACCATTTGCTGTGCTTCCCTCCTGTTTTCGAGAAATGCCAGATAGCCTGAAGGGGGGGTGCAACTACCTTAAGTTCTGTGCCTCAACCCAACCCCCCTCTGGTGGTAGCCAGCAGTGCTCTGCAGCATTTTCCTTTATTCCTCACAGGCCTCTGACTGCAAAAACTGCTCAAAAATAAATCATGTCGACTATATGGATAAAGTTGGTTTCCACACATTTGTTCTGAGCTAATCCTCAACCGGAGGAATAGCCAGAAGCACGAGTAGCTTATTCAAATTTTGACCAAGTCAAGGTTAAAGTTGCTAAGTGGGCAAATTGTATTTTTAAAGATAAGGTGACTCGGTTGTTAAAAAGTGCAAATTAAATTATTTGATGCATTTAAAAAACCCTAAATATTTATATAGCTTTCATAGTATAATAGTAGATTTTACTAAAGAAAAAAAAAGAAAAGGAGACACAGATGGGTAAGTTCATCCACATGTTTGGGCTGCCTGCTACTCTTGCATTCCAGTGGCTTATGTCTACTTAATTACACCAGAAAATTCCTGTTGTGGAGTTTGTTTGCTCATTTCTACAAATCTTTAAAAATATTTTCGCATGATGTTAATGGTGAGTTTTTCCAAGACAGTTTAGAAAACAATTTTAACTGAGAAGGTTTGGAAAAACAGAAAACTTCTCCTAAAACTTAAAAAAAAAAAAAAACTTTAAAAAATCGAATGATGGTTATAGCCTCCTCAGTGTGGGCCCCATGTAGGACACACATTTATGCATTTATTCTGTCCGTGGATGCACGGACATGTACATGTGAAAAGACTGTCTCTTCGTTGGAGGCGAAAGAGAGGCCATTTCTTTGAAGCCCTCCAGCAACAAACCGTGCATCATTCATTTTCATTTCAGTGTTGCCCACGCAAATGTTGAAACTGCAGCACATGCTTGGTTTCCTTCTTGCTTTCACTTCACATCCAGCGGATTGAAAGCTGGCCCGAAAAAGAAAAGAATAATTTTAACGGACAACCTGATTTTTGGAAAATGACTTTACACATCAGCTGTAGAGTCGGATTTTTTTTTTTCAAAGAACCATTAAAGAGGTGGTCACACATGCTAAGACAAAAAGACTGGAGTGCTGCAATGATGCGTATGATTTCATCCATGAGGAGATCATTGTTTTCTGTGATCTTACCCTTTAATCTGTGTCAATGCACAAAAAAACCTTCATTAGGTACTTTTCATGTCACATTTTACATAATATTAAATGCTCATTCAAAAAACAGAAATAAAACAAAAAATCACAACAAAAAGAGCATTTTTTGAATTTGACAAAGGGATTAAAAGGATTTCAAAACTAACCAAGAAGAGGTTATGACATTAGGGGAAGTAAACACAGAAAAACCTTTCATTTACGCACAAAAGATGTCAGATTCTAATTGTGGGAGTCAAAAAACAAGCTGGCTGAACAAATAAAAAGGCTTTAAATTTCAGGTAAATCAGCACATTTCAAACAGAACACTCTTATACAATTCTCCTCTTAAAAAATCTTGTATAACTCTTTTACAAAATAGTCTTTATCTTTTTTTTTCGATTTCTAACTTTGACTTTTTTTAAATGTCCCGCAAATTTGTTGTTATCACTAGTTTTTTTTTCTTTCTTATAATCCAACACAGAGCTGATAGTAAAACCATCTTTTTATTATTATTTAATTTATTTTAAGGTAGATGTTTTCTTTTGATAAATGAAATTACAGCTGAAGCTTTGGAAAAAAAAAAATTTGTTGACAAACAGAAGTTATCTATGTAATGTTGTTGTTCAGTAAATATTAGGATTGTGTCTCTTTTTCTCTCACACTATTCGATATGCATCTCAATACTCGGTCCACAACTTGATACATAAAAGATGATACAGTTCAATTATTTTACCTCAATTTATACCATTTAGAAATATATTGTTCATTTGGCGTTTAAAACTGAAAATACCTTTAACAGGGAAAGTCTTTTTTTTCTTACTGAGACTTTTTATCTCAAGCAACAAAAACCAAAAAAATTCAACTTAACAGCTTCAAACATAAAAACCTGGCATTTTGATCTTTTAGACTATTTTGTTCTTTGTGGTTAAACTAAAGTGTGTCATATTAATTAATTCAGGTATTGTTTGAAATGCTGTGGGACAAAAAAGTTATCATATGTTTAGTAATAGCAAACACTGTGGTTCACCTTCAGACAATTGTAATTGACCCAACTTGATAGAAGCTAGCATGTGATTGGACGTATTTTTGCCTGAATCAAAAGTTCAGACTGTAGAGACACAACAGGAAGAGAAACTAAAAAAGTTTTTTTATTTACTTCCCAATCAATTTTATACATTTTTACCAACATAATCATATTTGGATTTGTGATTTTTAACCAACACATTTGTTAGTCTCAGTACTAGATTGATTTTTTAATACATAAGTCAATCTTTTATCCTTTACATCCCTATTAAATTCACATATACACATGTGATATCTCATAATTATTTCAAGCCTTCTGTGGCTAAGTGTTTCTCTTTCTAGTTGAATTTGTCAAATAAAAAGGTTAAAACAGCTTATAATTTAGCATCCTTAGCTTACTGATTGTTATGATGGGTTGTACAGAAATGAGTCATTCTCAGGTCAATTATGCATTTTCTATTTTCAGATCAACAAAAAATCACCGCTTGTCAGGGTTGACGTGCGAACACAGAAGCAGATGGTATTAATAAATAAAAAGTCTTTCATTTATTTGAATCAGTACTCGAAATCAGAACACAAATCCATGAAGGTACACAAAAAAACCACCCGACAACCAGTGCAGGGGAGACGAAGACTCATAACCAGGAGGAGGGGATGAGGTAAGTGAAAACAGGTGTGCCAATTAAGGAGGGAGAGAACACACACTAGGAGGGCAGTCTCAAGAGACCTGAAAAAAACAGAGAAACACAGGAAGTACAACCAACAACAAAATAAAACAGGAAGTGGACACCAAACACAAAACCAACAAATGTCCTGGGTCCATAACCCCACACCGCTTTCCTCTAATGAAAGTTCTTTTTTCCTTGTTACATGACACAGAAACAGTAAAGTCAAACTTTTTTTACCCTCAAAATAACAGGGCCCAAATTGAACCCTGTATTACCCTATAACCCTGTATTGATTTTTTTCAAGCATCAAAAATAATGGAATACTAAAAAAAATACAATACAAAACACATAGATTGATTAAAAAAACATTTCAGATATCAAGTAATACTTTTATTATGAAATAAAGAAAAAAATGAAAACAATGGGCATGGTTGCACAGTGGTTGGAGCTCTCATCTCATAGCAAGAAGGCCCTGGTTGGAGTCCCAGCCGGGATCCTTCTGTGTGGAGTTTGCATGTTCTTACTGTGCATGTGTGGGTCTTCTCTGGACACTCCAGCTTCCTCCCACAATCTGAAGACATGTTTCATGGGTTTTTGGTTACTCTAATGTCTCTCTAGGCATACATGTATGAGTGTTTGGGATCGATTGTGTGCCCTGTAACAGACTGGTGACTTGTCCAGGGTGTACCCCGCCTTCGCCCAACAGTAGCCGGGACAGGCTCCAGCAACCCTGTGTCTAAGCAGGTTAACAAAATGGATGGATGTAATTAACAAAGATAATAGAAGATGTTGCCATTCTATTTATATTTTTAACAACAAAAAAACTGTAATCAGAAAAGCAGTGCGGTGGGAGTTTCATGATAAGGGCTTTCATGTCAAAGTATATCTGCCCTTTCTGCAAATCACATTTTTTTTTTTAAAATTCAAGCATTAAATCCAATAATAATGCACACTGCCATAGTCCTCCCGCGGATTGGAGGAAGTGTGTATCTTTTAGTGGTAAATCAAATTTCTTTTTCAGTCAATTGAGCAGAGACAGCTGTCTACATGGCAGACCACTGCCAGCTTTGTTGTTTGGTAAAGGAAGGATATTGCACTTTTTTTTTTTAATCGAGTCCAGCTTTACCCTTTAGGTATATCAAGATATCTGCATCTTTTATCTGTTGACAACTCAGTAGAAGTAGGTCGTATCCAGTATCTTTAAAGAAATTGTTTAAATAATTCAGAGTGAAATTGACCCTCAAGTGACTGTAACCCTGTCAAACCCATTTATGATGAAGTAGGATGGAAACTACGAGCTAGCTCCTCTCATTCAAGATCAATTGAAATAAGGATGAATAAAGCTATTAAAGCTGCAAATGGGCTCTTTGTTTGTGTCTTCTGACTGTTTTCTTTCATGGAGTGGTTGAACATCTTAAAAATGTAATTGTAACTTTTCTCCAAGTGAAAGCGAACTTCAGTTTGCAGATATGCTAAAAGCATAGCAGTCTTAAAATAACACAAAAAGTGAGTTAAATAAATGAATATGATTTTTCATACTGTTATTTCTTTACATTTAGATGGCACTTGAATGAAACTATAGATGTGTTGCAGAATGTAAAATTAAAAAAATGAATATCTTTTAATTTGAAATGAGCAATGATGCACTGGGGAGAAGAAGAAAAAAAGCCAGCATTCTGCATTCGCATATATGCACAAAGTTTTAGTGCTTAGTTTTGATTCAGCTCTTCATTAGCCACAGGGCCCAACTCCGGTTAGCTCCAGTATTAGGCTCAATTAGAACACGATCCAATTAGAGGGCTCCCTTCCCCTGGGGCAAGGAGAGGCAGGAAATGGAGACTGAGAAATGTATAAGTCGACAACATGCGGACACAGCCAACATAAACAAACTTACTTTGTTGATCTCTGCTGTTGCTACGCAGGAGTCCTCTGGGAGTTAAAGCCCTGCTAGTCTAAGCTATGAGATAAAACAAAATAAAAAAAAAAGCCCTGCAGCAAAACATGAACTCTGTGAACACAAGGGCTCCGACACCATGAAGGGAACGTCTGGGCCCAGAAAATGAAAAGCCCACAGGCATTTTCCATTTACAGCTAAAAATCCAGCACTAGCTTCTAGCCAGGGTTAGTATCAGACTCTCAAAATGAACACTAACACTATAGGGGGGAACAAATAAGCAGCTTTCTATTGTCGCTCTATTAAATCTGTCGGTTAATAGACATATACCTCACTACTGACGAAAATCAATAACACAATAAGATAGAAAGCAGAAGAGAAATAAGGAATTGAAGCAATAAATGCAGAAAGAAGGAGAAAAAAAGGAGGAAAAAGATCCAACTGTGTGATTCTCCGCTCAGTATACCCTGTCCTCTTATACATATGGTTATAGCCACAGTGTTGTGTGAGCTGTTTGGGCTTGCCCTTGCCTCAGGCCTCCTTTGTTCCTCCCCCAGGCGCTATGCGAGGGAAATGGTGTGTGGTGCGAGGGTAAACCTTGACCTGCCTATCCAGGAGGCTGCATGCAGAATGAAATGAGCACAAACAAAGCAGGAGAGGAGGGAGGAGGAAGGGTAGGGATGTCAGAATGCAGTGTGGGAGGTATATGGCTTTACTTGTAACACAGCTAAACTTTTTTTTTTTCCTGTGTCGCAGGATACAAATCTTACATCCATGACAGGATACATGCGTCTTGCAGATTGGGAACGCTCAGGTGTTGTGGGCGGCATCCTTGTACGCCGCAAAAGATGGAATGTGAAATGTTCCATTTCCCTTCATGCTCTGCCAAGTTGTGTTTTAAGGGAAGATGAAAATCCCATTATGTCACATGCCTAACTTAGCCCTGCAAACTCTGAAGCTCATTTGAGAAATTGGGTTCAGATCCTAACAAGTTGCGAAGTGGGTTTTGGTCTTATAAGGAGAGGAGAGGATATATTGGTTGAGACATTAGAGAAAGTGTTGCTGTGCCATCAGCTCCAACTTGAGGTTCACTTACAACCAAGCAGTGACCTGGAAAATCAAAAATAGAGATTGAGCTATGTCCCATTCGAATAAATTGTTTCCTGTCTGCCACAATGATTGTTTTTGAAGACGTTTTTCTTCTTCTGATAACAAAGATTGAATGAATTCAGGAAGTGTAATCACCCTAAACCAGCATGCCGACTGAAGTGTGCCTTGTTTACCTGTAAAAAAGCCTGGTGAAATCCATTACATACTTTCGAAACGGCTCATGAATGGAATAATTAGCACAGCATGCTTTTCCGCCTAGCTGGAAGTCTCTCTTGATAATTAACAAAGGAAAGGAAATTTGCTTTTGTCTCATAAAGTCACAACTTCAAAGATCCCTGCCATTGCATTAATACAGCCATAGCCTGCAGCGGCATGGAGGGGAATAAAATAGCCGCTCTCTCTCAGACCCCATTTCTTTCAAGGTCTTTCTTAGGACAAAGACTTGGAGTTTGACTCTAACAGACCCCACACAATGGACAAAAACAATACGGAGTAAAAGGTTTCAAACTGTCAGGTGCACAGCAAGTTCAGTGTGTTAGCTTATAATGTGCAGCTGGATGTACACATAATCACATCAGGTCAACCCTCTGGCCCAGGGCTCCCCCAGCTGTGGCCTCTGTGACCTGTGATGGCTGTCTCGCCTAACTGCTATTCCAGTGAGCTGCCCTCAGGAAAATGAGTGCTACACTGATCTGGTGCTGGGTCATCTGGTCTGGCACTACAGTACAGCTTATGAATAAAGGCCTGAAAAGCTCAGTGTTTGCAGCCAAAAACAAATCAAATATTGCATTTGGATTGAATCAAAACAAAAAGGAGGATACGCATTTTATAATGTCTAAATCCAACATGGAGGATGGATCTGACCAGTCTGACATGAACGTCCATCCATCCATCCATCCATCCATCCAACCAAACCTGCTTTCAATTGAAGGGGTGTGGACTTCCAAAAAAATTTAAACCTGATTGGTGAAAGTGGTTGCCATAGAAGCGTTGACTCAGACCAATTACTGCTTACAAACGGTGTCTGGATCCAACGTGGTGATGTCCATATTGCAAAAAAAAAAAAAAAAAAAAACTGACTGTCCAGTTCTCTTGTAGAGTTAATGGACCAGACTGAGGATGAAGTAGGTTTGGATAATGTATGGTTGACATTGAAAAACAATGAAAGAAATCTCTTATGTAATAAGACACCACCAAAAATGACCACCAGGGTGAGTTGAGCCTTGTTCAACCATCCTCACCTGTCTGCACCTTTATCATCCAGGATCAGTTGTTAGTGCTGGCAGTTTTCCTCTTCCATTCTCTGGAGAGAGGTGGCTCTCAACTGGAGAGATCTGCCGGAGGCTATGCACCGTCTCCACGGTGTGGAGAGACACTGAGGTTTGGAGAGACCCAGTGCAGGTGCAGGATAGATAAAAAGAGGACACACCTATGGGAACTGTTATTCTTTGTTTTTGGTCTTGGAGAGCGAAGGCTTGGTTTTTGTGGGACTATTTTAGTGCAGGTACTCTTATTGTCTGGGGAAGTTACTAACTGGAGGAACACTACAAGTTACTGGAAGGAAAAAGAGGGCCCTTAGCTGGAAAGCTTCCTCTCTCACTGCCAGATATTTGGTTTCAGATGCAAGCTGCCAGAACAAATAAAACTTTCCAAAACATATTGTACAGAAAAGGAAAGCACAATTTTAAGACATTGCAATAGAACAAAAATTATATTTTAGATCTAAGTAGTGTAAAAAAAATCCATAAGGAAACAACTGATGAATAAATGAGGGACAACAATAAGAGTCAAGGACTTTAGACGCCTTAACTTTGAGACTTTAGGATGGAAAATAAACAATCAGTTGTTGATTGGTCCGAACATCTAAAATAAGACAGTCGTTGGAAGAAAATTAAGAATTAAATTCTGCAAGTTTTATCATCTTACCTTTACTGTTTGATAAAAAAGACAGGAAAGAAAAGGCTCATAAAAGCGTACATGCAACTTTTATATACCAGTTCATTTTGCTGTGATCCATACAGAAATTAATGTAGATGGAGCTCAGAAAAAGTTTTTAAAACGTGTATTCAAATGGATATAAAGACCGTTCAAAATCCAAAAGTGAGAGTTCAAATGAAAGTCATCAAAAAATAAAACCTTGTGAGGCTCATTACATAAAACACGAAACAGAACATGAAGCCACAAAGAACACTGAAGAGCAATCATGAAAGCAGAAGTTGAACAAACCCAGGAACAAGACTCAAGTGATCAGACAAAGAGCTGCTCAGGACAAGGAGTATATACAGTACACATGAGCTTAATGAAAAACAGGTGCTGCAAGGTTTCAGGAGGGGAGCACAGAGGGAGAAAGGAGCAGAGCCAAGCTGTTCAACAACAAGCAAAATAAACAGAAAGAACAGGAAACAATTCAAATTTAAAGAAAAAAAGAGGTAGAGCACCATGGTATTAAGTTTTTCTGTGTGTGTGTGTTTGTTTAATACTTCAGTGGGAAGTGATCAGAAAGTTTTTGGAATTCTCTCAAAATTGTAATCAAATGAAAACAAAAAAGTTACCATCAATGTAAAAAGCCATGGTTTTGTTGATGCATAATACTGCTTAGGCAGCACAAACCACTCATTTACCTGGAAGAGAATCAAATTGAATCTGTTTTATGTGTCAAACACATTTCAAAACTAAAAACTCATTCAAATTTCAGTAGTTATTTTTAGAGTCCACAACTTTTGTTCTCTTCTTTTGCAACGTACGCACGGGGATTTGACACCCGTTCAAGAACGCGCTGAACGCAGGTTATTGAATGCACTTTTAGCATTTGGCGTTCATGCTGGACTGTCACTATCAAGACTAACACATGACCCTACAGTTGGAAGAGACTTGGTGCAAAGTGTCAAAGTGGTCCAAATCCCCCATACTTTACTCCAGGCATTTTCTTTCACAGCTCTAGTCTGAAAAATGAAAGACTTGGGGTGATATAGCTCCGTCCGGGCACAAACTAATTTTTAATTTCTCTTTCATGTCCTTCATAATCAATTTACAAACGGTTGGTGCTTCCATGAATTCAAAAGGACTCTACCCATATATCACTACGAAATCCAGGTCCCTGATTGGTCAAAGTTGAACTGGTTTAACTTTAACTTCAAATACTGCTCATTTTTTACCCAAAAAATTGGTACCCAGAACCCCAAAACAGACTTAAAAACTTGCCTAGTGACGTGTGAACACCAGAGTTTTTAACCCAAAAGCCTGAAACACACACATAGGCGTGTTTTATGTTGACTTTTCATTGGAAGTGGGCACTTGAACATGTGTTGCAGAGGCTGGTGTGAACATAGCATTAAGCTGGTTACTCTCAAACATTCATAAAAGAAAAAGATGAATTCTTTAGGCATAAATGTATTATTCACCAACATAAACGGTGCAGCGAGAGTGAGATGTTCATTGAGGAGTTAACACTCTGCAAGCTCTTTTAAGAAATCTTATTTATGGTTTTATACAACCTCTTAATCCTTCGGATTATGAAATCATTCTAACGCTCACCAACATCAGGCCCAGCACTCTTCATTACCAGTCCTAAGACCTTACGTTTTTACACTTTTAAGTTGATAATGAATGTTTTACTTGTATTTTAATTCTGCTGTTTGACTAATGCTTTGTTTTTGATGTTGACATTTGACTGTATGTGATCAAATTCTATTCTAGAAACGTACTAAACACTGCCAGATAAATTATGAATAAGTAACTCGCAGCATCTTTTTTTATTTTGGGGGAAGCAACATTTAGTAGTTTTATAGATGTTGAATGTGGGGGACTTGATACAAAATTATGCTTTTCAAGCATTATTTCAAGTAATTAAAGCAACATTGAAGCAACATTTCATATAACAGGCATTTCTTTGACTTTGGAAATAAAGAAAAAAGGTATTTTTTGTCTGCAAAACCATGATCTATTGGTACTTTACTGGTTGCAATTTTTTTCTTAACTACCAAAACTCAAAAGTGCTAGTCCTCCTTTACTCCTACAATGAATCTAACTAGACTGGACACAGCAACTTAAAGCTTACAACCTAATCTCGAACTTTGAGGTTTCCTGTGAAAGCGATTCTTTTACCAACCGTTTGTTTAAAAACTGAGAGGCTACAAGGGTCCTTGTGACAGTATCTATTCATCTCTGGGTGTCAGTGGGAGAGAAAGGAAGAAACGGGGAAGAGAAACTGGAAGAGAGCAGGGAGATGAAAAGAGATGGCAAAAAGGAGACTTAGGAATAATTGGGGAGATTGGTGTGTGTTAACAATAGGTGAGATTTACCTTTAGTTCTGAATCATCTCAGATCATCCCAGTAGCAAGATTTCCGAAATTCATCTGGCGAGTAACAGAATGAGTGCTGATGTTTTCATCACTTTGGTTTTAATTATATGTCTCACTCAGCACAGTCTTCCTTCTACCCGGCTAATTTAGATTGAGATCCTTCCAGGCTTTCCCCTATCTTTCATTTCCCTCCCCTTCTTCTCTCCTCTCTGCATCACATCAGCCCCCTTTGTAGAAAAAAAGAGGAAAGGAAAAAAACCTTCATGTCTGTGACTTTCTTGCCCTCCAGCGTATGAAGCCCTCTTTTATTTTGATCATCGCAGCACAATGGATTCATGCCATTCTGGCAACTTTATTCAGTATCAGCCCAAATTTACATACTGCTTAACAAGTTTGTGCGTGACTGTTGATGCCTCTGATCAAAGTGCTTTTGGAAATCTTTCTCATCTGATTTTTTTTCCATCCTTCATTTCGAATGCATGCTGCAGACAGGCATCTTTAACTCAGGGGCAAAGAAAGGTAACCTTACTGCTGCACAAGCCCAAATGTCATCCAACAAGGAGGGCTCATGTCCCGGGGATAAAGAGAATGTAATCTAAGCAGTATACAGTGTGTGACTGTGTGTCTTTGAGTGCGTGCAGCTCTGCTCGCCTCAGTGTTTGTTGGAGGCTTGGTTTTGGGGCCGTAAGGAGACAGGAGATGACAAAAGTCAAAGCAGTCATGTGTCATTTTCGGTGCTGAAGGGCTGGGACCTGCCTTCAGGGCTGTCCTCTCTGTCAGACGCACTCAGATATCTGGGCTGAACTCTCTTGCTGTCTCTTTCTTTTGCTCTCGCCATCCTTCTTTATCTGATGCACGTGCACTTATGCAGCTGTGTGTTCATGTGCTAGCGCACAAAGCACTTCTACTGTTCTGAGAATCAGGTGCAGCAGCACTTTCAGGATGGATGGCAAGCAAAACAACACAATTTTAACCATAAACCTTCACTTTCTTCATGTAATCTATATCATTTCTTCTTGTCACTGTGTTTGTTTTGGCTGCATCAGATACGATTTGTTCCAAGACTAATCACACAAAATGTAAACTAACATATTACCAGGGTCAGGCTGTAAATGAAGACATCAGAGGCCACA